>CAJQUW010007592.1:0-322500 GCA_907163375.1 Prostheceraeus crozeri | reverse complement strand
CAATGAAAGTGGCTGAAAGAAGGATTCTCAATGAAGGTGGCTGAACGAAGGATTCTCAATGAAGGTGGCTGAACGATGCAGTGGCTGATAAGAAGGATTCTCAATGAAAGTGGCTGAAAGAAGGATTCTCAATGAAAGTGGCTGAAAGAAGGATTCTCAATGAAAGTGGCTGAACGAAGGATTCTCAGTGAAAGTGGCTGAACGAAGGATTCTCAATGAAAGTGGCTGAACAAGAGTTAGTCGAATCATCTATATAGTAGGCCCTAGAACCCTACATGCCACTTCATTAATATTTAGACTACATGTATGTGCTACATGTTTGCTCAGATAAGGGCTTCGGACTCGGTCGATCCCTCTGACCAAGTCGAATATACTTCCGAATAACTTATATGAATTAAAATTGTAAATGCCTGTTAGCAGGATCGCAAGCCTTGCATCTTATTAGGCGCTCATACATCCATGCTTTTCGGAGTGGCCTCTCATCAGGAGAATCTTTAGACTTACTCTGCATGGGACTCCTAAAACAGTGAATTATACTGCATAGCGTTAAAACAGGAAATCTTGCTAAACGTAGGCCAGATGCAAGGAAGCAAAATTCAACACATGATATCCAATAAACAAGAAAAGGACTGCTATATTATGAGGCAGTATACATCCGGCATTTTGACAGAGCTCCTAAGACATTTTTTATGTCGTCCCTCGAACAACTTTCGTAATGAGGCTTTTTGAAGTTTACTTCTGCAGCTTTTGAAAAGCAGATTGACTTTATCTTTGAGAGTAGGGGCCTACGAAACTCCAGGGAACAGGGAACATTGTAAATCGACATGACCCTATAAGGCTAAATGTCAACCAGAAAGAGCGAATTACTTGATAGCAGTGAAATCTTTCCGTTTTCAGTTATCAGACTATTTTTCCTGTCGAGATTCGGTCCATGGTTGATAGAAACGAAATGTTCCTCATATCCTGAATCACCTGTGTCTCAGAAATTATACAAATCGGCCGTCTCGCACAAAGGTTGGATGAGCTTAATTACAAAATACAGTTTATTGTCGACTTATGGTCTTTAATTAGATTTTCCCATGGATTGCAGCCACAGGATTTCCTTACTTGACTGATTCTCCATTTCCAAGCTCGCAAGTCCAAGGCTTCAACAATTAGGTATATATTATAGGGCTTTAAGTCTTCTGTAATCCACTACTTGTATGACAAATATTTATATTTATTGGATCTATTTTCGCGCTATGCACTGTGAATCGCTGGATACGAAAATTACATACAAACATATACCAAAATTACATACAATTTGAAACTAACATCTGATACCAGATTCTCGTATGTTTACAGAGATCTGGTATGTTTTTCATGCCACATCTCACTTACTTTCGTATGTAATTGGTATGTAGCGATGCGAACTATTCTATCTGTGAATCTGTAACTTTTTTTCAGTAATACCAGTCGTGAATATTTTTTGTTTGATAGAGTGGTATTTTATTAGATCAGATTTATTGTAAATTTTATGCTCCACGATGTTGTCGTCGTTGCTACTTGTCTAGCAACAATAGTAGGACGTTTAGTTAACTCTACTTTATTACTCAAGTTGATAAACATTATTTCATTTAAACGATATGTTAAGTGAAATCTTGTTGACTTATATATCTCAAACATAACTACTTTTGCGTTCATGAATTATAATGTGTCTTTATTTCGGATTGATAATATGCTTATTTTGAAAATTACATAATGCATAAGTGTTGATGGCTGAATACTTATTGATTATTCATGAAATGCCTTAGAATTACGTGTATTAAAATCGAATTCATTATTGAAAGTATGACGCTTGAATGTCATTATCTCACTACTTACAAAACAGTAGTAACATTAGTGTGATCTTTATTGACAAAAGGCCTTAAATCAACATACTTTGGACATGATTGATGCTTCCTTTTAACATTGTGCTGGTATAGCTTTAGTATGTAAGGCATGCCACATTTGAAATAACATACGAAAAGCATACAAATATATACCAAGAGAATACAGAAATATAGCAAAAGAATACTTTGGTATGCATCCTTCGTATGTGATTGGTATTGAGCGATTTACAGTGATGCCTCTTTCCTATTTTCATGTCAACATATGCGGCTTTTGATTCTCTTGTGTTATCAAGTAGGCAGATGATGTCATTAAGTCATTTGTATTGAAAAGATCATTTTGAAGATTTATGTGTTGTAAACAGTGAAATCAATCATTTCAAGTTTTGGTGTAAGAAAATCGTATCAGCTCTGACAAATCGCATGTATTAAATATCAACACTATTAATTGCACCCTACATCCCGTTTCCTCCTTTGAAGAATGTCAGCGCTTTGAAAATCTTGGGTCTAATTTGTTATTGGCAGATTAATCCTGGTCTAACCACTTCGTTTTCATCATTGAAAAATTGTCAAACGATTGTGTGTTGCATCTTAAAACCTATGCTGACTCACGATCAATTAATAGAAGTTTTCTTTGCCATAATTCAGTCTGTTATGGATTATGCATCACCTGTATTTTTGAATCCCGGCAAAGGTTTGGATGAACGTCTTCTACGATTTTGTACGCGTGCTTTTTACATCATCCATGGCCGTGATATACTCGCACGTAGCTGCAGCCGGTGTGATCTATTTTCTATTTGTGAGCGAAGTAAAAGCTTCATATTGCCATATGTTAGAGCGTCTTGCAGACAAAATAGTTTTATTTTCTCTTGTTCCGTATTGTATAATGACATAACTTCAAATTGACTTTATGATGTTACTTTCACCTCCACGATTCTCATTTTGAGGTTGGTTGTGCTTTTTTGCCAATAAACTCTTATTATCATTATTTTATAAATGAAAAATAATGCCAGAAGTCTCATTATACTCGTGTATTGCCACAAACGCGTTTTGTCTGCTCTCCGTCGGTGTGACACGCAGAATGAACCAAAACTGATTGAGACATGAATACTGTTAATATCGATCAAGCAAAAGACAGTCACAGATCAAGCAAGCGCGAAGTGAATAAGTATTAGCTGAAGTACATGTACTGTATAGAAAAATTAGTAATAGGGGAAGAAAAGTATAGCCGTTATACAGGGTGGCGCACGTAAACCGCCAGATTTTAAACTTTTATTACTCCTCAAATATTCATCCGATCGTCATGAAATTTCGACTCATACTAGTTTGTAGTATAGGATTTATGATGATTATACCTGTTGTACTGAGAATTGTCAGAAAATTCTGATTCTACTGACCGAATGACATGTACTCATTTTGTTGACATTGAAAATTTAGATCAAGTTAGCTAACTTAACATGAATCGTATTCTGCACAACGAATTGTGCGCAGTCTTGAAGTGAATATTGTTCATTTACTTCCATGTCATATAAAATACCATTCGACGATTAAATCACTATCTGAAAAGAATCGAACATAGAAGAATGGATGATTATTCGGTTGCAGAACGAGCAAAATGCGCGGCTTGGTACGAATGGCTCAAGAGTCTAGTGGAGGTACAAAGGCTTTATCATTCAGAGTATGGCAAGAACGCGAGAGCACCGGATGCCTGTACCATAAAGCGGTGGCATACAAACCTGTTGACCAGTGGTAGTGTGGTGACTGTCAAGCGGGACCGGTCATCTTCTGAACGAACGGAGCATAATGTGGAACGAGTTGTGCAGCACTTCGAGGAGGACCCAAACACATCTACCCGTCGTGCATCTAATGCTCTTCAAGGGAATCGCCGCACTATCCAGCGCATCCTCCATGACTATGGATGGCATCCGTACAAGGTCCAGGTGGTGCAGCGATTACACGAAGAAGATCTAGAAAACCGAATGGAGTTCGCAGAACAGGAGCTACAGCGCATCCAAGCCAACCCGAGCCATTTAGTGGAACTAACCTGGTCCGATGAAGCTCACTTCCATCTGGATGGTGATGTGAATCGCCACAATTGTCGTTATTGGGCCAACCAGAACCCTCACTGGATCAAGCAAGATGCACTCGCCACGCACCACCGTGTGGGTGGCAATCAGCCAATCAGGTATCTACGGACCGTTCTTCTTCGACACCTCCGTCAACAAGGATCGGTATCTCAAGATGCTACAGGAGGAATTTTGGCCAGCGAAGCGGTGCAGCCGGACAGAAGAGGCAGGAGCATCATATTCATGCAGGATGGTGCACCTCCACACTGGGGACTTCCTGTGTATGAGTGGTTGAACAAGAAGATGCCTAACAGATGGATGGGACGTGGATCTCCTAACATGCCCTGGCCACCGCGTTCACCTGACTTGACGCCTTGCGATTTCTTCTTGTGCGGTTTTGTGAAGTCCAAGGTTTACCATACACGGCCAACATCCATGCAAGACCTGAAGGACCGCATCATACAAGCATTTCAAGAAGTGACAACTGAGATGTGTCGAGAAACTGCTCTGGCCTACCAAAAGCGACTCGAATCCGTCCTCGAGAATGGAGGAGGACACGTTGAAGTTCGATGACTACTAACACTTTTTTCTTATGTTTTTCATTTAATAAATGTTTTCTATAACATTTACCTTAATTCGTTTTGGTCATTATTGATAAAGACGTGGGGGAAATAAAGGGAAAAGTTTATCATTAAATTTTACATGTTAAGATACATTGTTGGTATGTCAATTTTACTACATGTCATTCGGTCAATAGAATCAGAAATTTCTGACAATTCTGAGTACAACAGGTATAATCATCATAAATCCTATACTCCAAACTAGTATGAGTCGAAATTTCATGACGATCGGATGAATATTTGAGGAGTAATAAAAGTTTAAAATCCGGCGGTTTACGTGTATAATATATATATATATATATAGTAATCCAAATAATGGGTCACCTTTTGAAATGCTTTCTAATGTCAATAGGTGACATCGTTATAAAATTGCCAAATAAAATACATCTATGAAGACATTGCCAGGATAAGTTAGTCATTGACGAACTATATTTCTATGGATGTTATAAGTTGCATTGGTAATAGAAAGCTTTGATTTTTAAGCTAATTCTGCTCAAGCATGTCTACACGTTTAACGAAATGAATGCAGCAACATTGAGTAATAAAACTGAAAGAGAAAAATGATGGAAACTAAAGAAAATATGGTAGAGACTTTTGGCTTTCCAGTGATGAAGATGGCAACAGCTGAAATTGTTTAACTTATGAATTTTAGCAAAAGAAATATTTATACCGAGACACAAAGAGAGATTTAGTGAATAAAAAATGCTCTAACGTTAAAAAAAGAAAATCCATCGAACGATGCAAACTGCCCACTACTTAGGTATGACCTGAATAACAGATTTTCATCCGCAGTAGAGTCACTAAAGATGTGGAATAAGCGAATGTCTTATAAACGGTCTGCGCAAGGACAGTGTAAGAAAACCGAGACCAATTGTCACGAGTTGATGTTCCAGGATCGATATGACACTTAGATATTAGTGAGTTGCAAATTCTGAAATCTTTCATGAAATTCGAAAAGCTAGAATACACGTCAATACTTCAACTAGTTTTTAATACATCGTTTGCAGACTGTCGGATTCCATCTTTCATGAAACATAAATCATCATTGGCTGATCTGCTAGATCATGTTAGAACACGATGGATGGAGCGGCCATCAAGATCAGATCTTGCCCTTAGCGAACAGGTGTGATGGAATCTGGCGGAGAGGATATTCCTGTTGTAAAAATCCCTGTTTATCGTCATCAGCTTACTTACTTTTCTTAGCTTTTGCAATTTTAGAAGCAGTTATTAGCAGTATGGTATGAGGCTTTGACATGTATACATTTGGTTACATTAAAAGGCGACACACCGTGTAAATGAAGAGAAGGAAATTCTCTTCTATGAATTATTTTTAGAAAATAATTTTTTATAAATTTGGCAAATTAAGGCCAATGGCTACTTCAGGACATGTCGTGAAATCAACATGCATCCACTGTAGGTCATCATCTAGCGTTAATACTCATTCAAATCAGAATGTAGTTACAAAGCGCAGCAGATTTTGATTTTCTTAAAAAACATGGACACTTTAATTTGGTCATTGTATCTTTCAATATCCATGTGAATTGCATGATCAGGTCTTATTTCACAGGCATATTTCCTTAATGGTTAGCGGCATTGCTGGCATAGGGAATAGCATATAAGACGAGCTCAAGTAGGCCTATTGAAGTTTTCCATGATTTGATTCGAGATTCGATTCGACTCACAGTCTGCCGATTCGCAGGTTCCCAATAATAACCCATAATTGCGATAGGCTAAGATCGGCAAGTAATTGCCTTACTCGCCAGGCACGGTTTGCCAGGAGAGGCAGCTTCATTTTGAAAATTTCCCATGATATCTCTCGACGGTTTCTGATGTATTTTGCAGGAAATCTTCGAAAATCATGTTTTAAAAATCACACAAATTCAAGACGGCGGACGGAAAAACCGAAACTGCATTAAAAAATTCCCATCTATTTCGCAAACAGTTTCCTATGTAGTTCGACCCCCTCTTTTTAACGATTAGCCCTTTTTAAGAAAATGGCGGACATGAAACCGAAACAGCAGTAAGCGGCTGGGCTAATATGTACGTGTATTATGCATCAACAACAAGTCTTGGAGGTCAGTCAAGAACACATCAGAAAATGCAGTCACATTGCACAAAAGTGCGCGAGAATTCATTGTTAACATCATTGCACCTTTTGCTCATTCGAAGCTATGTCTCCGTTATCTGCAATTTAATTTGCTAGACGGTCACTGTCTCGACATTGCTCGGCTTCAAGCAGTCTCTCTGTGATGTGGCAATGTACCTTTACCTCTACCATTTGGCAAATACCATTTTACCAAATTACCTCTTACTTTTCATTTCTATAATTTTTTACTTTGACTTTTTTGCTTATCATTTAATTTGTAAACTCAGTGATTGTTTAAGTCTTTTATTGTAATTACTAGTATTTTATGTATAATGAACATATCATAACGTTTCTTTACAGTAGACTAACTTATACTTTTGCTTTTACAGTAGACTAACTTATACTTTTGCTTTATCTTTTATGTGCAATCTTAGTGAAGGTCCAACTTTGCTTTTTCTTTCTTTGTCTTAACTAGTGCATTTACTTGTAAACTTAACATATCATGATTTTTCTATGTACAGTAGGCTACATGTAGCAAGTTGTCAGTTGCATTCTTATTGGTTGTCTCATTCGTGTTATTTTCAGTCTTGTCACTTCGTAGAACAGTTGTCAACAGCCATCGCACCTGTGTCTAATGCTTCTGCAAATGTCATTCAGTTCCGTGTAATGCTCTCAATAAGAACGGACGAAGCGCCGAGCTGCTAATTACATGCCGAGTTTTCCTTTATTGATTAATTGCATCTATCTGTGAGCATCTACAAAATGATTATTGATCGTCATAAGATCACATCATTGCATTATATGGTGTCAAAGGTCAAATAATTCAAACTTTTAGTTCAGCTCAAATATCACCAAAATCGCACATTTTAGGATTTAGTTTCTGCAGGTGAAGAAACAGCCCAATTCGGTGACAGTCATCGAGACACTGAAGCTAAAAGGAACATGATTCTGAAAATGTTTCAATAATTGCTGATCAGATGCAGAACTGAAACGTAGAAAAATAATGAAAAATCAAATTAGTTTCAAACATGCATGATAAGCAGATAGTTTCAAATTCAACGATTTCGCATTTGTGAATATCTCTGTATTAATAGGAAGAATCCTTCATGGAATCTCAACTTATTTCTTCAAGAATTGATGCAGAAATATACATTAGAAGTGAATATGCCGAAATCAGCCAAAATATTCCAAACATTCGAATTTTCAGGTAGCTCTCACGCCGAAAGTATTGTGCCCAATGTATCATCCTTCTGTCAAAAGTTGCACAATACATAGAAAGTTAGCTACTAAAAACCTACTGACCATAGCTTGCTTGGTTTAAAAGCTATATTCAAAACTTCGCCACCCCCCCCCCAGTTTGGCGAGGGTTAATCCTGCAAACAAGTATTTCAACTCGAAGTACTTCGGTCAAGCTTTTGACCTCAGAACTGCAAAATAGAAATCAACGCAATTCTGATGTTACCACTACCAACATCGTAAGATGCCTAGAATGCCCGGACATTACGTCTGAAAAAGGAACTTGAATCTCCTGCTGAAGGTCTTCTCTTCTGCTTTGCATGTCCTGCTCAGCAACACGGAAAATATAAATGCTCTAAAACCACACAACAGGAATCACGAATAAACATTAAGCTTTGAACATTCCAAAAGTGAGAGACACTCAGATCTCTCTGACTGCAAAAAGATCGGCTCCATTGGTGCATGTCCGATGTAATTATTCCATCTTTAAGTATGGTGGAAAAATCTGATGAATGTTCATATTGAAAATACACTGACAGTCGTTAAGCTCTTTCTAAAGTCTCCAAGCAACGCCAACAATGAGCCTGCCGTTGGATGTGAACAGGAATATTTCGAACCGCTCGTCACAAACGTCTGCGGGATGTGCGTTTTGCCACAGCAGAGGCAGCGAGATTGGATCCTTCGAAGGAGTTCCCAGCATCATCACAGGCTCTCAGGCTCGCCTTGAGGTCTCAATTCATGCAGCTCCACCAACCCCGGCTGCAACTGCTGAATCCCGCAAGCGAAGTGCCAGCGGATCCCTCTGCTCAGACGCCGGGATCACCTTCAGTCCGCTTGCAGTAGGGACGCTTGGAGGATGGGCGGAAAACAACATCGTAGCAATTAAAAGGATCCCCGACCACCTCCCAAACTGATGGACCAGCAGCAACTCACCCATTTCAACGCCAGGCCGTGACTTTCCAACGGAGCAACGCTTCACTCAGGGGCAAGTGATCCCCCACGGTACCTGTCAACTGCCGAGTGCATTCTGCTTGTGGTTCTTGTTTCTTTATTTAATTTCGTTTTACAACCACGAATATAATTTGCTACTGAATCCAATCTATTATACATTTATCCCCTCGCCTGCTTAGTGTCAATAGCAGTACTACAGAAGAATTTCTATGGATGAAAGCTGTATACCTTGCCATCAACTTTCTCATCGCACGCTTCATCACAGACAATGGAAATTTATCAGATGAAGTTTTCTAAAACGAATTCTTCTCATGATACGGTATGTCAACTATACAGAGCACAACAGAAGATCCTCGCTACTGTCAATGACGCATTTTCTTCAAAATTCACATTCTGTATGATATTTGAGTTAAGCTGACAGCGGATTCAATGATAACAACGACGCGATATCCTTGTTCCTGATATCTAGAAAAGCCATTAATTTGGAATATCATCATCTCATAATGGAAATCAAATTCTCTTTTTCACGAATCATTCATCTTCTCAATAATGTCATTTTTCTCTTTGTGGAATTTGACTGCCGCAATAATTTCTGTTTCTACGTATTTGGAAATGAATGAAATAATGGGAAGTTTTTACCTCAGATTGCGCTGTAATTTAACTAGCTCCGTCCATCGGCTTATATATAATCTAATTTCAACGCAATTAACTCCCTCGTAGACTCGGCCTGGGATACTGCATGCATATGTTGCAGCAATAACTTCAAAAGATTCCCAACCTCTATGTCTCCACAAAGACGAGAATTTACATTAATCTGAGAGATGTTTAAATTTTAGATAATGTTTAAGTTTCGCATTTATTTTCATGTGTAATTGCACCTACATCTATTTTGCGATCTCGGGCGCTTCCAGGTCAACAGAGAAATCAGAAATCTCGTATTATTTCTGTAACAAACATGTTTTGATGAACTTCTACAGATATCTAAAGAGAATGACAGCAATTAAGTAAATACAAGACACCAACACTCTTGATTCCCCGACCGCACTCGCCTGACCGAGGAATCGAACCGAAAGTTCTGTCGCATGCTGTCGATATCACTTAGAGATGACTTCTGCCTTCACTCGCATTCCTTTTGAAGCGTGGCCTAGTGAAGAAGGTTCGAGCTCGTCTCCACCGCGGACTTCGGTTCGATTCCTGGCTCAGGCGAGTGCGGTCGACGAGGCCTAGTAAAGAAGGTACGAGCTCGTCTCCTCTGAGGACTGCGGTTCGATTCCTGGGTCAGGTGAGTGCGGTCACCGTGGCCTAGTGAAGAAGGTGCGAGCTCGTCTCCACCGCGGCGGACTCCGGTTCGATTCCTGGGTCGGGCGAGTGCGGTCAGCGTGGCCTAGTGAAGAAGGTGCGAGCTCGTCTCCACTGCGGACTTCGGTTCGATTCCTGGGTCAGGCGAGTGCGGTCAGCGTGGCCTAGTGAAGAAGGTGCGAGCAGTCTCCACCGCGGACTTCGGTTCGATTCCTGGGTCAGGCGAGTGCGGTCGACGAGGCCTAGTGAAGAAGGTACGAGCTCGTCTCCACCGCGGACTTCTGTTCGATTCCCGGGTCAGGCGAGTGCGGTCAGCGTGGCCTAGTGAAGAAGGTGAGAGCAGTCTCCACCGCGGACTTCGGTTCGATTCCTGGGTCAGGCGAGTGCGGTCGGGGAATCAAGGGTGTTGGTGTCTTGTATTGACTTAATAGCTGTCATTCTCTTTAGATATTCAATGAACTACGACAGACCTTTGTTGTCAATCAAAACGTCTGTAGATACTCGTATATTGGGTACAGAGTCCGCAGAAAGTCTTATAGAGATTATGAGTGGCTGTAAAAATGGCTAGAATGACTATTGAGACTAAATTTTATTACAGCGTTACAACTGAAACACAAAAATTTCATAAAATTATGCATGGTAAATTACATCACGTGAGTGAGCACCTTGGTGCATGATGCAGGATTGTGCCTTCTTTACAGCATCACATGTCTCAAAGTTTGCCAGCTTATTTTCTGGATTTCATTTCGTATATTTTCTTTTAGAGCACTTGTGACTCTCGGCTTTGAAGCGCACACTCTCTCTGTCTCTTAAACATCCCCAAAGAAAAACACTTGGGGAAGACAAATCTGGGGATCTCGGAGGCCAGGAGAACTGACATCCTCGACAGATAATGCGATGCTGAAAAGTGTTCTGTAAAAGTTTTAATGTCTCATTAGCACTGTGACACGTGGCACCATCTTGCTGAAACCATAGAGCAGCTTGATTAGGCAATGTCTTAATTGTCGGTATCAAGAACGACCTTATCATTTCCCGGTACTTTGAACCATCTACTGAGACTGGTTTTCCATTACCATCTTCGAAAAAGCATGGTCCCACAATACAGTCGTGCATAATTACACACGAAACTGTTACCTTCTCAGGATTTAGGGGTCGCTGGTGAATTGTTTGAGGATTTTCGGAAAACCAAAAACGACAATCGTGCCTGTTCACAAATCCACACAAGTTGAAATGTGCTTCGTCAGTCATTATCAGCGAAGTGAGATTGTTCTCCCTACCAAAAAACTCAACAAAACACCTCGCATAGTGTAATCCCGCTTCAAAGTCACTTTAAGAGACGCTCTGTACAATCTGCACCTTACAGTCCGTTTCCTAAGTCGTTGCACAACCCGAAAAGCTCTTTTTATCTCTTGCTGATTCTCATCAAATTTAACCGTAAACTGCTTAAACTCATGTAATTGATAACTTATTCACTTGGTCAGCCGAGAGACTTATTTGATTTAGGAAACAGTGTGGTGTGCCTAACTAAATGAAGTAATTAGTGATTAGAAAAATTATTCATGATCATTATTATAGCTGATCATGTCATCGATGTCATGTCATAACTGCTCCCGTTTCCTGTCATCATTGAATTAGTTGCCAAAAGTCTTGTCGATTCACTTATCGGGCGCAGCAACTGCGACATGAAGAGCTCTACGGTGAGAGATTCCTTTTATGAACAGGTGGCGAGTCTCAGTCTGACGCCAATCCTTTGTGTGCGCGCAGATCAAGGATTCGAAATCCTGACCTCCACCGAGGGAAATGATGACTCACCCCATGACTGAATATGGGAACAATGCAAATTTGAAGTTTGCCAGTGAACTGATGGGCAGATCGTGATAAAACTTACATATTCTTGGAGCTGATAACACAAGCATTCTTTTAAACCCAAACTCGAAGGCGCCAGCGTTAATACAAGAGAAATTATAAACTTGTGTGCAGTTGACCATTAAAAGCATTTTTAACGCGAAAGTTAGCGAAAAATCAAGCAAGCGTGTTAATTGAGTAAGACTGTACCAAATGTTGTCGAAATTCGAAAAAATTATATCATCTGAAAGCTTAACACAAACCTGATTCTGAAGCGTTATTTCTGAAGCGTGTCAGTATTCCGTATTAGTTCCGTTTCTGGTCCGCGACGGATTCTAAAATGCATCCATTGAGCCCTCCTCCTGAACAAAGTTGTCCACAGACTGATCCAGACCGACAAAAAGTTGAACAAGCCGCACATGTTCTGAATCCTTTCACTGAGACGCATTCAACGGTACTACTCCCGAGGTTAAATTCGGGACTTAGGTTTCTCGCTCCTTATTGGCCGATGCGTCGCGGATAATATCGTTTCAGTTTACTCTTCTTCCATTCTAAAGAATATGTAAGAAACGTCGTTACGACTTGTTTTCATTCCTTCGCTCGCTGTATTCACCAAGCTGATTGACAGCGACAACATGTATTATGTGACAAAGACGGTGTCTGCTATAGATCTGACCATTTCATCGGTCACATTTTTTATTTCGGTCACATATCACACATTTGGTATTGCTACATTTCCCATAATGGAGTCTGTTTTGCTGCCCCGATCCTCCTTTAATGACTAACGCTCTTTATTAATTCCGAGGACGACTCTCCAGGACATATTTACGATGAAGACCTTTGATGAGGAGTCATTTTGGATGCCCACCAAAGCGCCGACGAACTGGCATGACAAATGCCGGAATGGTGAATATATCTTTCGTGTTTCGATCACACCCGCGACCGGGTGTCTGTGAAGTTGACGGACGATGTACCGATCTTCGACTGAGGTCATCGCATCATTTCTGCCATACAAGGACTCAGTGTTACCATTTCACTTAGGCCGAGGTAGGACTTTAGTGTTAGTGTTAGGAAAAAAGTGTTAGTAGTCATCGAACTTCAACGAGTCCTCCTCCATTCTCGAGGACGGATTCGAGTCGCTTTTGGTAGGCCAGAGCAGTTTCTCGACACATCTCAGTTGTCACTTCTTGAAATGCTTGTATGATGCGGTCCTTCAGATCTTGCATGGATGTTGGCCGTGTATGGTAAACCTTGGACTTGACAAAACCCACAAGAAGAAATCGCAAGGCGTCAAGTCAGGTGATCGCGGTGGCCAGGGCATGTTAGGAGATCCACGTCCCATCCATCTGTTAGGCATCTTCTTGTTCAACCACTCATACACAGGAAGTCGCCAATGTAGAGGTGCACCATCCTGCATGAATATGATGCTCCTGCCTCTTCTGTCCGACTGCACCGCTGCGCTGGCCAAAATTCCTCCTGTAGCATCTTGAGATACCGATCCTTGTCACGGAGGTGTCGAAGAAGAACGGTCCGTAGATACCTGATTGGCTGATTGCCGCCCAGACGGTGGTGCGTGGCGAATGCATGGACTCTTGCTGGATCCAGTGAGGGTTCTGGTTGGCCCAATAACGACAATTGTGGCGATTCACACCACCATCCAGATGGAAGTGAGCTTCATCGGACCAGGTTAGTTCCACGAAATGGCTCGGGTTGGCTTGGATGCGCTGTAGCTCCTGTTCTGCGAACTCCATTCGGTTTTCTAGATCTTCTTCGTGTAATCGCTGCACCACCTGGACATTGAACGGATGCCATCCATAGTCATGGAGGATGCGCTGGATAGTGCGGCGACTCACTTGAAAAGCATTAGATGCCCGACGGGTAGATGTGTTTGGGTCCTCCTCGAAGTGCTGCACAACTCGTTCCACATTCTGCTCCGTTCGTTCAGAAGATGACCGTTCCCGCTTGACAGTCACCACACTACCACTGGTCAACAGGTTTGTATGCCACCGCTTTATGGTACGGGCATCCGGTGCTCTCGCGTTCTTGCCATACTCTGAATGATAAAGCCTTTGTACCTCCACTAGACTCTTGAGCCATTCGTACCAAGCCGCGCATTTTGCTCGTTCTGCAACCGAATAATCATCCATTCTTCTATGTTCGATTCTTTTCAGATAGTGATTTAATCGTCGAATGGTATTTTATATGACATGGAAGTAACTGAACAGTATTCACTTCAAGACTACGCACAATTCGTTGTGCAGAATACGATTCATGTTAACTCAATTAACTTGATCTAGATTTTCAATGTCAACAAAATGAGTACATATCATTCGGTCAATAGAATCAGACTTTTCTGACAATTCTCAGTACAACAGGTATAATCATCATAAATCCTATACTCCAAACTAGTATGAGTCGAAATTTCATGACGATCGGATGAATATTTGAGGAGTAATAAAAGTTTAAAATCTGGCGGTTTACGTGCGACACCCTGTATAACGGCTATACTTTTCTTCCCCTATTACTAATTTTTCTATACAGTACATGTACTTCAGCTAATACTTATTCAGTTCGTGCTTGCTTGATCTGTGACTGTCTGTTGCTTGATTGATATTAACAGTATCTATGTCTCAATCAGTTTTGGTTCATTCTGCGTGTCACACCGACGGAGAGCAGACAAAACGCGTTTGTGGCAATACACGAGTATAATGAGACTTCTGGCATTATTTTTCATTTATAAAATAATGATAATAAGAGTTTATTGGCAAAAAAGCACAACCAACCTCAAAATGAGAATCGTGGAGGTGAAAGAAACATCATAAAGTCAATTTGAAGTTATGTCATTATACAATACGGAACAAGAGAAAATAAAACTATTTTGTCTGCAAGACGCTCTAACATATGGCAATATGAAGCAATTACTTCGCTTTGACGTCTCTCACAAATAGAAAATAGATCACACCGGCTGCAGCTACGTGCGAGTATATCAAGGCCATGGATGATGTAAAAAGCACACGTACAAAATCGGCTAGAGCAGGAGTTTGATTTATCATCTGCTGTAATTATGGCAGAGAGGGTCTCACTGGTATCACTTTATTCTGGCCAGAGTAGTGCTGACTGTTACCTCTTCATTCCGATGAGAGTAGGAGTCAATGTAGTCCCTTCAATCTCGCGGGAGTAGTTCTCATTGTTATCACTTCATTTAGCATTGTCGAGCGTGTTGTCCAGTTTCCCACAAGTCTCTGTTCTTGGGCCATACATATTTTGTACTGTCGTTGGAAATCTGAAACTGGAACATTGTGATTCATGTGCTGTTCAGTATGTTAATTATTCAACTATATGTGTACCCTTATACAAGGACAGTAATAATTCAAACCTTGAAAGGAAACATCCCATAACGGTCTGCAGGTGAATTTCTCTTAACACAAGTTGATGTCAATTTTGAAAAATAGATACAGAAGAATTTTACCTAAGTGGTGTGATGAAATGTCTATGAAATGAAGCTTCTTGGTGTTTTCCTGTACGACAGACTCACATGGAATTCTGAAATTGGTTATGTATGTAAAATTGCATCACGGCGGTTTTATGTATTGAGCATTTTTAAACCTATCATCACGACCGACCGACTTATCACAGTTTACAATGGCATAACTCGTTCTATCATTGAGCATGCTTCTCACGTCTTTGAAAAGCTTCCGTGAGCTCATAAACTTGAAATTGAAAGGGTTCAACGGAAGTGGCATCGACTTATTTGCGGCCTTTCTCGGTTTGAACAGTGCTCCTGTGGTTTGATTGCGTCTTTTCTTGCTACGAGACGTCTTTTTCTTCCACATGGCTGCAAATAGTGAGTACACTCTTTCTCCTATTATTCCTGATCATTCAGAGCGGTCAATGAAGCTGATCATGCCATCCGTGCCAACTACACGCTATATTGTACCCCTCACCACTGCCCTCATTTCCAATTGTTTATAACTTGTGCATTTTGGATTCCTATTGTCTTATCTTACTTGTACCAGAAAACTGTGATTTTCAATTCGAAAAGTATATGCACACTTACTTACTTGCTTGCCTATATTCTGTGGATGTTCCGTACCATGTCAGTGATGGATTCTAACATCGTAAATATTTCTCTATCTTCCGTGATCGTTCCGTAGTGTGTCCGCCCGGATTTTCCCCTGTGTCCACTATCCGGGCATTTTATAACTACTGATTGTCCATTTTATGATCAGATGAATAATCATTGTTTGATGACTTGATGATATCCAAGGTCAGAAAAAGACAGAATATCATGTCTCACAATATATTTGTCACATTCATTCACTAGGCTGCAGTTATTGCAGTATTTCTGCACGATATATAACTGAGATTGTGGCAGACAATAGGTAGGCCCACAACCTCTCACAAATCTCTCTCTATTTGTTTTTCATTCAACGCCGCTAAATTATATAAATGAAACCAAAGATGTTGCTAACGCTTTCATGCCACAACTGATGTAGGCGTATCGTTTGTCAAAGTCGTCTATCAAAACATCAATGCCTTGAGAAAAGAGGGATTCGAACTTTGAATTGCTATTTCACGATTATTTTGGTTTTCCTGTGGTTATCAAACTCATCTTAACATCATTCGCTTCGCCATTCTCTGCGCAATTCCGGGATATCTTTTTCGACGTCGTTGCTGAAGTCTGGACCGAGAAATTCGAATTTTTTAGTTATCTGTCTAATCATTGCTTTGTTCGACGTAAATCTGCCTTCCACGCTTTCCGTCTGCATCATGTGTACATGACGTCATCACAGCGCATATACTTTCGCTCCGATCTCCTTTCCCTTCGCGGTGACTGCAGACTTCCTCGTTCCCCAAAGCGCGCACTCTGGTATCACAGCCTCCTGCGGCCCAAGTGCGATGTGTTACCTGATTTTCCCACTCAAGTATTCCACCCTGTGCATCAACATCTCTCTTATCTCAACGGCCAACGAATCTTACGCAATTGTCCCATCAGCAAGTGAAGAACAACTCTCCACCGAACGAGCTGAACAACAAATTACGTAAGACTAAACGTCCTCAAATCCTTGCTCCATCAATTCTCCTTTTTAATGCAAGGTCTTTGTTTAACAAGCTAGATGATCTGAGGTCTAGAGTAGTTATCTTTGATCCTGATGTCATTGTAATCACCGAAACTTGGCTCGATTCTACCGTTGACGATCATGCTATTTCTATCCCAGGTTACAGCCTAACGAGACAAGACCGTAATTGCAATGGCGGTGGCGTGGCTTTTTATTGCCGCTCGAGTCTTACTGTTTCGATTGTTTTTAACACTATTTTACCTGGCGTTAAGTCAAATCTGTTGTGCTGCAAAATTGAGAGTCTTAATGTCACTTTTTGTCTTATTTATCATCCGTATTGGGGCAAAGTCTCTGCTCACTCTGTAATTCTCGAATGTGTCCAGTCCTTAATTGATGATTCTCAAACCCTTCATTTTATCATAACTGGTGACGTTAACGATCTGAGACATGAACTAGCAGATTTTCTGGTAGTGAATACCTTTCAACAGCTTGTTAATACGGGTACCAGAGGCAATAACATACTCGACATAGTAGCTACTAACCAACCTCATACGTTCGATTTTCCTAAATGTATTTCTCCTCTTGGTCGTTCTGACCACAAAGGTGTTTTTATCAAACCTACTAAGCAGAAGAGTGTGTCTATTGTCAAAGTAAAGTTGCGATACTTTTCTCCATCTGCTTTTCTTCGTGTCAACAGTATCTTGCGTCAATCAATTGGTTTGATTTTTGTCTCTACTTGAGTGATGTAAACCTGATTGTTGAACTGCTTCAAAGGTTTCTTTATTTTGTTTACATTTGTTTTACTGTTGAGAAAACTGTTCGCATGAGAACGTCGGATCCACCTTGGTTAACCCCTTCTTTGAAAGCGCTGTCGGATTATCGAGACAAGGCTCTCAACCAAGGTAACTATGGGAGATACTTAAACCTCAGAGAAAAGTTTATTGCATCTCTTAACAAAGCTAAGAAAAAGCATTTTCATTCCTTGAGTACTTCTTCCAATTCTGAAAGCTGGAGAATCATCAATTCTCAAGTCAAAAATCACAATTGTAATGCACCTATCACAGAAAATACTGCTCTAGCTCTCAATGATCAATTTGTGTCTGCACTCTCAAGTCCGGATTTGCATTTGTTTTCTGAGGATCGTCCACCGACTTCTCCAGACTTTTCTTTAGTATGTCCGTGGCAGGTTGCTCTCATGATTAAGCAATGTAAGGCGAACTCCATTGGTCCAGATGGAATCCCAGGATTCTTCTTTCGTTCGTTTGCCGTTGAACTTGCTGAGCCTTTGACGAACATTTATAATCGTTGCCTGGCTTCTTCGACTTTCCCCAATTTTTGGAAATCGGGCCAACATTCTTCCCATTCCCAAATCCAAGTTCGACTATCGACCCATTTCGATCCTTCCTTTCTTGAGCAAAATCCTTGTAAGGCTGTTTAGAGACAAGCTTCTTCTCCCTTCCTCAATCACCGTTTGAATCCCTCGCAATTTGGTTTCATTCCTAAGAATTTCCATGGTGGTTGTACGAACGCTCACCTAGCAATTCGCCTTACAACTCTGCAACATATTTCTGCCGACCCTCTGAACTACGTGAAACTCCTCGCAGTTGATTTTAGAAAGGCGTTCGACTCTGTGAGTCATTCCGTTCTTCTTAATTCTCTGATGAAGAACTTTGGTTGCAATCCGCTGGTAACTAAATTCATTTTCAGTTTTCTTGAAAATCGTGTGCAGCGTGTGTGTTTGAATGGCATATCTACGCCCTGGAAAGTGGTCACTAGTGGGGTTCCCCAGGGTTCCATCCTCGGGCCTCTTCTTTTCGTTATTTTACTTGATGATCTTCCGCACCTCCATGACACTAAGATAATCGCCTATGCCGATGATGTCACCCTAATCCATCTCGGTAATGTGAATGTTGTTGACAATTTTCAACTCTCCGTCGATAGTTTTTGTTATTGGGTCGAAAAGAAAAAACTTGTTGTAAATGTTGATAAGACGAAATGTCTTACTATGTCACGCAAGAATTCTTGTCCGCCATGTTTGCCCATTTTTATTGATAATAGTGCTATTGAGAATGTTGAGCATTTGAAAATTTTAGGTGTTCTTTTCTCCAGTGATTTGAGTTGGAGTGTGCAGTTTGATAGCTTGTATAATCGCTGTTGCCGTGCTATGTCGTTTGTAAAACGTTTAATGTTGAACGGTAATCGTGGTCCCGTTATTTGGCAGGCATACATGGCTTTTGTCTTCTGTCATATGGTTTTTTGTTGGCCAGTCATGTGCGACATCAGCAAAGGGAAATTCAGAAAGCTTGAACGATTACATGTCCTTGCTAGACGTTGGGCTGACGTAACTGACAAGACCAGCCTTGAAGATTTACTCAATAAGATTTGTGAAAAACTGATACAAAAGATAGCCACGAATGCAAATGTGCATCCTTTGGCTGAGTTTTTCGAAATTCGCCAGAATAACTGCAATATAAGACGTACAAGAGCTCTACGTCCCTTCCACAGAAGAATGGCTCTTTACAACAATTCGTTTGTCAAATTTTCCATCATATCGTGATTTTGTTCCTGTGTATATTTCTTTGTAATACCGCTTGTTGTAATCACAAATACAGAATTATTATATTATATTACAGCGACAAGATGACCGGTGGTCAAAACTGATGTCATCCTCACTGGAACGTCAACTGTGTTGAACTGTAATTCTGGGAAAGATTGAATAATAGGAACACCAAATTCAGAGGAGCACCCCGGGTTTTCGGGCTCAAAACAGTCCGGGTTTAAATAAAACAAGCACTGAAACTTTTGAAACCCTTATTTCTTATTCAGTGATGCAGCCGTTCAGAAGTGTATCTAAGTGAGAGTGCGTGCGTTTTTGTGCCATCATTATGTATTGCAGCAAGCTTTACTACCATTCTAGAGGTTTCTATTTCCATTCTAGTGGCTTTATTGTTAGCAATTTCTACGGCATTGGCTGTGTCTCTTTGATGTGTAATCCAATCACAGAATTAGACAAGTCGTCTCTTCTTCTGTTTGACTAGAAGGGAAACATCGGAACATGTAACGTTAATGAAATGGCACAATCTGCTGACTAAATACCATAGCAATTGAACAATGAGCAGCCAGTTCAACATTAAACACGCCAAATTGTGCGAAGTTTCAGTGACTGTTATCAACCGGATCACACTGTAAAGAGACACAGTCGATGTCAAGTTCTACAGAGAAGTTTGTGAACGTTTATTCGTGCGCCTACTAACCTTTTAATGATGATCGGAGGGGCCAATAATATCGAGAAAACTTTTGCGCAATGATCTGAATTCTTAGAATGTGAAGGAGTCGTGGTGATCAGAGCATTTGAAGGAATTCACAGCAATCCGCAAGCGACGCACGACTACTTTTCCTATCTCTGCAAGGTATTAAATATTTCTTTTTGCCCACTTAGTAGGTTCCTGCCACCGATTTGAATCAGTTTGCACTTCTGCCACAGTGACACGGTTAAACAATCTAATTCTGTGTGATCCGGTTGATAACAGTCACTAAAACTGCAGAATTTGGCGTGTTTAATGTTGAACTGACTGCTCATTGTTCGATTGCTATGGTATTATGTCAGCAGATTGTGTCATTTCATTAACGTTACATGTTCCAATGTTTCCTTTCTAGTCAAACAGAAGAAGAGACGACCTGTCTAATTATGTGGCAATATTTAACTAACCACTACTTCCATCTTTGTAGTTTTGAAAACCGTGTCAACTATAAGATAAGTTAGCAATTTTTCATAATTCGCATACGTGAGTCAAGCCCTTACTATATCGCATGTATTTGCATTATTGCCTTTTACTGAAGCCTTATAAGACCACGGATAGGATTTTGCATTAGTAGAGTTACATTGCTTTGTGCCTTTAATTGACATAATAGAATTCATGGATGATGAAATCTCATTTTGATTTAATTACTGGCATTTATCATTTTCATTTCAGCATAATGCCTTTACCTCATAGATTGACTGTACTAAAAGAGCGACCTCTTCGTATGAGACAAATAATGCAAACATGAACTTTTCGTGTTGTTGAAGCTTACTCATTGCATGGGAGCAGTGTTGGGGACAACTCAATCGGATAATGTTACACTCAACAAACCATTTGATTAATTCTTTTTATTATCTTCCAATTTGCAGCACTTGATAGGTCTGTTTTATGAAATTGAGACAGAATTCGAGACAACTTTAATTTGAAGCTATTGAAAAACGTGGTGATTGGTTTTCTTATCGGAGACGAACTTTGCTGACGCAGCTGCTGTGAGCTAGCAAACATTGTGGAAACTTCGAATTACAGTCACAGCACTGTACAACTCGGAGCAATAGACATCGATGTAATCACGACATGTACGCATAGTTGACCAAACGACAGGAGATCATATTGATATTGAGAAAAGGAAAAAAGTAGCTGCCCTTTGTTTTATGAAAAGTACTTCGGCGTACTTCCATTTCTACCGACCCCGAAGTACTATCGGGATGCCTAAGTACCTTTCATCATTTAGAAACTAACTTTAATAGAAATTCGACTGTAAAACAAAGGGCAGTTACTTTTTTACTTTCTCAATATTAAATGACTTGGTGGAAAGTCGAGGACACAAGGTTTGATACCTTTCCATGAAATATTCTACAGAGAGCAACTTCCTAGGCATGGATCGTGAGGAGAGGACTGCGATTTCATGTTCTATGTGCGGCATTGATAATTTATTGCAATTATTGACAGATAACAGTCAGTTCACAGTTTTTTGATGATACTGAGCAATTCATTTTTCATTCTGCTTTCTGAAGCCCATCAACTTTTCGAGCTGAAGACACAGTTTTAGCCTTTTTATTTTATCTTTGCATCTGTCATTTAGGTGATTTGAATGAGGAGCTTCCACATTTTACTTAATTTCATGCATTTGACATGGTTTAATTGTAACTGAAGTCCGCTAACGTATGGATGACACATGTACTAAAATATGAAAACTATTTGTATATAAAAAATGTAAGGTAGCCTGAAAAGGACTCATTAAGCGTCCATTGGGCTGGACACACGGATTCGTAAAAATCCACAAAGACAAGACCGAAAATATAAAAATAAAACTGGACAAAACATCACTAAAACAAATATATACAAGGGCTCATCAGCAGGATGACCAACTGCTTTCGTCTCGTTTGGGGTCCTTTAACATCTTGGACGAATAAGCAGTGGCGGACGCCATAAACCAAAATACACAGAAATGACGGTACTAAAAATGCTGTGGATGCACTCAAATCAAACCACATTGGACGGACAATTGTCTGCTTGAAAACAAGTCAAACTTTAGCAGGAGTGAAAAATGCTTATGTAGAAGTTTTTCCATACATCTTCTTAAATCACATAAAAGATAGCCTCTTTTTGTAAACAATTGGCATGTGACTTTAATCTTATCAACAACATAGCATAAATGTGAGCAAATACGTAAATATCTTAAAACTTCACCTGCAAAAAAAGTTGTACTACCCATATAGGAAGGAAGAAGACTTTCAGGAAAGGTGAACAATACAACTTCAAGAGTGAAATCATCAACCTTGTGATACACTGATGAGTGGATCCATCTTGAAAAGCACTGATATTAACATCTAAAGAAGCTACATTGAATTACGTTACAGAATTGAAACCAGAATTGTCACATTGAAGTCCGCCGCATAATGAATACTTTCGTGTGCATGCATAGATATCGCAGATCTCAAATTGGGGGTCCGAAAGTCTATTTCATACTCCTTCTTCTTTGCCTTTCTCCCAGAGTGACGGCTGAGTAAACACTGAATGCTGAAGTGACCACTCCTACCTCGAGGTGTAACTGTCAGTCCCTAAACTTCAGATCTTGTGAACTTTTACACTTAAGAGACAACTTCCTCAGCAAGCCCATCAATTTACTGCAGTCGTTTCTATAACAGCAATTCAGTAATTAGTTTCGACCAATTAATTCCAAGTAATTTTTGATAGTCTAGTAGAACACTTTATTTATTATTCAGAGTTCGAACACATTGGTTAGAGTCCTTTGAATGTGGTTCAGTCTTCTTGAAATCATACTGGTTGCATGGTGTAGAGGCAACAATAACCAATATCGTGGGAGGATCATCAGTTTCCACAATTATATCATTGTCTTCCTTTCCGTACCAGATATTGCTATTTCCTGACTCTTCAAATGAAAATCCCAAAGAGCATCCAGAAAACCCTTTGCGTCAAAATTTTGAGTTTTCTGCCTCCCAAAACCCTTTTCATTGCAAAATATTAGACACTTTGTTTTTGTTTACGGCAAATGTTGTCACTTTTTATCAGTTGTTAAACGACTAAAAGGTAACAATAGCCACCCATCGGTTATTTGGCTGGATTATTCTGGGTAGGTAGTCTGTCAGATGACTTACTGCTGGCCCGTTGTATGCGATGTAAATAGGAAAAAACGGAAGCTGGAGCGAATTGATCGCATCGTTAGGAGATGAACCGGTCATCTCCAAAAACCCCCTTTCATTGAGATACTCAATCGTATTTGCATAAAGTTAGTACGCAAATTTGCATGTAATAATACTCGTCATCCTCTCTCCAAATTTTTCATGGTACGTAATGCTACGCAATGCCAAACAACGTAAGACTGTTGTTGCCTCGAAGATGTAATTCAGCATTGTACAATAACTCTTTCATAAAGTTTTCCTCTTATGCATGACTGAGAGCCCGTTCATTGTGCCTTGATGTTTTGTCACATACCGCTAATTGTATTTGACTCAATAAAGATTTCATTATTATTACTATTGACAACTCCTCCTATGACATCATCGATCCGTCGTAAAAAATGAACGAATCCACAGCTGTTAATGAAATTCCATGAGTCTGTCTCGGGAAGATGAAGGCTGAGTTTTCAGTCTGTATCCATGACACGAAAATCCACAGCATTTCAGATCGAATGCTAGCCAAGAATCTGTGGATAGATACGCACAGTGTGGTGACGTCACAGAGCCTATACATGTCGCATTCATGCCGCATGACCTCCTGCATTTCAGACCGTGATTGGCGATACTTGCGCGCAACCATCCGACCGCATGCGCTTGAACGAAACGTGCGGATCCTGTTGTCATGTAACGGAATGGTGAAGAATGAGTTACAGTATCAAATGACCTATGAGAAGATCGGACAGAGGAAGAATTCATCAGTCCAGTCAACCGCTGCCTTCAACCCACGGTTGAATAAATGATTACAGTGAAGGATAGACACTAAATGGTTGTGAGTGCTGGACAATCAGTCAGACGATGCAGGATCGCCTGGAGGCGACGGAAATGTGATTCCTGCGAATGCGCATACCCTGGACGAGTAAGGTGCGGAACGACACAGTGCTGCAGCGGGCTGGAACAACAAGACAATTGATGTGGGCCATCGTCACAAGGCAGGTTAGACTTCTCGGCCACGTGCTGCGTAGTAAGCAACTGGAACATCTGGTGCTTACAGGGAAGGTGGAGTGGCTGTCACGTGTCACAGACAGAACGGCGCTCGACATCATCCGGAAGTGTGTGAAGAGACAAGAACAAGTCGCCTCTGACAGGGCACCTCTATTGATCGATCATGAATGGATGGAATGGGAAGCATCAATGATAGGTTGCTTGTAAAAGGTCGGAAGTGTAGACAGTTATCTATCACAGCCACAGGTTCTACCACTGTAAAGGCGTTGGCTTAAATGACACGAAATGCACGTTCAGGTTGAATAGAATGTGCCTATAAAATTCAAAAATTGTCGTAATGTCTTAGAGAATGATGGAAGATTTATTTCCAATTTTGTGGCGCCAATTCAATGCAAAAATAATTCGCTTCCAAATAAGCACATTGCAGAATGTTCCATCTTTTGCTTCTGCTTTAAGTCTCCCCAGACTCCAAGCTGCCAACTAATTAACCACCAGAGCATGGGACTAAAGATAGAGAGCAATGTTTGACTATTTCGGCAATGGAGATCTCGGTACTGCAATCTCGAGATTGAATTCAGTACTCACTTCCCAGCAGATGGAGACAGGTTGTTGACTTGACACCAGTAGCGAACACATTGTTGATTAGCCCTCGCCCAACTGGTGGAGGGGCGTTTTTCGCCCCCACCATTGCCGAATTTTTTGAATATCTTTTGTGCCAAGTAAGCTATGGCCATCGGATTTCTCATACCTTACTTTCTACGTATTAAGCAACTTTTGTCAGAAGTATAATTAATTTGGCACAATACTTTTGGCGTGAGAGCTATTTTAAAATGTGAATGTTTGGAATATTTTGGCTGCTTTCGGTATATTCACTTCTAATGTATATCATCAATTCTTGATAAAATAAGTTGAGATTATTCAAAGGACTCTTCCTATTAATATAGAGCTATTCGCAAACGCGAAAAATCTTTGAGTCTGAAATTATCTGCATATTATGCATGCATGAATTTAAATTTCAAATATAAGTTTTTTTTAGTATTTTTGTACTTTTTAGCTCTGCATCTAATCGGCAATTATTGAAATTCAATAGAACTTTAATGGCGGTCTTTGACCTTCATCGCAGACTAGGGATGACCTGATAAATAAAAGTGATGTTTTTTTCAGAATCCCTTTTCAATGCCTATTCCATTGATGTGTGGTTTGGAAAAATTGGTGCAATGGTTTGTAGATCTTTAGAAGAATCAAATTGCTGAAACATGCAACAGTCGTAGATTCTTGCCGCAAGACGATTTATTGTAAATCATTTTGTCAAAATGCTTTCATATGTGAAGAGAAGTAATAATAACCGTGAATATTCACAAAGTCCATTATATTCACAACACCGTGAGAGCTGCGAACCGCCGACTATTTATATTGCGAGAACTAAAGCCGTTCGTAGATCATCCTAAGCTAATATGCGTTTTTCGATGTCTGATTGAATTCCTTTTATCGTACTGTACTCCGGTTTTCGAAAACCTGCAATGTTCAGTCAGTGCTAAACTCGATCAAATTTTTACACACTCACATCGCATAATCTGTGATGAATCATGTTCTTGCCGCACATTTTCCGAATTTAAAGATCGCCGTAATACCCTGATTTATAACTTTTTGTGCAAATGCATGTCAGATGATCACCCGTTGCATCATTTATTACCTCCTCATTTACTTCAAACAAACCATTTTCTCCTGCCATATTGCTTAACTTCACGTCGCTTGAATTCATTCATACCTATGTCATGTGCTTTGTACAACTCAAGATCTCGTAGATACTTAAAGTGAACTTTATAGCCATTGATTTTTCAAAAATATTCGAAAACTCCCTTTGTTAGGCCGAAATGTAAATATATTCAAGCAAAAGAGAAAATGAGCAGGCACCCAACGTTTCGGTCGTGAACTTTTCCTAATCATATCTACAAATTGGAACATATCAATCATTGTAACTGAGTCTCTGTGCATGTTGTGATCAATAAGCGCCTAATTATTATTATTATCCACGCTACTCACTTCCTAACCAGACAACACGGGTTGAAGTCACTTATTTGAATTTGTAAAAAATCTCTAGAAATGTTTAGACAAGAATGCCTAGATCTTCACGAACGAGATATCTGTCGTTAGCTGTTATATTTGATTTTCGTGTCTCTCAATGTCAGAGATTTCTGCACGAGACTCTGTGAATAGGACACATTTCGATCGCTTGCAATTGTCCGGAAATGTCAGAAATAATCAAATACGCAAACCTCAGAATTTGTGGTCTGATTTGTCCCACACACATATTCACATTGACTATAGCGATGACAATTATCAACAGAAATGATCATTATTTCCTCTCAAAATACAGCTCTGAAGCATTCGAAATTCAAGTTCTAGACCAATTAGTTGATGAACGAATGGTGGACATTCTGACAGACAAATTAATGAAATTGCATTTAATCGAGTCAAATATCATGATTCTCATAATTGTACAGAAGAACGATAACATGACTCCCATTGTTGACATTTCTGGATTGATACAAGTGAAACAGCAAACTTATGACCCACCACGGATTCAATAAAAAGTCATGAAACGAAAAAGATTTCAAAGTTTATAGATAGCTTAGGTATCAACTTCACTGACATGGAAGATATCCTGTCTTGGTGATATATTTGGAAATATTAAAATTGATATTTCATACCTTACGGAAGAGAATGGAAGATGTTTTCATAGTTGCTTACCGTACACGTTGGGTGGCCTGCAAACCTGCGATCAACGTATCACTGCGATCAACGGCATGCTTAAACAGAAAAATTTATATGTAATCGTCCTTGTCCTGAGAGGATTATCAACTGAGAGGTCATTCACAACTTGCAGCATAATAGTCAGGCAGCCAGCATGAGATTCTGCAGGGAACGAGGCCGAAAATGAGACTTTCACAGAATGATGCACACCTCATAGTCCGGCAGCCAGCACGAGTTTGTGCAGGGAACGAGGTAGAAAATGAGACTTTCACAGAATGATGTACACCTCACAGTGCGGCAGCCAGCACGAGTTTGTGTAGGGAACGAGACCGACAATGAGACTTTCACAGAATGATGCACACCTGATAGTCCGGCAGCCAGCACGAGTTTGCGCAGGGAACGAGGTAGAAAATGAGACTTTCACAGAATGATGCACACTTCATAGTCCGACAGTCAGCACGAGTTTGTGCAGGGAACGAGGCCGAAAATGAGACTTTCACAGAATGATGCACACCTCATAGTCTGGCAGTCAGCACGAGTTTGTGCAGGGAACGAGGACGAAAATGAGACTCTCACAGAATGATGCACACCTCATAGTCTGGCAGCCAGGACGAGTTTGTGCAGGGAACGAGGCCTTCACTCGACACTGAAATACTATTTCCGCACCAAACACTTTTATGTTACAACATTAATTTTCATAAAAGCTGAATTTTTAACAACAATTTCCCGAACATTTTTTAAGGTCAAGTGAAAGTGCACATGAGAATTGATTGCTCTTGTCGCTTAACCGCCTTACTCAAGGAGTTGAGATCACTATAGACCCTCTCTGTCCAGACCAGGAAGCAAGACCAACAGTTTCTTGTGATTCTCGCGGCCAGTCTGCCACTCACATGTTTGAAATTTTGATGCATTAAAATGTGTTGTGTATTTCTTATTTCTTTCTCTGTGAGTACTTTCAATTTTATATTAGGTGTTGGCCTACCTTCCTTGACGACTGTCATCTTTTCAGTATATTCCCTTGGGACGAAAGGCGTGGTTATGATCTCATCTGCAGTACTAAACATAGCGTCACATTAATCACATAAAAAAATTATGGAATTCTACCGAATCTGGGTGTTCGAGTCATTACTCTGCATTCATTGGAGAACGCTCATCATCTGATCCCAGTCTTGTCTGAACGTCAGCCATCTGCTACTGTTGACGTATAGTGGCATCTCTCATAACCGAAGCCACGAACAATTGGGTTGCGCTTCCCTTACTATATTTAGGTACCGCGCCATGATCAAGAATTGCGTAGATTTTCATTGCAAAAATTGGAGAAGGCAAAGCATTATGTCTATCGGGAAAGCCAATATTGGCGCGGGCGCGTGCGCTTACTGCCTCACACGCACACAACTCTCTTTCGCTGTCTGAACATCAGTGCTCCGCCTGAACACATGAAGCTTGTGTGTCTAATTGTTCGAAGAAAAAAGCTGTGATTCAAGCACGTGCTGCAAAACTGTTCACTCTGAAATTGAGAGTCTGATTTTGAGACGGAAGGCTGTGCACAGCTATTAAGAGAAGCCATCGAATTTAAATGAATGATGACATTTTTCATTTTTATAATTGTTGGAAAATAATTTTTGAGGATGCGCCGAAGGCCTCGCAGGTACGGAGAAGACGCCACTGTGTACACCTCATAGTCCGGCAGCCAGGACGAGTTTGTGCAGGGAACGAGGCCGAAAATGAGACTTTCACAGAATGATGTACACCTCATAGTCCGGCAGCCAGCACGAGTTTGTGCAGGGAACGAGGCCGACAATGAGACTTTCACAGAATGATGTACACCTCATAGTCCGGCAGCCAGCACGAGTTTGTGCAGGGAA
The DNA here is from genome assembly GCA_907163375.1 of Prostheceraeus crozeri. Classification (NCBI taxonomy): domain Eukaryota; kingdom Metazoa; phylum Platyhelminthes; order Polycladida; family Euryleptidae; genus Prostheceraeus; species Prostheceraeus crozeri. The sequence continues at coordinate 293,406 of CAJQUW010007592.1, read as the reverse complement.
CGAGGCCGACAATGAGACTTTCACAGAATGATGTACACCTCATAGTCAGGCAGCCAGCACGAGTTTGTGCAGGGAACGAGGCCGACAATGAGACTTTCACAGAATGATGTGCACCTCATAGTCCTGTAGCCAGCACGAGTTTGTGCAGGGAACGAGGCCGACAATGAGACTTTCACAGAATGATGTACACCTCATAGTCCTGTAGCCAGCGCGAGTTTGTGCAGGGAACGAGGCCGAAAATGAGACTTTCACAGAAGATGTACACCTCATAGTCCGGCAGCCAGCACGAGTTTGTGCAGGGAACGAGGCCGAAAATGAGACTTTCACAGAATGATGCACACCTGATAGTCCGGCAGCCAGGACGAGTTTGTGCAGGGAACGACGCCGAAAATGAGACTCACAGAATGATGTACACCTACTGTGGCCTCGTTCCCTGCACAAACTCGTGCTGCCTGCCGGACTATGAGGTGTACATCATTCTGTGAAAGTCTCATTGTCGGCCTCGTTCCCTGCAGAAACTCGTGCTGGCTGCCGGACTATGAGGTGTACATCATTCTGTGAAAGTCTCATTTTCGGTCTCGTTCCCTGCACAAACTCGTGCTGGCTGCCGGACTATCAGGTGTACATCATTCTGTGAAAGTCTCATTTTCGGTCTCGTTCCCTGCACAAACTCGTGCTGGCTGCCGGACTATCAGGTGTACATCATTCTTTGAAAGTCTCATTTTCGGCCTCATTCCCTGCACAAACTCGTGCTGGCTGCCGGACTATCAGGTGTACATCATTCTTTGAAAGTCTCATTGTCGGCCTCATTCCCTGCACAAACTCGTGCTGGCTGCCGGACTATCAGGTGTACATCATTCTGTGAAAGTCTCATTGTCGGCCTCATTCCCTGCACAAACTCGTGCTGGCTGCCGGACTATGAGGTGTACATCATTTTGTGAAAGTCTTATTTCTCAATCTTATGCTGTCGAACGTTGTATAAGTCTTTCATGAGATACACAAAGTAAAAAAAAGTGACTGATTTAACCAAAATTCATGCATCAGGTCCTAATTTTTCACCAATCTTCATCATCCAGACGGATAGACTAAAGCGTGATAGGAGACATAATTGAGATTACGCAACAAGATGCTCTGTGAGCCAAGAATATAATTACATTTTTCAGGGCAAGGGACGGCAACATTACGGTCGGTATAAAATATTGATTCTCAAAATAGGTTTCAGACCAATGTGTAATTTCAAACAAAAAAGATGAGCACCCACTAATATTGTGTTGCGTTTTGATATTCTTAGGCTACTTTTCCAAATCGATTACCAGTGTGTGTTCTTCTTTTGAAATCTTTTCTCATATTATCAGACGGGACTACGGAGAAGGTATCTGACACATTTTATTCCATCATTATCCAATCAACGTTGTGATTTAGAAAACGCACATGCTACAGTTTTTCAGGAAGCTTTCTGAAAGTTCAGGAACCGAATTTTTGAGTCAATGAATCCCTTCTTAGGTGGAGAAGCCCCTAGACATATTCGAAATCAATTTCTTTGGGTGAAGACAATGATGAGATCAATTGACTTTATATCAGAGTAGCACATAATGCGATTAACCAACACTTGCAAACACGATGCTAATCGCTTTTTATCGACGTGGTTTGGCATTTTAACACAATCATTTACGTTTATTTTCATTTTGTCTTACTTTTCCAATGGATGAAATCCTCACGCATGCATGTTTATTGTTGCGTCCGTGTGATTTAGTGTAGGCCCTACCTGCTCGACTGAAGCGCCTAGAATGGGCAACAAACAAGTTGATGCGTTGATTGTGGCTTGTCTTTGGTATTTTTTCATTGATGTAAAATTCTCTGGTAACAACAACTTAAGACAAGCTTACAATTTCTGATTTACAACTAATACATTTGATGACCATTTCTGTATGAGATCAGTACAAGAAAATTTACTTTATTCATCGTAGAACATTCAATGCTCATTGTAATATGGAAAGAGCTTCTAATAACTTCTGATTAAGAAACGATCAACCGAAGAGTGTGGAGAACCATAACAGTGACTTGTTCTCATAATTTTCTTAACGTTGACAATAGTCATCACGGCATTGATCAAAGAGTCGCCCATATTCGTTGTTCACTCCTGATAAAACATTGATTGACTTGATCAATTGCAACAGTTGTCTTCAAAGTCAATGACTTGTAACGTTTCACTTGCCTGACACTGTGTTGGCGCGCAGACAAAGCGCCTGCTGGCAATCACCGTCATATTTTCGAGGGAGTAATAAGGAACGAACTAATTTATCTTGAATTCCTTATTCTTTATTGCTTTGATAATGTCCGACTAAGATTGAAAATGTTTGTAGTCTGATACCTGATAATCTTTATTAATCATCTTTTCTTTAAAGAATGGAAAATGTAAATACTTGCAGTTGATAGAAAATGATGTATTGAGTTAGCTATTTGATATTGAGCAAATATTGAATGACCAGAAAATGTTGCCGAAGTTTTAAGTTGACTGTACAGTAGGCGCCATATTACTTGGGACACTTGTGATTTCTCTGTTATGTGAATGCAATTCCACATCGACCGACTTGATCCAAATACCTGCCATGTTGTTCATATCAGCTAAAGAATCCGCATACAAGCGTGTGTCGTGGAGGAAAATATGAAAAGGGTGAGTGACAAATTACTTGGGACAAGTTTTTATAACATATTTCTAATGCTTGAAACATCAAATTGAATTCTTAAATTGGTTAACTGACACCCATTAATAGATTTGAATGCTGCTCTTTTCATATTCATGCCTAATTTCTTCCCAGTAATGCATCATTACACAGCAAAGTTTTGAGAAAAATGCCGGGTAAAGAAATATTAAAATCTAAGGAAAATAAAGCATTAGCGTTGTTAGGGTGAAAGATGACATCTAACTGCCCAATAGAAGGAATTAGAAAAACAAACGAATCTTAGTACAAATCGAACTACAAACGTAGCAGTAGTGGGAGATTTTGCAGCACTAAAATAGCAATAAATGTTTTTGCTTCACAGTGCAGTTCACAAATATATTTGTTGGAAATCGGCTCAAACAACAGCAATATTATGGAAGAACAGCAATTTGTCGAAACTATGATTAACACAATTTATTTCCTTCATCGGTATTTATCTTCTCCCCCACCCACATTTCTGTTGTTGACACCCGCGAGTACTGCAACGTCAGCGATCTTCTCTTGCTCCTACGTCCAGTCTCACTACCGTCGCAAAAGCGTTGTGAGTAAAATTCTCAGCACTTGCTTTGCCGTTCACTGTAGCTGCAGTGTAGACAACAATCCCACGAAGTTCATGATCACAACACAGCTGTATCCTGTATTCCAACTGAGTATCCAAGGGAACAATCCTTCCTCCCAGGGGTCACCTAAGACTTCTCTGTGGTGTTGTGCTATCACTCAGTGACAGATCAAGTCTATTTAAATTCAATGTGACTAACTGTGTCGATGAATTTGGACACATTGGAAAACATGGGAAGGGGGAAAAGTAGAAAAACCCCCTCATCGTATTAAACGTTTCTGTTTTATATTATTTTGCCCAGCAATGGTTTAATCTTTAAGGGTGTAATCCGCAGCGTCCACAGTTCATGTCTTCCCTCGCTACCTGCAGTGAAGCGCTGCCATCATTCTCACACCTTCATCGCAACCAAAAGTAGACAGTACTTCCCTCGTTACCTGCAGTGAAGCGCTGCCATCATTCTCACACCGTCGTCGCAACCAAAAGTAGACAGTACTTCCCTCGTTACATGCAATGAAGCGCTGTCATCACTCTCACATCGTCGTCGAAACCAAAAGTAGACAGTGCTTCCCTCGTTACATGCAGTGAAACGCTGCCATCACTCTCACATCGTCGTCGCAACCAAAAGTAGACAGTGCTTCCCTCGTTACATGCAGTGAAGCGCTGCCATCACTCTCACATCGTCGTCGCAACCAAAAGTAGACAGTGCTTTCCTGGTTACCTGCAGTGAAGCGCTGCCATCATTCTCACACCGTCGTCGAAACCAAAAGTAGACAGTGCTTCCCTCGTTACATGCAGTGAAGCGCTGCCATCACTCTCACACCGTCGTCGCAACCAAAAATAGACAGTGCTTCCCTCGTTACATGCAGTGAAACGCTGCCATCATTCTCACAGCGTCGTCGCAACCAAAAGTAGACAGTACTTCCCTCGTTACATGCAGTGAAGCGCTGCCATCATTCTCACACCGTCGTCGCAACCAAAAGTAGACAGTACTTCCCTCGTTACATGCAATGAAGCGCTGTCATCACTCTCACATCGTCGTCGAAACCAAAAGTAGACAGTACTTCCCTCGCTACCTGCAGTGAAGCGCTGCCATCACTCTCACACCGTCGTCGTAACCAAAAATAGACAGTGCTTCCCTCGTTACATGCAGTGAAGCGCTGCCATCATTCTCACACCGTAGTCGCAACCAAAAGTAGACAGTGCTTCCCTCGTTACATGCAGTGAAGCGCTGCCATCACTCTCACACCGTCGTCGCAACCAAAAGTAGACAGTACTTCCTTCGCTACATGCAGTGAAGCGCTGCCATCACTCTCACACCGTCGTCGCAACCAAAAGTAGACAGTGCTTCCCTCGTTACATGCAGTGAAGCGCTGCCATCATTCTCACACCGTCGTCGCAACCAAAAGTAGACAGTGCTTCCCTCGTTACATGCAGTGAAGCGCTGCCATCACTCTCACACCGTCGTCGCAACCAAAAGTAGACAGTGCTTCCCTCGTTACATGCAGTGAAACGCTGCCATCATTCTCACAGCGTCGTCGCAACCAAAAGTAGACAGTACTTCCCTCGTTACATGCAGTGAAGCGCTGCCATCATTCTCACACCGTCGTCGCAACCAAAAGTAGACAGTACTTCCCTCGTTACATGCAATGAAGCGCTGTCATCACTCTCACATCGTCGTCGAAACCAAAAGTAGACAGTGCTTCCCTCGTTACATGCAGTGAAACGCTGCCATCATTCTCACAGCGTCGTCGTAACCAAAAATAGACAGTGCTTCCCTCGTTACATGCAGTGAAGCGCTGCCATCATTCTCACACCGTAGTCGCAACCAAAAGTAGACAGTGCTTCCCTCGTTACATGCAGTGAAGCGCTGCCATCACTCTCACACCGTCGTCGCAACCAAAAGTAGACAGTACTTCCTTCGCTACATGCAGTGAAGCGCTGCCATCACTCTCACACCGTCGTCGCAACCAAAAGTAGACAGTGCTTCCCTCGTTACATGCAGTGAAGCGCTGCCATCATTCTCACACCGTCGTCGCAACCAAAAGTAGACAGTGCTTCCGTCGCTACCTGCAGTGAAGCGCTGTCATCACTCTCACACCGTCGTCGCAACCAAAAGTAGACAGTGCTTCCGTCGCTACCTGCAGTGAAGCGCTGTCATCACTCTCACACCGTCGTCGCAACCAAAAGTAGACAGTACTTGTGGGAGCTTTAGATTATTGAAGCTCATTCGCAGTTGACGGGTCACTTTGGATAAAAGACGAAGCTTGATCTTTTGTGAAGTCTTTCTGGCCGCTGTCATTTTTCTAAACAATGCTGACAGAGAGAAAACAAATGAATGAATTCGATGTCATTGTAAGTTAATCTAGCCATAAGTCATTCTAAATCATTCACGCGTCTATCACGAAATGCAATCAGCTAGAAATAAGAATTGGATTGCAACTCGAACTTATTACATTATTTGAAGCAATTTTAAGTCTGATGACCGCTTTGTCCCGATTATTGCTATACAGTTTTTGCAGGAGCAAGTTCAGTACATGAGTTCTCTGAGCGCATAGAGTTTGTTGAATTTGGAAATGTTATCTATTCATGATCAACGTTTACTTATTTCATCGCTTAGAGAAATGATGTGCAAGTCTACCGCAAAATGTGAATTGTTGCAAGCACTTTTATTTCGATTTACTTATTGACGGTAGAAACTTTCCATTACAAAATATGGAAATTTTGGACATTTGTGTAGTAATAAATTGTAGAATATAATGAGCGTCTATGCAAAATTCATATATTTTTAGATTTTGACAGGGTCATAAAAAATGGATCGCTAACCGTAACAACGACCACTAAAGGAGCGCCACTAGTTATCCCGGCTAGTCATGCACATGTAGTCTTTGATGATCTTCATTTTTTGTTTGATCATAAAGAACGTGAACTTCTTATGAATTCTTTCCTGGCAGGATGCGAAGAAGATGCCCGAAAAAACACTAGGATCACCACAAACGTGAAAAGTAGCTTCATGCTATGTGTTTGTCATGATTCTGGTTGGCACAGACTAGTCGAAAGTGATCGAAATCAGTAAATTATGTCGCAATAAAGATTTGACAGTCCGTCCTCCTTTAAAAACATTTGACATTACTCACTGTCCTGAATTAATGCTTTTATGTGCATGCCTTTTCGAGAGCAGTGATCAACAACGTCGATAGTGATTAGTGATGAGTGATGATAATTTTCCGGAAAATTTTGGAAAATTTTGAAAGTTTTGATTTTTTTTGATAGGCCCTATACTTTAACCGCTTCCACAGCCGAGGCAGCTATGGGTCTAAAACTCTTGATTTCATCATTATCTCGAATAAAACGATCGCAGCAATACGGATTTTACGTCCCGTCCGCGGATTTTTGAACATTTCTTGACACCAGTGGCATTTGCTAATTCGTAGCATTTTTAATTATCACACAGACACCGTTTGGGATAACGTGAATTCTTTTCCTTTTCTAAAAGGGTATATGATTTCATGCAATGTGAAGATTTGAAGCACTTTATTCGGGAGTTTGTTTGTAGCTTGAAAGTCAAGCTTTGTTATGCAGCCTTGATTATCATGATACAAATTCTCCATGTGTTGATGAACATGTGAAGCATAAGCACGCGTTCCACCACGGCATTATGCATGATCGACCATATTGGAAGACTGTAAACTCGTGAGATATTTGGAAACTAAAGATATCTGTGATGAGTAGAAGAGTATCTATGACAGTTTCTAACTTCTGGCATATTGTCCAATCTTCGTTGAGGACAAACCACACATCTTCCATTTCTAGTTCAGATGGTTCAGATAGCTCCAAATCGATTTCAGATCTATTCAAATGAATTTCATACATTTCCAGATGAACTGGAGATTCTCCAGTTGAATTTAAGATCCCTTCAAAGTTGAGTTTCTGACAGATATCTGAAATTCAATTAGAGAAATCTGAAATCCATTTAATGTCTGAAATTCATTTAGAAAGATCTGAAATAGACATGGAAATGGTGCAGTTGGTTCCAAAAGGTAACATGCAGGGATGATGGAGAAGTTTTCGGTCTTTGAATATTACATAGTCTTTTCAAACGACTATAACAAGTCTCCAAAACAAAGGCAAAAACGTCAATCACCGAAAAATAAATTTCAAAATTTTCCATTTGCATCATTAATGGTGATTCTCTCATTGGCGTCAGCAACGTTATCATAGGGCCGGCCCACGCACAATTTTCAAATTGAGGCCAATTTCGTCTTCTTATCTCTAAACATCAACGCTCAAATAAAACCTCAATTGGCAGATTTATGGCTGGACACTCGGTGTGCATTGTGTACTTTAAAGTATTTGCCAGATTCATTTCAGTGTCTTTGGGCCAGTATTCATACAAATAACACAAATGTTCTGCGAATGTCATTCCAAATGATTAACAATGTACATTGTTGACGTTGTAAATGTGTTGCAGTAAGATGACATGACATATATTATTGCGCAGAAATCTTTTGCTGTTCCTATGAGTTCTTTTCAAATCGAAAAAGAGTATAAAACATTGACATGATGTTATGATTTTCAATAACATAAGCAAAATGTGGGACTGTGAGACAGTTTACTTCTAAAGTCTCCGCACTCGAGTGCAACACCACCGAGTGGCATGCAGGCTGGTTCAACCACATAAATAAGCACTGGCGGAGCATTCAATAAATACAATTGCATGGAAGCAGACTTAAGTAGTTCTTATCTGCAACTCATTTACATTTCGAGAGGAAAAGTCCCTAAAGCTGCGCAAATTGAGGCAATGTTTAAAATCAGATCTTTAAAGTACTAAAATCCCAAATTTGCTGAGAAACCAAGGCACCTTTCATTATACGGTGAAACGATTTATCATTTCCAAGAAACGTAGAATTTGTCTTGTGAATATAACAGACGATTTCGTTCGACGCCTGCATCTGAATTCGACATCTGACGCGGAGATATCTTCGTCAAGAAAAATCCATTTTGAGATGTCATCTTTCATCTACAGACAAGCGACTTTGAAAGAAATTCTTTGACTGATACTTCTAATGAATTTTTCATAAAAATCAAGTAACGGTTTTTACCTCACCCGGTATGACAATTAAAATGTAGTAGAATTAACGTCTCATCGGTCTCCATTGTGTTCGTGATGCGACAATTACCTCGAAATTCACACATCTGTTCAATTTCCATGATATTCAAGTTTTCATTGAATTCAGTCAATATTGAAACCCTCCTCTCACTGTCAATTGATTTCAGCCTCCATCATGTGCTTGTGAATGAAATCGTTAACTGAAACACTGTTTGCATTAACAAGCAAATATTTTGAAATTAGAATATTGCTCGTGGAAAACACATGACTTTTTGTATATGCAGATATTAAAGCTTTACTGAGGAATTCATGTCTATGTTTTAATTGCAAATATATTCGAATATGAGAGTATGTATTTATGAGAGACGCTGAGGCACGTCCTTAAAGTGTGCAAACGCGGATCCACTTACTGAAAATAGGTTGCACCCTACTGTGTAAATAAACTGGTAATTCATTTCCGCAAATTAAATATTTCTCAACTTACGTTTGGTGGCAGTATAAAGCTTCGGTACTACCGTATTTTGTTGTACTGTACATGTAAATGTAAATAGACATGTAGATGAGCCTGTGCGTTTCGTCGGGAATGTTCAGGATCAGACCCATCCTGTTCATTCAGGCCCACGTCACTAATGCGGTAATTAACATATCAGCGATATGCAGGAAATACTACTGCCTGTACAATTTTTCTCAATATCTAATATTGATATCTATTCAATATCTAATATGATCCCAAGCTCAAATGCAGTCATGACTCCACGTGACAAGCAATGACCAAACCACGTGATCAGACGACCAACGTCTACAACAGTCTGATCAGATCAATTATGGAATACTGTGCTCCCTTGATAGTTGGGTTGTCCGAACAAAATAAGGCCGCTCTGGACAAACTTCAGCGTCGAGCACACCGCCTGATATGTGGCACTAGCGAGTGTGGATGTGGCAGATTCACGAACTTGGACGACAGACGTGAAAGGGCAGCATCCAAACTGCTAATTTCAATTTCAAAAGATCCCGATAACATGCTCCATGGACTATGACCACCTCTTTCAGGCCGATCAAACCGCTTTGTAGTCCTTTATTGCAAAACGAACCGAAGAAGAAACTCATTTTTTCCGAAATCGTGTATTATCTATAATAACATTTTTACAGATTGATTTTAGATTGCTTGTCACAAATATTTTTATTTACGTATCAACGCGCACGTCACTGATGATGCATACGCAAAACTAAAAGAGCCCATAAATGTTTAAACAAGAATGGTTTTCTTGTATATGACATGAATTGAATGATTTCTATTGTGTTCATGAATAAACGTCTTACTTCTACTACTTCATTTGAATTGCTAAGCTGTATGAATTGCATATCAGCTAAATGAGCTAAGAATGCTATGCAGCGCGTAATCCCTAGTAGTGGATAGCGAAATGATAGCTGCACTGTGCTCAAAGTAAAGGGCTAATTGATTCGACATGTTTCAAATGATATGGCATGCCAAAGAAACGCGCCCAGACTATCTTATAAACATATATTTCTAAACTTAAACTGTTTTCATATGAGAACTATGATCCAGGTATCCCGTTGTCCAGGAAGAAATCAGGGCTTCCAAATAGGACCTATTAATCATGTACACATTGGCACTCATACAGAAATATGTCGCTAAGTTTGAATGTCTCTATTTTTCCGAGACGATTAAAGTCCATTATGTTTTACCTGTTTTTCCAAAATAGATAGCTTGATGATAAGGACTAGGTTTGTAGCAATTCATTCAAGTCTCACGCGCGACTGAAAATTGAGCCTCCAACAATCTTTCATCTGTTTACCTCTTGAGCCCTCGGAATCACACATTTTCATAAGCTGCAAATCAGTAGAGTACATCTTTTCATCTCTATTTTCAGCAACAAATAATATAATTTCCAATACTAGAATGATGCCCGTATCGTGTCTGTCATGATGCCCAGTCACCAACGTAATGATTGCTGTCCGTAGTCTTATGTATTCAAGCTGAATTCAAAGTAATTTATTGAATAGCCTATGTACAGAAGGAATTATACGCAAGTAGGTATTGAAAATATCCGGAAATATACATACAAGCTCATACAAGCAGTGGATTTCAACACTGAAAATCCTAATCTCAGCTGATAGTCCGGCAGCCAGAACGAGTTTCTGCAGGGAACGAGGCCGAAAGTGAGACTTTCACAGAATGATGTACACCCTAAGCCTACTGCGAATTCGCGCGTCTGCCTAGTTCTAGTGAGTTCCTCTTCTTGTCAGACAAGATCAAAGAAAAACACATGTAAATCCAATGGGACGCAGATTGCAGTTTTGGTTAAAATGACATTTTCTATGTCTTCTCTGATTAAACGAAAAATACTAAGCCCAGAGTCACAATGTTTGGCATGGAATGCCTTCAGGTCATTTCCTTTCATGTTCATGCACCCCTGTCTATATAGCTAAACGCATTTAGATTTGCAAGCCTCTTAATGTCGGCAAACACAAACATTTTGAGCAACTTTATCCACATTCAACCACATTCTCACATTTATTGCCGATCAGAAGCATGATGATAGCACATGCACTTGATTGGAAATGACTTGAAGACATTCTATTCCAAAAATGATGACTCTGGGCTTAGTACTTTTTGTTTAATCAGAGAAAATTTCATTTTAGCCAAAAACTGCAATCTGTGTCCCATTGGATTTACACTAGTGGCTGCATGGAAAAGACTAATTTAAAGAATATATCGATGATCGAAGCTAGATGATCGAACTATAGGTATTAGATGATCGAAACTCGCTGCACTGACTAGATTTTCTCCAGCTGTGATTTGATACATGATGTACAGAGACGAAATGCTTCTCATAACCAGAGGCATTGAGGATTAACTGAGTGTCGGCCTCAAAAGTGAAGTGCAAAAAGCCTGCATACAAAGGAAATTCAGAGTTCGTGAAAGTTTTCCATTTTAGGGGCCTCATTAAACTTTCTGCGTAATGTCAAAGGACGAGAAAGCATCTTTATGCATAAAACTATCTTTATTGTCTATATTGAGAGTTAAAGTTTAAAGGGACTTGAAACAAGCACGAAAAGTCCGTCTTTCAATCTTTTTAGAAATATGCACACGAATTTACTAATTAGTTGGGCATTTACTATTCTACTGTAAATCAATACTGACGCTGTGGTAGAGTGTTCGCTCTGAGTCCGGGAGACCTTGGTTCAAGGCTTGTTTGCGTCAGAATGTCAGAATATTACAATATCAGAGGTTTATTTGCAAAAGAGTTGTATGAACATGAAATGAGCAAAACCGAGGAAACATATAGAAAATAGTGCCACACAAACATTGCATTTTGCAAACTATGGAGCTGTAATATGAAAGAGAGGCAATAATAATTCACACATGTTATAAAAATTACATGAAATTTGACTACCAATGGCAAATGATCAGTGTAAAGTATTTATTCTAAAATGTTAAATGATTCAGATATCAGCAAACAGTCTATCATTGATTTTCTTACTTCATTCATTTGCATTGAGTGATAAGTACATTGTCCAGATTCCAGTCTACCATTGGCAATAATCAAGGAAGTTTCGTTACAAAAGTCAACTATTCCTTTGCCTTGTTTATTGATGATTAAGTCTTCAGACATTCGATAAGTTAACTTCAATTGATCGTCATCGTTTAAAATTCCGATTCGACCATTTAAATCCCCTATCAAAATTACGTGATTCATCTTGCATTTAATGATATTATTTAATTTCATCAAAATATGCTTCAAGTCACGAGGCAAAGTTTTCATGAAAGTTTTCCATTCAGCAATACATAGTTTCACAATCAGAAGATTTCCTCGCTAACTAAATTTGTCAAATCTGTATTAGTTAAATCTTTTTGATACATTGATATGCCTTCTACATTTCGCCCTACAGTGTTCGGTATAGATTGGTATTTTGATTGGAAACAGACCTGTCCTCTTATCATCTGAATGGGCAGACTGTTAAATAGGATCTTTTCAATATATAAGTGATAAACATAATTTTGAACAGAACGACTTACTCGCCAATTCATTACACATGAGGAGAGGAGAGGAGAAGCGTTGTTTGTCCTTCTAGTAAGCATTTTTAAGATTTTTAGACATTTTAGGATATAAAAATGTTCTTTTAAATCATATTTTGTACCTATTGAAAATTAACTAGTCATTATCTTGTTTTTTTTTAACTTTGTTACCTTGACGCACTTTGCTACGCTGAATAGATGACATTGTACGCATGTAAACTATCTTATAGATTTATCTGAGGAGGATAGTCATCGTCTCCAAATGGATTTCAGTAAAACATATTATATTATCAGTATATAATCAGTATATTATCAGCAAAACGCTGCGATCACGGAATACCAGCACTCCATGGCACGACATAAGCATAGAACTTGTGACGCGGCACACCTACAAGTACGTGGAGACTTAGATACAACTTTACCTGTATAGAAGCAATGAACTCCTTGAACAGCTGGTGACCTTTTTTAGAATATTGTGTTGTAAAATGTTAATCAGAAGTTTGCGAAGTTTACATGTGTTCAATGTGAACAAGCAGAAGGTTGCCGCTGAGGTGATAATAAGAACCATGCTGAGAATGTATTCGGTGCAAAATTAACCATTTTAATGATGAAGCCATTTTCATTGAACAACACACATTGCGTCTTTCTTGGAAACAACTGTGAAACAAACTTTCTACACTACATGGAGTTTTCAAGTGATTGAAATTGCAGATTTAACATGAACTTGTTATCTGAGGTTGTGATTGAATGTTGACAATTGTTAGTGCAATTCATTTCTGATATTGAGGTGATGATTTGCATTTGAATGTGGAAAATCATCATTCTTGTATAGTGGTTCGAGTGTTCTATTATGTGATTCTCTTATCCATTTCATGTTTAAATTATTTTCAAAATGAAAGTTTGGTGAAAAAATTCTCTTTAAATGCAATTTGCGGGCGTTCTAGGGATCCTCAGGAGAGGTGCCTCTACAATCGCATTGAACTTTTTCTAGCATTTATTTATTTAGGTTTTCTTGGCCTCTCCACCTTTCCATGAGCATTCCCATGCCATGTCCACACTGCCAACACAGGATTCGCAACAAATGAACCATTATTGTTATCACCATATGACTATTATGATGTGATTGTTTATATCTCTATTTTCAACATCTTACATTCAACATTCAATTATAAAGTCAAATTATATATGCATCATCTCGAGACGGCTGTTGCAGATCGCTATGATATATTCTATATTGTTGCTTTTTATCCTTTATAGACTGAACTTTGAGATTCTTATCGACTGAGTAAATTTTCTTATGTCTCTTTCCTTTCGTGGCTAGCATGCATACCTTACTACTTATAAACTTATGAGTATGAATACATCATCAGATATTATCCTCATAAATATTCTCATTACCACTCATTATATTCTCATCAAAGCATCATGAAAACATCATGAGTTAAATATTTTCTTATGAGAATATAATGAGATTCATCATAACCTCATGAGCTCTCATAAAGATCTCATAAACTTTCGTGAGGGTGCTTACTGAATATATGGTGACACTATTTGGAAGTACTACTGCTGGAAGAGCGCCAGTGATTGAATCTTCATAATAAATCATTACGCGCTCAGAGGTACTCAAATGTCAGCGGTGTATGAAACTATACAGATTGGCAATAATATCAAACATACACAAGCGCTCTTATTGTCCAGCGGTTTGCAATATTTCCGTCATACACTAAATCAATGGTGGACAGTGTCCACGGAGTATTGACAGACGACAATTTCTCCTCCGTATCAACGCCGTTCATGATTGCTAAATATGTATTCCTACTAGCTGTCTTTCAACAGCTTCTGAAATTTGTGTCAACTATGAGACAGATCACAATTGTTAGCGGAGAAGTTCCCTTATTTATGTTGATTCGCTAACTTCTCAGAATGTTGCGAAAATGTGTGGTAGGAGAAGAAATCTTAAAATGACAATTATTTGAGAGCATAATCTACCAACAGTTTCCTTAAATATCTATCTTGTCCACGAATTAACTGAAATTAAATTTTGAGATCAACGTGCAGCTTTGCGGTGTAACTTACGTCACACTACGTGTGAAGAAAAAAGGTTGGAAAAAGGTATTATTTACAGCATAGAAAATATGCCTCATTGCAAGTACGGCAGGTTATAATACGACAGGTCATGACTATACGAGGGCTGTCCCAAAAATAATGCAATTATTCCATTCAAAATTATATTTCAAAAGAAAGAAAAGAAACAACTACCTGTGTCCTTCAACATAATCTCCTTGCATCTCTACACCACTTCACGAAACAAGCTGCATACCATTCTTCACCATAGTTCTTCAATCTCTAAGCATGGAAGCACCCAAAATCAAGAGGTGCAAGATTGGGTGAATATGGAGGATGGGGTGCAGTTCTGATTTTACTTGTTTCCAAAAATCCTCTCACTGTGGCAGCGATATGAGTGGATGCGTTGTTATGGTGCAGCACAAGCTGTCTTCTTCCTGTGACTTTTCGGTTCTCACGATGATCGGAGACCAAAGGTTGCAAACTTTCTTCTTTGTAATATGTGGCATTAACATGACCACCATCAGACAGCATTTTGTCAAGCACTGGCCCATTTCTGCTGATGAAGATGGTGACCATTCGCATCTGAAAGATTGCCGCGCAACCTGCGGCCTGTCATCGTTGTCGAACACCCAGACCATGTTTTGTCGCATTAAATATTTCTATAAATTGTTCGCAAATAACAGTTGGACTCTCTCCATATTGGAAACGCATCCGGACGTAAAATCTCGTAAAACAGCATAATTACACTTGTATTTGACAAAAGTGAACATGAGACACGGGCTCATCAGAAAGATGATTGACTGTCTGCGTCTCGTTTTTTACTCTGCCTTTCGGTCGTTTTGCATCTTGGAAGATCAGCAGCCGACGGACCCACGCCCAATGCAATGACGTGCACCGGAAAACGTATAAAAGAGATACAAACTAACTTTACAATATGGAAATACACTTTTTCATAAAACTCATGTCACATTACAGCGAGTTGATAATTATCTGCTGAGAGAGTCCGAACTTAAGCCTTATTGACACGTTTCCCATGCGTCAGACAAGCAGTTTTGACATTAATATCTATCTACAGCATCTTTATCAAGCTCTCCTGGAATCTGTATGCTGTACACAGCCATTTGACACCAAAATCAGTATTTTGACTGTCAGTAGTCTGACAACGCGGACTAATTTTTATGACGAAGTACGTTTGCTGAATATTATGTACTAAATAAACTTTGATCTAAGTTGGATGATCTTCAGACGTGGGGTTATGGCGGAAACAGTTCTGTACTTCTGACATCTCGATTTCATTCCCCTTTCAAACTCCTCCTTACGATTTTCAAGGACTAAGATGGTGACAAAGAAGTTCAACAATGAGATGCAGGTGATGAGAGATACACATATGAAGTTTACTGGTGCTACCGGGTTTCATAAGTAACACTATGTATCTGATCTGAGATGAATATACGGTTTCTATTTTACTCGTACTTTTGAATCTATGAAAATTGTCTTATTTTGCAGTAAAATTAGAAAACTGGACAGTTTTGTCAGATTTTTCGCTCTTAATCGTCTGTACGAGAGTATTAAAGCATCATTGCCAGCATTTGCATTCCATTGATCGCTCTCCATATTATGCTTTTAACAAATAATCATTAAAGCTTGACATAATAGATAGTTTTTGTTGGCAATCTACCTGCTTCCATCAAACAACTGCAGACTGAAAACTTTGCTTTAGTTGATGCATGCCAAATATTGGTAGATGCGAGGAAACGACTGAGCAACATTTCGGGTGCCACTGGAGAGAAGCTTCCACAGAATTAGACAACTTGCTCCTTCTCGAATGGATAATTCGTGTATCACTTGCTATTGGAAATGGCAAACAATAAGCTGTCAGTAGAGGGCACCAGAGTCACTGAGAGATGCGTGCGTAGTATGACATCGCTTCGAACACAGCAAAACACACTTCCCTGTCTTGGTTAACATTCGATTCAGTGTATGCACTATACAGTGAGGAATGCCAAGGAGAGGATGTGAAATCATCAAGTGAACTAATTTTCGTACGCCAGCTACTTTTTTTAATGATGATCGGAAGGGCCAACATTGTGGAGAAAACTTGTGCGCAATGATCTGAATTCTTCGAATCTGAAGGAATTTTGGCAATCGAAGCACTTTGCAGGAGCTCACATTAATCCGCAAGCGACGCACGACTTTTTTCCTATCTCTGAAAGGTATTAGGAATTCCTTTTTACCCACTTAATAGGTCCCTCGATTCAATTTCACCGTCAATTTCGTATAAATCACACTTCCAGCAAACCGAAGCAGATAAACAAAATATTTAATTCTGTGGAGGCTGCACTGACGCTCCTGACTGCATGACCTCAATGACATTTCAATTTTGCGCTTCTGTCCGGTTGTCAGCGGATGTAGGATGAGGTCCTTCAGTAACTACAAAGTGATGCTATCCAACCGGAGACAAAGTCTCACAGAGGGGAATATTCACCGCATTATGATAACAAACTTATTACAAGAATTGTTGACTTGTTGATGCCTTTTTGTCGTCAATTGAAATTGTTTTTTGTTCGAGGTAGTTTTGCAACATTTTATAAAGGATATTGTGAGTAAATATATTTTCAAAATGCTTGCCGATCCATCGCATAATTACGTAAAGGTTTGTTAAAAAAAAGGTTTGAATTAGTAAGCATTATATTCTATTATAAATGGCTGCTGGGATGATTTTCATCATCGTATGAGAATTAAGCTGTAACTCATATACCCCTTTCACTAACTTCGAATTCCCTCATCTTGACGATATTCAAGAGATATTCATATCATCAAAACTTCCATAAATGGAAGAATTTCAAACTACTGCGGAGATCTCTCATCAATGTTCATTTTTCTCGCTTTCATGTCAAATCATTTTATCAAAATATTTAGCATAGATTTCCGCATTTTTGCCTTTCAAATTATTGAGGCTGGAAGCAAATGAAATTATCCTTCGAATCGCTGCCAAATTGCTTGTCCACGATGATAACTTGATCGAATGTGAAGAGGCAACGAAGTGAACTGGCTGTTCGATAGACTCAGTTTACAGTCATTAAACGTAATGAGTATCAATTTCGCATGTGCGCTCACTGCAGTTCGAGCTGACAATATTCCAACCATAAATTGAAAAATCAACGAAAACTTGGATGAAAATTCAATTAGATGCTGGAATACTCAATTTCGTTGATGTTCTCAATGAAACGTTCACAGTGGATATAGGAAAGCGTGTTCATCAATTTCACCCAAGTCGGCTTTGCTTTGACGCAGTCATTAGTGCATACGGAACGTGGAAGTGATGCTAATGGTGTCAACATTGACTTCAGTTGCAGTGTTAATGCAAAATCACAAAATCATGCTGACGGAAGATTGAGCATGAAAATCGGTGCTTACGGGTTATCTCCCCCACACGTTTTCAAATTTGTGTAAAATCTGCAAAAAATGAATGAGTACACGTAAGTGAGGATATTTTCTACCCACATGCAAAAATTTGGACAAGTTTGGACGATTACTTTTTGAATTAGGGGCGATAACTTGAAGTGAAGCGTTGGTGCAGCTTGATCTGACTTCTGACCTCATCGTCTGAGCAGGAAGCACTTGAAGTCAACAAAGTCATTTCCCGACAACTCATGAAGCGATGATGACCAGGCCACCTCCCTTACACCAACATTTTCAACTTAATAAAGGTGTGGTGGGGTAGTGGTCGTGGGAAGATTTCAAATAGCAGTGGATGAGACGAAGAGGGAGAGAGAACAATGCATACACGAGTAGCAATAATGCGTCGAACAGACGAAGTCAGATCAAGGTGTTGACATCGCTACACTTCACGCTACCGTCTCTAATGAAAAAAGTACTAGTTCGATCTGCGTAAGATTTTGCATGTGGGTAGAAAATATGCTTAATTACGTGTACCTAAAGTTTGGTGGCGATTGATACATTTTTGCACATGATAGACAAATTTGAAAGCCTGGGGGGATAACCCATAAGTACATGAAAGTCATCGCGATGCTTGTCATTTGACCTATCTGACGGCATTTCAATGTTCGCATACCAACAGAAATTGACCAACTGTGTGAAGAATCACCATTTACAAGTGTTTATTCCCACATCATTAATTTCCAGTCTGCAAGATATTTTGAGACCCGCAATTTTGAGATTTCTAGGTCGGAAGTTATTGGAGAAGTTGCCTGCAATCCTACACGCACAATATGTTTGATGGATGTCTCAGGCGACCGATGAGATTTGGAGGCAGATGAGGATAGTCAACTAAATACAATGAAAAACACTGACTCAGTCACTCCTTGGAATCAAAGGCGCTTCGCTGCTTCAAATGATGTACCACAAGACAGTGTATGCTGCCGGTAGGCATCCGGTACATACGCATTTTGCGTGTCATAACTGGATTGTATGAAATCTAACATGACATGAACTTAGAACGCGCATAATCCGTCTGTGGTTGTTAATAAGGTCATTCCTGAGAAATAATTCGAACTGATAAATGTCTCCGGCTTCACAGGTTTTCACTGTTATCAGAACAAACACCTGAGTTTTCATCCGGATTCCAACAATGAATGAAAATCAGATTTCAGTGCATGAGAAGTTCCCCGTTGAGCAGAACTAAGAAAACATTGGTTCTAATAACAGCAAAAATAATTCTGTAAAGCCAGAAGTTATTTTAAATTCGTATAATCGGTGTTCAAAGTGATTTACACCGCTGCTGATTTAGAAACTTCTGTGTTTTTCTGAGAGACGTGGATGACATCAAGTTGAGTTGATGTAATGTTAAGACACTATCAACCGTAGTTAAATGAATAAAGTAAAAACCACACTAGTACGGAAGAATGTTATTCGAGCTTTCGACCGTCCTTCAGACAGTCATAATCATGAAATGAATGAAAACATTTACACCTACACGTACACCAAAATATAAAAATGAAGAAGTTAACAGGTAAGAAAAGAACAGAGCGTGCCGACACAGGAGGGGCGGAATGACATGTGCAAGGAGGCTCAGACATCTAAGATGAAACATTTCCAACACCGCGAACAACGAGATTAGCAACATGAGTATTTACATTAATGAGGCCGGAATTGAGATTTACAACATTGTCGGGATGCGATCTTATTACAGATGATTCTAAAACTTTACTAGCATGGAGGTCATTGCAGGGATAAATCAAGCGGGCGCTATCAAAATTAAAGGAGTGGTCATTATTTACAGAATGCACATATAAAGCATTGTTCATGTTATGATTGCGAATATCATACTTGTGCTCTATAATCCGAACGTTCAAAGAACGACCGCATTCACCTATGTAAAATTTATTGCAGTCATTGCAATCAATGCGATAAACGCCAGAAGAAGGAACGACCTTGTGGGCATTGGAAACCACAACAGACTTAATCTTATTAGTATAGGAAAAGCTAACATTACAATTCAGGTGCGAGCGAAGCAAAGATTTAGTGCGAGTATTCAATGAGGGAACATATGGGACACAAAAACGCGAATGGAAGGAATCAGAGTCAGAACGAGGGTTTGGTTTATAAAACGAGGATTTAGCCTTGTACAAGAACTTATTAAGTACAGATTGAGGATAGGCTAAGGCAGAAAGTGAAGATAGTTGAATGTACAGCAGAAAGTTGAGTTGATCATCCGTTTTGGCATTTTAACACGCAGCATCCACGCATGCGATCTGCTTCGTAAGAATCATCATTTCATATGGAATCTTGAAAATTAGTTCACATCCATGTAATTAGAGAGATTGAAAAAATATTAGAAGTTCCCGAGGTGTTATTATGCGTGAGGTTGAGCTTACAGTGAATTTCAAAATCCATTATTCTGTGTGATTAATTATGACCAATTAATAATCCTACATGTGTTAATGAAAGTCTCTGTAGACGATGTCGAATGCTCCAAAACCAGAGCAACGGGAGCTGATGGATTTGAAACATCGCAAGATGTGCGACGGTGACCTCTTTTGCTGTAAATGCGTAGCAACGCTCAACAGCATCGTAAAAATGGTTGAGGAGCCGCAGAAAATGGCCACGGGTTGATGTGTGGTCAGAAATAGAATAGAAATCATTAAACTGAATATTAAAGTAATTGTGAGATGATTTATACATGAACACAATGTGATTTGTTCACTCATGAAAGTAAGTCGCAAAAGCCTCCATGTAGGGAAATGCCAAGAGATTCTCCGTTGCATCCGATCGGTACATTGACAGTGAAATTTCAAATAAGCCTTCCAAGCATTACATTCCGAGGGAAGAGAAGAACATGTTTTCTACAATAACAAATTGTTTGAGTAAAAAAGTCAGTGATTTGAAGATAACAGTTGGACAAATGCGCAACACACAAAGCGTAAAAAAATGAATGAAAATTTCGACGGTCAGCAGAACCAGGCACCAGTGAGGTTGTATCTGTGACCACGGGAATCACAAAGAGTGAAGAGTAATAGCAATTGATCTGAAAATGAAACACAGACATGAACCGAGCATGCGAGTAACATGTCGGCCTAGTAACCGAACCACAGAATTAGATTGTTTAAGCGTATCACTTTGCTAGAAATGCAAACTGACTCAAAAACGATGGCACATGCAGGAACGTATTAAGTGGGCAAAAAGAAATTTTCAATACCTTACAGAGATAGGAAAAATAGTCTTGCGTCGCTTGGGGATTGCTCTGAATTCCTTCAAAATGCTCCGATCGCCACGACTCCCTCAGATTCGAAGAATTCAGATCATTGCGTAAAAGTTTTCTCGATAATGTTGGGCCCTCCGATCATTATTAAAAAAGTGATCAAGCGCACGAAAAAGCGTTCACAAACTTCTGTGTAGAACTTGACATCGTCTGTGTCTCTTTGCTGTGTGATCCGGTTGATAACAGTCACTGAAACTTTGGCGTGTTTAATGTTGAACTGGCTGCTCATTGTTCGATTGCTATGGTAATTAGTCAGGAGATTGTGCCATGTCATTTACGTTACATGTTCCAATGCTTCCCTTCTAGTCAAACGGAAGAAGAGACGACCTGTCTAATTCTGTGAGCCGATCATTCGGGGGTGTGCCACGATACGATAGGTGACTAATGCGATCAAGAGATCCTCTGTTGTCCCTATTCTACGAGCAAACACTACCGTATCAAGTGTGGTATCCAAAAGTCCATGATTTCTGCACCAGACAATGAAGTTTTGAATTTCATAATTTATTTAATTAATTAAATTATCATCAAATTAGACATTTATGGAATTATTCTATGGTCGGCAATGATAAAATGATATCATCAAAAATTTTTGTTCCATTATATTTTCTAATCATAGATTCTTCACATTTTGTATTGAAGCAAATTTAGTCTCTTTCGTTTGTTCTACCCATGTCCTTTCTCAATGGTTGATTCATGTAGCG
Organism: Prostheceraeus crozeri; assembly: GCA_907163375.1. Classification (NCBI taxonomy): domain Eukaryota; kingdom Metazoa; phylum Platyhelminthes; order Polycladida; family Euryleptidae; genus Prostheceraeus; species Prostheceraeus crozeri. The sequence continues at coordinate 271,486 of CAJQUW010007592.1, read as the reverse complement.
AAAAACAACAGGCTGTCAGTGTGTCTATCACACAGATTGTCAAACAATGCAAGACTGCAGGTGCGCTGCAGATGTGACTCTCACGAACATATGATGGAGTCGGCAAATAGACTAGCATGGTACTTTGTACGTGTGCAATGCATCCTGTAAGACTGTCATGCAGGTATATTGAAGTTATTGTACTTGACTCTTGTTGATTTTCATTTACATTTAAAAACGCTAGTTTTTCTGACTTGTCTTAGTTTCTATACTACGAGTATAATATAACCTCATGAATAAATTATTAGTGGCATGTAAACAACGAGGCTTTGAAATTTGGAAATGCGAGCACGATCAAAGCTGGACATTTCGGACGTGGATAGTTAAGATTCTGGTCAATAAAGACCGCCGTTTTCTGGGATTAGCTGTACATGTGCAGTGGAAATCTCATATATTGCTGGTTACTTCAGACTTCCAGTAGGCCTATGATTGAACATTGAACTCATTAATAACTGTCTTGATGTTTTTGAAGTCTTGACTGTAATCTAAATATTTTTAGCCTTTTTTTGTACTCTAGATACTGTTGGCTCAACCAACTGCATATTGTAGGTATTTGTAATTCGAGTGCATAAAACTTAAATCAAAACTTGCCTAATGTATAGGCCATAGGCCCTACCTAAGTTTTGATACGCAAGAAGCTTGATTAAACTGCCTTCTTCGGCTTTTCATTATTTGGAATATATCGATGCTGCATGCAATCTAATTTTAACTTCATTCCTAAGAGCAGTAAAAGTAGCATGGTAGCAGTGCAAATCGAAGAATTCGTATGACGAGATCTATTTACGGTGTATGCCTGCGTATATTTCACTAAAAATGGTCTATTTTCATTATAAAAAATGATATCATTGTCGATCATAGGAATTATTAGAAGACAGCACAAGTGAACTTGTGTGAATGAAGAAGAGATTATTGGATATTCAGATTTGATGCTGCTCAAAATATTGAAAAGACAATAGCAGGCTATATACAGTTTTCAAAGAATTGAAAAGAATCTATTTGAGCTGTATTCAGTGCGACTTAAGAAGTAGTGTAAACTGAAAACGGCTGATACCAACATTTGAATGATTATTCAAAACCATAAATCTCGTGTGCATGACTGTTATTACCCTGTTATAACTATATAAACGCACCGGGACCTACCAACAGTTTCTCCCTAAATTCGAGCACAAAAGGTTTGTTATTGTGGATGGTTAGATATGTCATAAACATCACAAATGTTAAATTGATTGTTTGTGGGTTACTAAGGCATATCATTCATCATAAGTGTACAAAATATGGTGAGGCTAGCTTGAAAAGAAACAAATATAGACGCATTTTAGTCCTTGCTAAGGACTGTTGATAGGGAAAATCTGTCGACAACCAGACGATAAATCGTTCTTGAATGCATTAAGGACTGAAATCTGCAATTCTTATGTATAGATTGCGATTACTCGGTATGTAGTAAACAAAGATGACCTTAATGCAATTCTTATGGTGCTGCGTGACTTTGCAAGATATGTGACTTTTTCATTTTATATATATTCACCCTGACCGAACCGATTCAAGATCTACACTTCCATGGTGCTGGAATTCAGGGAGAAAATGTTGGTAACTCCCGGACTAACTGCAATCAGATGCTTGCTGCCGATCTCCATGTCACATCCCGTCATCATTCTTCTCACAGAGTAAGTGTGTTAGGCAGAGTAACAACTCAGCATCAACTCCAATGTGACAGCAGCTTTGATTTTATTAAATGAACTCTTCTTGTGACCTGTACAATTTTTACGCAAATTGAAATAACTAGAAAATACCATTGAATTGTCGGAGAATGGTAACAATACAGAAGAAAGATTGGTATCCATCGAGGCTCGTTTTTTAGACCTCAAGAGTATAAACTCCGTAAAAACTGAATCTATTGACGTCAAAATGTTCACTGGATACTGAGATTTGTTGTTGCTACCCTGCCTACTGTATACGCACTCTATGATCCTTCTAATTATTCTCAAGTTTCACTCGTCTCACAATTCAGCTGACATTAACACTTCGATGGTCAATTAATTATGACCATTCAATTGGAATTGTGTGAAAATCAATAAGACAGCTCCTGTCGCTGTGCCATCTGTACGTATTTGCCATAGTCAATAATGATGACGATATTTCTGAATAGACTTGATATTCCCAATTTGACATTTTGTCTTGAAATTTGAACAGCCAGACAAGTTAATAATCATCAATGAATCGGCAGACGCAGGGCACGAAAGAAGAACAGATGTAATTCGGCAGACACCTCTCTCTTGGGTTCATTCTTCTTTCCTGACATCGAATGGCACTTATCTCTACACCGCTTTGCCACCGAATTGGTGAGATCTTTCTCACGAAGCGAGTAAAGACATTGGAGTAACAGTTTGTTGTCTCTGTCGATGCGAGAGATTGTCATCAGAGCAGAACAAGGTAGAGCAGCCGACAACTAAAACTGAGAGAAAAGGATCAGTCTAGCGAGTCTGGCCATATAGAGGAAGACGATACTTTTCTCCCTTCTCGCATTGTAATAATTTATGATTCAGAATTGTCATAATGAGAAAACTCGCAGATGGAGCAATTCAATGCACCTTCTTATCAAGTCTGCTCATTCATAAAAGCGCTTTCTCACTTGTTGTGCTCTGAAATTCATGAGCAATGGCTTGTAAAGTCATCAGCACATGGATGACATGACAAAGTCAGTTTCTTAGCCACAACTGCTTCAATAGATTGGTGGTACCGCTTTGAGCAACTGCCACCACAACCGTTGGTTCAAATCCAGCGAGTTGCAATCTTCCTGCGTTCTTTACTTGGTCGTCAAATTCACCCACGGCAATGCATCTCTGAGAGGACACAGTCATCGCGTGTGAGCACGTCCCTCATTCACCCGCGGCAATGAATCTCTGAGAGGACACAGTCATCGCGGTTGGCGGGCAGGTTGGAATCTTCCTGTGTTCTTTATGATGGCAAAGACGAAATAGTTTGCACAAATGAGCATTCCAATGAAAATGGGCGAGCTATACTCAACTATGGATAGTGTAAATGCGCAAAATACTTTGATCAAATTTGATTTACAAACACCACTCGACTGTAGACGACGTAATGCATGCATCACGTTACTAGCGTTTTTGCATACAAAATTAACATGATCTCTCCAATTAAACGAGGAGTTAAATACGATACCAAGAAAGTTCACAGATGAACAAAAGTCTGACAAGCAAAGTAGAACCTTTGCGGATGAACAAACACTTGGTTTTTCCAGTATTCAATAGAAGACCATGTTCACAGCAGCAGGTGTCAATATTGACTTCTTCCTTGTTAAAGTAGAAGCGCCGATAGGCTGCAACCCCTCGAAACGCCATTTGAATCAATGTGACTCATGGCGTTTATCCTTTATTACTTTCAATTTTATGAACTTCAATAAAGTGAGTCGACAATACATAATTGGTATGGAAAGAAAGAGAAAATTGAATGATGTATCAGCCTTTATCATCCATGCATTGATTGCAAAAAGTACGAAGAACGGAAATTCGTAATTTGTGATGCTTTCTTAGAGCGCATGCAGGTTGCTTGTTTCATCCTGTCATTATAGCATTGTCAAGAAGATTGTAAACTATTTGTGCATTTTCCCCATAGTGCAACCATTCGAGTAAGATTTATTCAAATAAAGGAGTACTGTAGTGGTCTACAAATATTTGAAGGTGATCAGGAAAATACATGTTTTACTACGTCATCACGTTGTGGTTGATAAAACAGAACGTCTGCAGACCATTCTACCTTTTCACGCATTTAAAAATGACCCATGTATTTCACTCGTTTGATGATATGATGCCCTTCGCTAAACTCGTTTTGGAAAATTTCTGAGACCATTTTGTAGGGTACAGGATGCTTTTGTAATGCACTTCAAAGTTTCTTATTGCGCATTGAGCGTCGAGTGTATCGCATTATCGGTTTGTCAAATTTTACACATTCCCCACTCATTGACTCTGCGAACTCAACTTGTCATAAATTGTTTGACTCGATCAATTCAGATGTGTTTCATCCTCTAAGAGATTTGTTTTTGATCCGTCCAGTGAGAGAGATGTCTTCACGCGACTTCTCTGTTTTACGTCCACCTTTTGCTAAAACTACACGCTTCATCAGATCTTTTATCAAATTTTGTAAATAATTTTATTGTTTTATTGTATTACATTTTATGTACCTCATTGACCATTGCCTTCTCATCGCTTTGTGTCTATTGACGTCGTTGCTACTCATACATTGTACGTGTCCAACGAATCATTGTCGTGGAGCAATAAAGGATTACCTACTTACAGATGTGCATTGAATAGCCTATACACACTACAGTTTACCAAGTTTTCCTATTTACCTAAGTTTGTGGTATAATATTGATTGCTTCATCAAACAGAGTCAGAAGGAAATATGAGGAGCATGAGTGAGCATCTTGAAGTCCGCTGCCTCATTATTATATGCGTATTATGCGTGTGCATACATTGGCAAATTGAAAAATAGCGCATATAGGCCTACATCCTAGCTACATATGATTTCAGCAAAATGTGATTAACATGAGTAAAATGTATTATTGAGATTATATTGAGACCATATTGATGTTGCAGCATCATAGCAGCAGATATAGGCCATGTTTTCATCGTGAATGAAGAGAAAATACGTAATTTAAATGCAATGTGTCAAATTGGACTCTTTCGGCAGGTACACTGTAAATCGTTCAATACTAATCACATACGAAGGATGCATACCAAAATATTTTTTTGGTATATTTCTGTATTCTCTTGGTATATATTTGTATGCTTTTCGTATGTTATTTCAAATGTGGTTTGCTTTACATACTAAAGCCATACCAGCACATTGTTAAAGGAAAGTGTCAATCATGTCCAAAGTATGCTGATTTAAGGCCTTTTGTCAATAAAGATCACACTAATGTAACTACTGTTTTGTAAGTAGTGAGATAATGACATTTAAGAGTCAAACTTACAATACTGAATTCGATTTTAATACACGTAAGTCTAAGGCATTTCATGAATAATCAATAAGTATTCAGCCATCAACAATTATGCATTATGTAATTTTGAAATTAAGCAAAATTGAATCATCAATCCGAAATAAAAGCACATCATGATTCACGGACGCAAAAATAGCTATGTTTGAGATATATAAGTCAACATGATTGTACAAAAATTTCGTTTGAATGAATTGATGATAATCACCTTGGTTCATAAAGAGGAGCTAAGTAAGCTTCCTTTTAATGTTGCTAGACAGGAAGCAACGACGCGACATACTTGTGGGGTATAAAATTCACAATACATCTACTCTAGTTAAATACCACACTATCAAAAAGAAATATTCACGACCGGTATTACTGAAAAAAGTTATTTGACAGTAGTATGTAATATATATATATATATATATATATATATATATATATATATATATATATATATATGACTAAATGACTATACATGAATATTATGACTATGTGACTTAAAGCTCTTCATACGAAACACATACCAATTTGGATCGCGTCTCGTATATAAAATATACCAACAACTAGTATTTCAGTGTAAAACAGCCAATCACAGATACAATAGTTCACATTGCTACATAACAATCACATACGAAAGTAAGTGAGATGTGGTATGAAAATCATACCAGATCTCTGTAAGCATACGAGAATCTCGTATCAGATGTTAGTTTCAAATTGTATGTGATTTTGGTATATGTTTGTATGTAATTTTCGTATCCAGCGATTTACAGCGTAGAGTTTTTGAGGTAGAGTTCGATATCTAAGGAACCAAATTTGTTGTCAAGCTTTTCACAGCAAAATGTTGATAAACAGCTTATTTTAATAAAAGTCACGCAATATTGCGGTTGTAGGATTCATAATCACTGAACAAATCAGAAATGAGTCAAAGTTGACCCATCGCCGCTTCTAGCGTAGTCAACATCAACACATCGTCCGCGTACTCAAAGTATCCTTTGTTCTTAGATTCACTGAGCCCATATGCATTTCAAATATTGAGTCACGGAAAGTATTGAAGCATTAAATAGATTTTGAATAAAACTCATGCTCTTATGTCTTACATCGTGAGAATTCTGAAGAGAACTAACTTCTTTCAAGAAAAACTGAGAAATTGGAATTTTCAGTCAAAAACGACTTAAAAGCTCTTTTGATCTTTACTGATTTATCTTTGCTCTTCTCTCTGTTGATTTCGACATGAAAAGAAAAAACTCAGGGAAGAGAGTACTCGCTTGCCTCAGTCTGAGATGTTCCAATCGTTCCGAAACTAACTGATCGACACAGTTGGCGAATGCATGTTCCTTCGATAATGTCTTTACTTAATTGCACTTGGATGGTTAAGGTATGGTGAACACAACTCAGATACGCTGTTAACTGTAAATATCCGTTGAAATTAATAGATTTATTTCATTTATTGCGAATGCAAAAGGCCACAAATGGTTCCAGAGAACGCTTACATTGGGACTGAAACACAACTCAATGAAAAATTACACAAAATGGTGCAAGGTCAAAAGTTTTCAGGCGTCTCTTAAAAATCAAGAGTGACGGTGATGAGACAACATGTTCCGGTAAAGAATTCCATATTCTTAAAACTCGAAGACAAAAAAAGAACCTTCCTGGATCATTGTGATGACGATCAATAGGTGACACTTTGACTGAATGTCCACGAGAAATTAAGTCTTTGGATTGAGAATGCACAGCAAAAAATTTACAAAAAGGAACATCGACTAAAGTGTAAATCATTTTATAAAAAAAAATCAAGTCAAAAATAATTCGCCTTTTTTCAAGAGACATTAAACCAAGTACGGAAAGACGAGAAGAATAATCTTCAACACACATCACTTTTGTATATGCGTTGGATTTCCTCAACCAATTTTGTGTCTTTAATCAAATGTGGGCTCCAGATTTGAGTACAATATTCCACATTAGGACGGATGAACGTGCAATAAGCCTTTATGATAACGTTAGGATCATTGCTTGAAAAAGTCTTCAGTATCAAAAGCACGAATTAAACCTTTGGCTGATATAGCTTGACAATGAGTAGAAAAGGATAAGCTACTTGAAAAATGCACACCAATATCACACACATGAGTTTATCGGTTGATAGGGGTACCATCTAAAAAGTACGTATAGACTGGATTATTTGTATTTTTGGATTGGCTTCACTGTTTTCTTTACAGTCTGAACTGAAAATATCCGTAAGAACAGCACTGTTTATCTGATATTAATGGATTAACTGCTACGTCCTCAACCATCAAATTGTGACGTCACAATTTTAGAGGATATTTACAGATTTTTCCTGTGAAGCTTTTCTGCTAACGGCTATTTTAGCTGTATTTTACGGCTTCCAGTTTGCAATCAAGAGAATTTTGGGACTGCATGAAAATTATTAGTAGTTACTAGAACCTGAGTGCATTTTGAGCAGAGAAAATGAAGTAACTTGACAAACAAGTGCACCAAAAATATTCTGTCCATTTTATGCTTGGGATTAAAGATGAGCGATCCTACCCGAAATCCGACCCGAACACAACCCGAACCCGACCCGAGACCCGAACCCGACCCGAAACCCTACCCGAACCCGACCCGAACCCGACCCGAACACAACCCGAACACAACCCGAACCCAACCCGAAACCCTACCCGAACCCTACCCGACCCGAAACCCTAACCGAACCCGACCCGAAAGCCAATCGGACCCGACCCGAACCCGACCCGAAACCCTACCCGAACCCGACCCAAACCCTACCCGAACACAACCCGAACCCGACCCGAAAGCCAATCGGACCCGACCCAAACCCGACCCGAACACGACCCGAAGCCCGAACCCGAAACCCGGGCCCGACCCTATTATGCTTACAATCTACTAATTATAGCACAAAGCTGACGGCATAGAGTAGAGATATATAGGTAGAGTGTCGACTCAAAAAAGTATCTGTATACAGTGGGAATTTTTATATCACAAGATTCAGTTTTTTGCGGAGATTGCGTTCCCGTGGTCTAAAAAGTATTCGAGCACTTTTGAAAAAAGTCAAAATTTGCCAATTTATATAGCCTACTATCGAGATGACGCTCCTATATAAGTAGTATGAAACAAGTTGGATATCAAAAGGATTGAATATTTGCTAATAAGCATCCTAACGACGCGGAAATTAAGCTGATTACCAAGGGAATTTCATGAATTGTATTATAATGAAAGTCTTCATGAAAAAGTCGCAATATTATTCGTGCTTTCTTGGCTGAAATGTCAAGTTTTTAATTCAATTGTCAGCGGCATGATAAGATGATTCGATCACTAAATTCATGCTTCATTTCTGGAATATGAATAGTGATGTGGAACCATTTACATCTCTAAAAATTAAATGAAATCATCGTCTTTGATTATCTGATTTTGCTGTGCCAGTGGCAGGTTACCTGTGAAATGATCACGCTTAAGAAAATACTCTTGAGGTTGAGCATGAAAGCAATAGGAACCCATCGAATTGCTAATTTAACAAACATTAACTCTCCAAGGCTGTCATGACACTGAGAATCTGTAAAATACCATCATTCCTTCTGCATTACAATCATGATCACTCAATTCCGTTGTAATTTCTGCAAAATTGCAAAAAATTGCATATCTCACTGTAGAAATCTCTACCCTTCTGAAGTCCTGTTATTCTGTTGTCCCATCATTCATATTTCTATTCTGAAAGAGGTCTATGTTGACCGACAATAATTTCAAATTTTTATCTATGACTATGTGGGATTGACATGTATGTGAATTCAATTGTATAACAACAAATATCTTGCTCTTGCGCGCTGGAGGTACAGCATCACAAAACCTCGACTTTTAGCGCAGATCAGCACCGTTGTGATTGAGATGCAAAATACACAACATTTGCTGCCATAAACAGATCATTTTCTACACTCACATTTGATGACAATACCACCCCTTGAGTTCATTTAATGAAATCGAAACTGTATACACATTGGGGATTTGACAAATGCGGAGGCTAGAAATATCGGATTTCTATCTTTCAATAACATATAAATGTTGCTTTTATTTGAGAAGGAAATAGCATGTCAGCGATGTCTCAGACGACATAATTGCAAGAACGTGTCAATTACGAAAGCATTGACAATCAGTCATTGTGTCTGAAGAAAATCCCCTCCAGAATGAATCGCTGAATGAAATTCGATTGATTTCAACGTTTATTTACTTTTGGGCTTGAGAAATCCTTCACCTTAACTTTGCATTCTCTGCTTCAGAATAACATCTGGAGGAATTCCTCGTTTCGCATGTATAGCAGGCAGTGTACTTAGACAGCGAGATCGCTGTTATTCAAACACAAGTCTTCCCCTGAAGTTTGATGAGCTTCCAGAAAGAGTTTCGTGTGTTGTCAAACTCTAGATTCAATGGCGAGCTTCCGTTGTACATGGGAGTAACAATCTCCTTACCTCAGCCTGCAGACAAGATTCTCAGATGCTTTGGCAGAAGCTGTAGATATCCTGCGGTAAAGTTCAAGTTTCACTTTAAATATTTATCCGCAGCAGAGACGGTGAGACATGGTACCTGTTCCGAGGATGCATGGACAAAATAGGGATATTTCGTGCAATTACTGATGCTTGAATAATTACTTGCAATATGTTATTGATTATATAAAATAGAATTGCATTATAATTACAGCACAATGTAGCGTAAAACACACAACATGAGTTGAATTTGAATCTAATGAAGCGCATCACTACTTGAGCTAATGTACGTTGCAGACTGATGAGTGTAGCTTTCATCAGCTGCAACGCACTTCCAAACTTTGCTGGGATCCAATGTGCCCACATTGCGAGTTTGATATTGGGTTCGCTTTTCACTCTGTTGCTGCGTTGCATAGAGAATTTTAGGATGTCGAAAAACTCCTATTGTGGGGTGTCACTCTTTTGTTAGTTGCGTATGTTCTATATATTGATGTCTCCCTTTTTCCACATGTTTTTGCCAAAATTATTCTTGTGGTGAAAATTTGAAGAAACATTGACAGTATGTAGAGTCATTCTTCTGCACAGCAGTTTGGTTTACTAAAAAGATGTTCTGTTGAGGAATATTTATGGTCTGTAACTTTGACTTTCATTGCACGTTTATTAAAATATCTAAATAACCAAGTCAACCAGGTTCAGTCATACCATGAATGGCATGCCCCCGTTTCCAGCATGAAAATCTGTTCTGTACCCTACTGTTTAGCCACCGACCACAAATTCCCTCCCGCGTGCCTCATGTTGTCTATCTTCGCTGTGCACCGCAGACACAAGCAGGCACATATGCTTTAAAATGACGTTTCTAGGCGACGTAAGAGTATCGACTGATGATTCGCAGTATTATAAAACTTCCGAACGTCGCTGGATCGGAAGAAAAATCCACTAAATCAGTCGCATTTGATCAAAAGAAATTGATATAAAATGAATTGAAGTATTATTGCAGCAAAATTTATTGAAACTGTCAAGGCCTATTGCCATGAAGTGACTGTGATAACCAAAATTTTGCTGCACCGGAGAAAGGCAGTAGAAGTAGCATTGTGATCTGAGCAGCTGCAACTGATGAATGAGAAAACGAATATTTTCTATACGAATATTTCGAATAAGAATCAATGTACAACATGAAGCTCAGAGAAATGACAGAATAGTTTGAAAGTAATTCGAATATAAGAGTGAACGGTAATGAAAACGGCTTGATCTTTTCGTATGAGTGAACTTTACTTGCACTTCGTGATTCAATTCTCAATTATAAGTGGTCCTAAAGCCAACTTTTCGGTCTCCCCGTCACCCTCGTAAGTTTCACACGAAGCAAGAACGACGAATTCACGAAGAGATGGTAGCCAGCCAATCCCGCAGTGGCAACCTGCAGGTCATCTTCAGATCAATATTAACTTTCTCCTCACATGTTCTATCAGACTTTGGAATACTTCGTAAGGTGAATGAGGGTAGGATTCCATGTATATACCAGGATTGCTAACGGATATTAGGAATATATGTAAAGTAGGCTAATAGCGCTGCGGAAACCTCACAGGATAAAATGTTGTCAGAAATAGATCCTGTGAAAGGCTTATTCCCTTCCAAATGCCTCAAATATATTGTGATGCATGATAATCCCTTTTGTGACTTGAGATCCAGTATTTGTCGCCTGACATTGGCAGTGTTACTTACAAAACCATTGTGAGTAGAGTCTGATGGTTATTGCTTTTATTAATCTATAATTGCATAGATGCATATATGGGTCAATACACATCTTAATCATAACTTCATGCGAAATTGGTCAATGATCTATAAGTGATTCGAATTGATGTAGAATTTGAAATGGTTGCGAGAAATCCGCAGAAACAAGAAGTCAGGAAAGTCGTGGAGTTGTCAGATTCCTATTGTAGCTTTTGTAGCAATGTCAAACAATGTCTATGGGCTCCACGAACCCCCATCCACTTGGATAAAACAGGTTTAAAGTTGCTGTGAAGTGTGTGTTCAACGCTCAAACATGAGATTCAATAATCTCTGATAGAAATGCATGAAGAATTATCATCACAACAATGATTAACGTTCTCGAAATTTTTTGTTGCATTCGAAATCCATCGATTAATTTTATTTCTAATTCCGTGCAGAGAGCAAAAATTCGTCTATTACAAGACTATTTTGTATCAGTAGATTGTCTGCGGTGCTAAAATTGGCCTTCGTCAAATTCTGTTATTTGGAAAGAAACATGCAGGTCATTAGGAACGTCTGAGTCACACTGGCTTTCATGACATGAAAATGTTTTCCATTGAATTTAAGAAAACGAAAATGTTCTTTTCCCAAAATCCGCACTTGATAGTGTGAGAGTTCCTCTTGCACGCGATTGTCTGTCTGAAACCAGTCGACGAATACATTGGAATACAGAGAGAACTGCTGCCTGGAGTCGTGGTGGGTTTCTGATAACAGACATGACTACAGATGCATCCAAATGAAGAGGGTGGGATCTATAGACATGTTTCACGAAAATGGCAGATCAAGAAAATATCTTGTGCTGAACTTTGAACGGGGAGTATTGAGCGTGTCGTACCAAAAATAAATTCTGTGAATATCATTTTGTGATCAGGACAGTCTGTTTGTTTATCTTCAACAATAACCTGCACGTTTTCACTATCTTTAAGAGCAAATCGGTCAAGCTAGCGATAATAGAAATGTCGTATTTCTGCCTTCTGATGGAGAATTCTTCCTTAAAAGTGCAATCATAATCGTAACAATGACATACTCATTTACAGATTTTAAATGAATTCTGGATCGTTATTGAGTGTACCAAGCTCGGAAATAAATGGGATTTTGCGATGTTTTAGGCTCTGTAACTTGCGAGACGACTGGAGATATATGGACGAATTGTTGTTTTACTGATGTTGGGTGCGCGAATTTAGAAGAAAATGACAATGGCGAAATACCACAAGATCTTTGCAAGTCTGTCTACATTTCATTACCCAACAAACATGATGACATCAAATGTGAGCTTCATAGAACAATCAGCTCAATGATTCACATTGCAAATGCGATTCTTCGGGACATCATGGAAACAGCTAGCTGCCACATCAACACCGAAATTTGGAATTCACAGCATGATTTCAGAAAAGACTAGAAACTGCCACTAGTGACGCAATCTTCATCTTAAGAAACATCAGCGGACGTTCAGTTGAAGTGAATAAAATCTTTTATATTTGCTACATAGACTTTGCAAAGGCCTTTGACTAAGTCAAACACAAACAGTTTTTTGAGCTGTTGGAAAACCTCGACCTTGATGGAAAAGATATGCGTCTAATCAAGATTTCTACTGAAAGCAAATAGCTGCCATCAAAATAGAAGGAGAAACCGGATGATTTCTGAACATACAAAGCGGAGTGCGTCAAGGTATGCTTTATACTTCGACCTGTAAATACTCAAGAAAATAAATGATACCTGCGGATTTAACATCGGCGGCCATAACGTCAACAGCATCCGATATGCAGACGATACTTCCCTGATTGCAGGTTATGAAAGGATGTTGCAATAACTGCTTGATGCTGCTTTCGAAGAAAGTTCCAGGAAAGCCCTCAATAAAAAGAACATTAAATGCATGGTCATCAGTAAGTAGGAGGTCGTTCCAAGGTCCACAATCTACATAAGCAATAGAGCAGGTCCATTCCTTTAACTGTCTTGGAGGCATGATAGCATCTGTTGCTGAATGTGAGAAAGAAATCAAAAGAAGACTTGGGATAGGAAAATGGGCCTTCCAAAATCTGCAGAATGTAATGAAGGATTGGAAGATCGACAGTCATTAAGAGCAGGATACTTGAATGATGTACCACATTTCAATATACAATTGCGAGTGCTGGACCATTTCTCTGGAGAAAATATTGGAGGCCACCGACGTGGCATATTCCACATAACATGGATACAGCTTGTGTTTTATCGGGACGTTCTGCGATGTTAAAGCGAAACGTGATAGTTCTATCAAGGAACGACAGGCAAAGTTCTTTAGTCATGTGATTCGAAAAGGGCAAGTGGAGAACGTTGTGGTGACAGGAAGAAGACCGAGAGGAAGACCATTAGGACTTCGACGATTAGAGAAAAATGGAGAACCATGACGTCCGCATCGGATAGGGCACCGGGAATGAATGAGTGAGTGAATTTAGCAATGCACTGCAGCTACAATATCATCCGTCTGACGCAGTGCATGAATTTAGAGCTTTACTTGAGATTGCATCAAATCCCCATTTCCTCAAATATTTACAATCCCCTGCTTTTAAGTGAGGTGGTTATTAAAATGCACGATCTTTCGATGATGAGATTTTTCCAAATTGAACAGCAATAATTACCAGGAATATGGCTTTTACGGAAAAGTACAGATGAGAGCTGAAAACTTATCTACCCGTAGCATTCTTCGTACTTCATTTCCTATTTATTATTTAATTAAATTAATTTTTGTTAGTTATTGATTAAGTACGTGTAACTCGGTAGAAATGATCCATTAGCGCATATAGGCCTACATCCTAGCTACATATGATTTCAGCAAAATGTGATTAACATGAGTAAAATGTATTATTGAGATTATATTGAGACCATATTGATGTTGCAGCATCATAGCAGCAGATATAGGCCATGTTTTCATCGTTAATGAAGAGAAAATACGTAATTTAAATGCAATGTGTCAAATTGGACTCTTTCGGCAGGTACACTGTAAATCGTTCAATAACAATCACATACAAAGGATGCATACCAAAGTATTTTTGGTGTATTTCTGTATTCTCTTGGTATATATTTGTATGCTTTTCGTATCTTATTTCAAATGTGGTTTGCTTTACATACTAAAGCCATACCAACACATTGTTAAAGGAAAGTGTCAATCATGTCCAAAGTGTGTGGATTTAAGGCCCTTTGTCAATAAAGATCACACAATTGCTACTACTGTTTTGTAAGTAGTGAGAAAATGACAGTTAAGAGTCAAACATACAATACTGAATTCGATTTTAATACACGTAAGTCTAAGGCATTTCATGAATAATCAATAAGTATTCAGCCATCAACACTTATGCATTATGTAATTTTGAAATTAAGCATATCATCAATCCGAGATAAAAACACATCATAATTCACGGACGCAAAAATAGCTATGTTTGAGATATATAAGTCAACATGATTGTACGAAAAATATCGTTTGAATGAATTGATGATAATCACCTTGGTTCATAAAGAGGAGCTAAGTAAGCTTCCTTTTAATGTTACTAGACAGGAAGCAACGACGACATACTTGTGGGGTATAAAATTCACAATACATCTAATCTAGTTAAATACCACACTATCAAAAAGAAATATTCACGACCGGTATTACTGAAAAAAGTTATTTGACAGTAGTATGTATATATATATATATGTATATGTATATATGACTTAATGACTATACATGAATATTATGACTATGTGACTTAAAGCTCTTCATACGAAACACATACCAATTTGGATCGCGTCTCGTATATAAAACATACCAACAACTAGTATTTCAGTGTAAAACAGCCAATCACAGATACAATAGTTCGCATTGCTACATAACAATCACATACGAAAGTAAGTGAGATGTGGTATGAAAATCATACCAGATCTCTGTAAGTATATCAGAATCTCGTATCAGATGTTAGTTTCAAATTGTATGTGATTTTGGTATATGTTTGTATGTAATTTTCGTATCCAGCGATTTACAGCGTAGAGTTTTTGAGGTAGAGTTCGATATCTAAGGAACCATATTTGTTGTCAAGCTTTTCACAGCAAAATGTTGATAAACAGCTTATTTTAATAAAAGTCACGCGATATTGCGGTTGTAGGATTCATAATCACTGAACAAATCAGAAATGAGTCAAAGTTGACCCATCGCCGCTTCTAGCGTAGTCAACATCAACACATCGTCCGCGTACTCAAAGTATCCTTTGTTTTTAGATTCATTGAGCCCATATGCATTTCAAATATTGAGTCACGGAAACGTATTGAAGCATTAAATAGATTTTGAATAAAACTCATGCTCTTATGTCTTACATCGTGAGAATTCTGAAGAGAACTAACTTCTTTCAAGAAAAACTGAGAAATTGGAATTTTCAGTCAAAAACGACTTAAAAGCTCTTTTGATCTTTACTGATTTATCTTTGCTCTTCTCTCTGTTGATTTCGACATGAAAAGAAAAAACTCAGAGAAGAGAGTACTCGCTTGCCTCAGTCTGAGATGTTCCAATCGTTCCGAAACTAACTGATCGACACAGTTGGCGAATGCATGTTCCTTCGATAATGTCTTTACTTAATTGCACTTGGATGGTTAAGTTATGGTGAACACAACTCAGATACGCTGTTAACTGTAAATATCCGTTGAAATTAATAGATTTATTTCATTTATTGCAAATGCAAAAGGCCACAAATGGTTCCAGAGAACGCTTACATTGGGACTGAAACACAACTCAATGAAAAATTACACAAAATGGTGCAAGGTCGAAAGTTTTCAGGCGTCTCTTAAAAATCAAGAGTGACGGTGATGAGACAACATGTTCCGGTAAAGAATTCCATATTCTTAAAACTCGAAGACAAAAAAGAACCTTCCTGGATCATTGTGATGACGATCAATAGGTGACACTTTGACTGAATGTCCACGAGTAATTAAGTCTTTGGATTGAGAATGCACAGCAAAAAATTTACAAAAAGGAACATCGACTAAAGTGTAAATCATTTTATAAAAAAAAATCAAGTCAAAAATAATTCGCCTTTTTTCAAGAGACATTAAACCAAGTACGGAAAGACGAGAAGAATAATCTTCAACACACATCACTTTTGTATATGCGTTGGATTTTCTCAACCAATTTTGTGTCTTTAATCAAATGTGGGCTCCAGATTTGAGTACAATATTCCATATTAGGACGGATGAACGTGCAATAAGCCTTTGTGATAACGTTAGGATCATTGTTTGAAAAAGTCTTCAGTATCAAAAGCACGAGATAAACCTTTGCCTGATATAGCTTGACAATGAGTAGAAAAGGATAAGCTGCTTGAAAAATGCACACCAATATCTCACACATGAGTTTATCGGTTGATAGGGGTACCATCTAAAAAGTACGTATAGACTGGATTATTTGTATTTTTGGATTGGCTTCACTGTTTTCTTTACAGTCTGAACTGAAAATATCCGTAAGAACAGCACTGTTTATCTGATATTAATGGATTAACTGCTACGTCCTCAACCATCAAATTGTGACGTCACAATTTTAGAGGATATTTACAGATTTTTCCTGTGAAGCTTTTCTGCTAACGGCTATTTTAGCTGTATTTTACGGCTTCCAGTTTGCAATCAAGAAAATTTTGGGACTGCATGAAAATTATTAGTAGTTACTAGAACCTGAGTGCATTTTGAGCAGAGAAAATGCAGTAACTTGACAGACAAGTGCACCAAAAATATTCTGTCCATTTTATGCTTGGGATTAAAGATGAGCGATCCTACCCGAAATCTGACCCGAACACAACCCGAACCCGACCCCGAACCCGACCCGATCCGAAACCCTATCCGAACCCGACCCGAAACCCTACCCGAACCCGACCCGAAACCCTACCCGAACCCTACCCGACCCGAAACCCTACCCGAACCCGAACCCGAACCCGAACCCGACCCGAAAGCCAATCGGACCCGACCCGAAACCCTACCCGAACCCGACTCAAACCCTACCCGAACACAACCCGAACCCGAACCCGACCCGAAAGCCAATTGGACCCGACCCAAACCCGACCCGAACCGGACCCGAAGCCCAAACCCGAAACCCGGGCCCGACCCTATTCTGCTTGCAATCTACTATTTATAGCACAAAGCTGACGGCATAGAGTAGGGATATATAGGTATAGTGTCGACTCAAAAAGTATCTATATACAGTGAGAATTTTTATATCACAAGATTCAGTTTTTTGCGGAGATTGCGTTCCCGTGGTCTAAAAAGTATTCGAGCACTTTTGAAAAAAGTCAAAATTTGCCAATTTATATACTACCGAGATGACGCTCCTATATAAGTAGTATGAAACAAGTTGGATATCAAAAGGATTGAATATTTGCTAATAAGCAGTGGCGGCCCGTCCATATGGGCGCCTGGGGCGCAGCCCTCCATTAAAAATTATTGCATCAAAGAAAATTATTTACGCAGAACATTGCGCTGAAACGCAACTGATCTGATAGACTGAATTGAACTATCAACCTGCACTGCTAAACACATTCGAAGCGTGGTTCAGTGACTCATTCAGACGTCACTCTCCCTCTCTTCTACCGGATGGGGCGCACAGTCTGTGCGCCTTGATTCATACATGTTTTGCTGATCATACATCTGCATACATCGAAGATTTTTTAGCAGCTTCGCACGCGTAAACAATGCATGGATGGGGCGCTCTCAAAAAGTCCCTCTGGCTCGCTTTCGTACATTCTGATTAGGTAACGCCGCGCGTGCGTTGGGAAGTCAGATTCTGGTCAAACTTATGTTATTCTGATGCGTGTATACAAGCCTTAACTGGACTGGCGAAGCACTTTCAATCATAACTGTGTCTCACTGTGTCGACTGAAAATGAATCAGATTGCATATCTTTTAATGAATTGCTTTATCTTTGAATAAATGAAAATGACAAATGAAGTCGTTTTTACATTTCATGCAGGTTTCTGTTATCAAATTCAATTTTTTTCTTTCTTTACTTAACTTGGAAGTGTTCGAGCGATGATTTTGTTTTTAAGTAGGCTTCCGAAAATAATGTCATTATGAAGGACCACAGTAGTATATTTGCAGTGAGGCTTATCATGTCATAAACAGGCATTTACATAGGCGTACATGAAATATAGGAGATTCCGTAGTAGATGATGGGCTAAGATGAAGACGTTTGTATTGCGCCCCACATGTGCAGGACTGCACGAGCCGCCACTGCTAATAAGCATCCTAACGACGCGGAAATTAAGCTGATTACCAAGGGAATTTCATGAATTGTATTATAATGAAAGTCTTCATGAAAAAAGTCGCAATATTATTCGTGCTTTCTTGGCTGAAATGTCAAGTTTTTAATTCAATTTTCAGCGGCATGATAAGATGATTCGATCACTAAATTCATGCTTCATTTCTGGAATATGAATAGTGATGTGGAACCATTTACATCTTTAAAAGTTAAATGAAATCATCGTCTTTGATTATCTGATTTTGCTGTGCCAGTGGCAGGTTGCTTGTGATGTGATTATGCTTAGGAAAATACTTTTGACCTTCAGCATGAAAGTAATAGGAACCCATCGAATTGCTAATGTAACAAACATTAAATCTCCAAGGCTGTCATGACACTGAGAATCTGTAAAATACCATCATTCCTTCTGCATTACAATCATGATCACTCAATTCCGCTGTAATTTCTGCAAAATTGCAAAAATTTGCATATCTCACTGTAGAAATGTCTACCCTTCTGAAGTCCTGTTATTCTGTTGTCCCATCATTCATATTTCTATTCTGAAAGAGGTCTATGTTGACCGACAATAATTTCAAATTTTTATCTATGACTATGTGGGATTGACATGTATGTGAATTCAATTGTATAACAACAAATATCTTGCTCTTGCGCGCTGGAGGTACAGCATCACAAAACCTCGACTTTTAGCGCAGATCAGCACCGTTGTGATTGAGATGCAAAATACACAACATTTGCTGTCATAAACAGATCATTTTCTACACTCACATTTGATGACAATACCACCTGTATCTCCCTTGAGTTCATTTAATAAAATCGAAACTGTATACACATTGGGGATTTGACAAATGCGGAGGCTAGAAATATCGGATTTCTATCTTTCAATAACATATAAATGTTGCTTTTATTTGAGAAGGAAATAGCATGTCAGCGATGTCTCAGACGACATAATTGCAAGAAAGTGTCAATTACGAAAGCATTGACAATCAGTCATTGTGTCTGAAGAAAATCCCCTCCAGAATGAATCGCTGAATGAAATTCGATTGATTTCAACGTTTATTTACTTTTGGGCTTGAGAAATCCTTCACCTTAACTTTGCATTCTCTGCTTCAGAATAACATCTGGAGGAATTCCTCGTTTCGCATGTATAGCAGGCAGTGTACTTAGACAGCGAGATCGCTGTTATTCAAACACAAGTCTTCCCCTGAAGTTTGATGAGTTTCCAGAAAGAGTTTCGTGTGTTGTCAAACTCTAGATTCAATGGCGAGCTTCCGTTGTACATGGGAGTAACAATCTCCTTACCTCAGCCTGCAGACAAGATTCTCAGATGCTTTGTCAGAAGCTGTAGATATCCTGCGGTAAAGTTCAAGTTTCACTTTAAATACTTATCCGCAGCAGAGACGGTGAGACATGGTACCTGTTCCGAGGATGCATGGACAAAATAGGGATATTTCGTGCAATTACTGATGCTTGAATAATTACTTGCAATATGTTATTGATTATATAAAATAGAATTACATTATAATTACAGCACAATGTAGCACAATACACACAACATGAGTTGAATTTGAATCTAATGAAGCGCACTTCAGCTACTAATGCAACGTTGCACAATGAGAACTGCATTTCAGACTAATGCAGCGCATAACAACTAGAGCTAATGTACGTTGCAGACTGATGAGTGTAGCTTTCATCAGCTGCAACGCACTTCCAAACTTTGCTGGGATCCAATGTGCCCACATTGCGAGTTTGATATTGGGTTCGCTTTTCACTCTGTTGCTGCGTTGCATAGAGAATTTTAGGATGTCGAAAAACTCCTATTGTGGGGTGTCACTCTTTTGTTAGTTGCGTATGTTCTATATATTGATGTCTCCCTTTTTCCACATGTTTTTGCTAAAATACTTCTTGCGGTGAAAATTTGAAGAAACATTGACAGCACGTAGAGTCTTTTACTACAAAGATCATTTCATTTTCTGTTAAGGAATATTTATGATTTGTAACTTTACCTTTCATTGCACGTCTATTAAAATATCTAAATATCTAAATAACCAAGTCAACCAGGTTCAGTCATAATATGAATGGCATGCCCCCTTTCGTGCGGAAATCTATTTTGTAGTACCTTACCGTTAAACCACCGACCACAAATTCCCTCCCGCGTGCCTCATGATGTCTATCTTAGCTGCGCACCGCAGACACAAGCAGGCACATATGCTTTAAAATGACGTTTCTCGGCGACGTTTTTCGTAGTAAGAGTATCGACTGATGATTCGCAGTATTATAAAATTTCCGAACGTCGCTGGACGGGGCTGCACCAGTCGAATAAAGTAAGCAAGCCTAAACATAGAAATCCGACGCTCTATAATAATAAAGACTGAAGCGGATATGGAGATTGAAAACAATAGCACGTCGTGAACATGCGTTGTCAGGACATGACGCTGACTGACAATGAGATCGTAAAGGCAGCTTATCAGTGCGCTTTGCAAATATTCACGGTAAGTGTCTCTCTTACATAGTGTGCCTCTTTATGTACGAAAGCATTTTGATAAAATAACTTGCTATAAATCGACTTGCGGAATCTACAATTGTTGCGTGCACAGAATTAGACAGGTCGTCTCTTCTGCTGTTTGACTAGAAAGGAAGCATTGGAACATGTAACGTCAATGAAATGGCACAATCTGCTGCCATAATACCATAGCAATCGAACAATGAGCAGCCAGTTCAACATTAAACACGCCAAATTGTGGGAAGCTTCAGTGACTGTTACCAACCGTATCACACAGCAAAGAGACACAGTCGATGTCAAGTTCTACAGAGAAGTTTGTGAACGTTTTTTCATGCTCCTACTAACTTTTTCAATAATGATCGGAAGGACCAACATTATCGAGAAAGCTTTTCCGCAATGATCTGAATTCTTCGAATCTGAAGGAATGGTGGCAGTATTTTTCCTATCTCTGCAAGGCATCCAAAATTTCTTTTTGCCCACTTATTAAGTTCCTTCATGTGCCATCGTTTTGAATCGGTATGCACTTCTAGCAAAGTGATACGCTTAGACAATCTAATTCTGTGTTTGCATGTTTCGATAATTTGATTCTTCTCAACATCAAGCGGCTGAATTGACCATCAAGTTACAAATGGCTATTATCCATTCTATTCTCACTAATTTAAACCAATCGAAAAGTCGGATATCTGTGCGCCTAATCACAGTCATAAACTTTTTGTATCACAATCTACTCCACCTTAACCTTGGTTTACTTGGACTGTTTTGAACACTGAAAAGCGAGGTTTATTGCTGTATTAGCAACGACTCACATTTTCAGTGAATTTTAGTTTCTATTAGTTATTCCTGATAACCAATCCTAATTTTTGAAATTTTGAACTTTTTGAAAATTGTGAAACTTTGTGAATTTCCTTTAAAGTTTGACAACATATTACAAACTTATTCTTACGACTCAGTAATCACCAATCACTATTGACAAATTACATCTGGAGTTATTATTAGCATGTATCATCTACAAATTTATCTAAGAAAATCGACATGAAAATTATTGACTTTTAAACACTACTATCAATTGCCTTATAAGTAATACTGTCATTTTAATGACGCGAATAGTGGATCGCAAGGCAACACATTGACAGATGATCATGCCTCTCAATACATTTGTTATACTCATTCACTTGGATGAGGAATTACTGTACTGTCTTTGCGTGTAAATAGTTTTCATGTGATGAGTGATTAAAATGTATCGCTTATCAAAGTCATCGTAGACCTAGCATCAATTTTCAAGAGGTACTGAAAACCTGTGTACATTTATATTTTGAATTGCTTCTTTTAGTAACAAGGTGGCTAATTAGGTAAAGACTGATACCATTGGAGCGAGCATGCGCCGATTCTGCTCTATAGAAACTTCTGGAACGATTGAATAATTGGAACATGGAAACCAAAGTTCCCCAGTGTTCAGAGCCCGGTAGAAATAGGGATATGCCCTAATGATCATGGAGCCCGAAAGAGTTGTTGTTTTCGTCCTACATTTTTAGCATTCGCTTCGATTTCGCTTCTAGCTCACTATCGTTTTCGTTCAATATTTCATTATTTTTTGATAATTGAAAAGGGCTTAATGTTCCATTATAAAATTGCCCTTATCTATTCAATTAATAGTTAGTAATTGTCATATAAATATTGCTTCTCAGTTACTTGCATAATATTTGCCAATGTGATATTTGAAATTATTATTGTGCCGGTCTGCGAACTTCACACCACTTTCACTAAAGCAGTCGTACTTAATTCAAAGAAATTAATATCAAATGAATTGAAGTAATATAACAGCCAAATTTATTGAAACTGTCAAAGCCTATTGCCCGGAAGTGACTGTAATGACCAAACTTTTACTGCACCGGAGAAGTAGAAGTAGCATTGTGATCTGAGTAGCTGCAACTGAGAAATGAGAAAACGAATATTTTTTCGAGTGAGAATCAATGTACAACATGAAGCTCAGAGAAATGACAGAATAGTGCGAAAGTAATTCGAATATAAGAGTGAACGGTAACTTTACTTGCACTTCGTGATTCAATTCTCAATTATATATTTCGGTCTCCCAGTCACCCTCGTAAGTTCCACACGAAGCAAGAATGACGAATTCACGAAGAGAGTTGGTAGCCAGCCAATCCCTCAGTGGAAACCTGTACGTCATCTTCAGATCATCATTAACTTTCTCCTCACATGTTCTATCAGACCTTGGAATACTTCGTAAGGTGAATGAGGGTAGGATTCCATGTATATACCAGGATTACTAACGGATATTAGGAATATATGTAAAGTAGGCTAATAGCGCTGCGGAAACCTCACAGAATAAAATGCTGTCAGAAATAGATCCTAATCCTTAAATAGATCAAATATATTGTGAGGCATGATAATCCCTTTTCTGACTTGAGATCCAGTATTTGTCGCATGACATTGGCAGTGTTACTTACAAAACCATTGTGAGTAGTGTCTGATGGTTATTGCTTTCATTAATCTATAATTGCATAGATGTATTTATGGGTCCATGCACATCTTAATCCTAACTTCATGCGAAATTGGTCAATGATCTATAAGTGATTCGAATTGATTTAGACGCCTAAAAAATTTGAATTGGTTGCGAGAAATCCGCAAAAACAAGAAGTCAGAAAAATCGTGAAGTTGTCAGAGTCCCATTGCAGCTTTTGTAGCAATGTCAGACAATGTCTATGGGCTCCACGAACCCCTATCCACTTGGATAAAGCAGGTTTAAAGTTGCTGTGAAGTGTGTGCTTAACGCTCAAACATGAGATTCAATAATCGCTGATAGAAATGCATGAAGAATTATCATCACAACAATGATTAACGTTCTCAAAATTTTTTGTTGCATTCGAAATCCATCGATTAATTTTATTTCTAATTCTGTGCAGAGAGCAAAAATTCGTCTATTACAAGACTATTTTGTATCAGTAGATTGTCTGCGGTGCTAAAATTGGCCTTCGTCAAATTCTGTTATTTGGAAAGAAACATGCAGGTCATTAGGGACGTCTGAGTCACACTGGCTTTCATGACATGAAAATGTTTTCCATTGAATTTAAGAAAACAAAAATGTTCTTTTCCCAAAATCCGCACTTGAAGTGTGAGAGTTCCTCTTGCACGCGATTGTCTGTCTGAAACCAGTCGACGAATACATTGGAATACAGAGAGAACTGCTGCCTGGAGTCGTGGTGGGTTTCTGATAACAGACATGACTACAGATGCATCCAAATTAAGAGGTTGGGATCCATAGACATGCTTCACGAAAATGGCAGATCAAGAAAATATCTTGTGCTGAACTTTGAACGGGGAGTATTTCTCAGAAGAGGTCGACTGCACACTCTCGCACTTTTCCTGTCGATCCCTTCAATACTAAATCCTCGGTTTTGTGACTGCTGGTCTAAGCGTATTTTAAAACGTTCATCAGAAATCATTTTCGGCCAAAGGGAAGTCAGAATTTCACCACTTCAGTACATTTTAATGATCGAGAACTTTTGTCAATTTCTTGTAAATTTAATTATCTCAATCAATTTAAATCATTCATAGACAAGTGTTCATTAATCCACGAATGTACCTACGTAATTGTTAGAACAGCAATATTACAGTAGCACTACTCACAATAACCTTGTAAGTAAGGATGCAAGTATTTTGCTAAAAATTTCGGATTCCAAGTCAGAATATGAACAGATTGTGATAAGAACAATCATGAATGAACAAAGCGAGTTGTACCAAAAATAAATTCTGTGAATGTCATTTTGTGATCAGGACAGTCTGTTTGTTTATCTTCAACAATAACCTGCACGTTTTCACTATCTTTAAGAGCAAATCGGTCAAGCTAGCGGTAATAGAAATGTCGTATTTCTGCCTTCTGATGGAGAATTCTTCCTTAAAAAAGGCAATCATAATCGTAACAATGACAAACTCATTTAGAGATTTTAAATGAATTCTGGATCGTTATTGAGTGTACCAAGCTCGGAAATAAATGGGATTTTGCCATGTTTTAGGCTCCGTAACTTGCGAGACGACTGGAGATATATGGACGAATTGTCGTTTTACTGATGTTGGGTACGCGAATTTAGAAGAAAATGACAATGGCGAAATACCACAAGATCTTTGCAAGTCTGTCTACATTTCATTACCCAACAAACATGATGACATCAAATGTGAGCTTCATAGAACAATCAGCTCAATGATTCACATTGCAAATGTGATTCTTCGGGACATCATGGAAACAGCTAGCTGCCACATCAACACCGAAATTTGGAATTCACAGCATGATTTCAGAAAAGACTAGAAACTGCCACTAGTGACGCAATCTTCATCTTAAGAAACATCAGCGGACGTTCAATTGAAGTGAATGAAATCTTGTATATTTGCTACATAGACTTTGCAAAGGCCTTTGACTAAGTCAAACACAAACAGCTTTTTGAGATGTTGGAAAACCTCGACCTTGATGGAAAAGATATGCGTCTAATCAAGATTTCTACTGAAAGCAAATAGCTGCTATCAAAATAGAAGGAGAAACAGGATGATTTGTGAACATACAAAGCGGAGTGCGTCAAGGTATGCTTTATACTTCGACCTGTAAATACTCAAGAAAATAAATGATACCTGCGGATTTAACATCGGCGGCCATAACGTCAACAGCATCCGATATGCAGACGATACTTCCCTGATTGCAGGCTATGAAAGGATGTTGCAATAACTGCTTGATGCTGCTTTCAAAGAAAGTTCCAGGAAAGCCCTCAATAAAAAGAACATTAAATGCATGGTCATCTGTAAGAAGGAGGTCGTTCCAAGGCCCACAATCTACATAAGCAATAGAGCAGGTCTATTCCTTTAACTGTCTTGGAGGCATGATAGCATCTGTTGCTGAATGCGAGAAAGAAATCAAAAGAAGACTTGGGATAGGAAAATGGGCCTTCCAAAATCTGCAGAATGTAATGAAGGATTGGAAGATCGACAGTCATTAAGAGCAGGATACTTGAATGATGCACCACATTTCAATATACAGTTGCGAGTGCTGGACCATTTCTCCGGAGAAAATATTGGAGGCCACCGATGGGGCATATTCCACATAACATGGATACAGCTTGTGTTTTATCGAGACGTGCTGCGATGTTAAAGCGAAACGTGATAGTTCTATCAAGGAACGACAGGCAAAGTTCTTTAGTTATGTGATTCGAAAAGGGCAAGTGGAGAACGTTGTGGTGACAGGAAGAAGACCGAGAGGAAAACCATTAGGACTTCAACGATTAGAGAAAAATGGAGAACCATGACGTCCGCATCGGATAGGGCACCGGGAATGAATGAGTGAGTGAATTTAGCAATGCACTGCAGCTACAACATCCGTCTGACGCAGTGCATGAATTTAGAGCTTTACTTGAGATTGCATCAAATCCCCATTTCCTCTAATATTTACAATCCCCTGCTTTTAAGTGAGGTGGTTATTAAAATGCACGATCTTTCGATGATGAGAATTTTCCAAATTGAACAACAATAATTACCAGGAATATGGCTTTTACGGAAAAGTACAGATGAGAGCTGAAAACTTATCTACCCGTAGCATTCTTTGTACTTCATTTCCTATTTATTATTTAATTAAATTAATTTTTGTTAGTTATTGATTAAGTACGTGTAACTCGGTAGAAATGATCCATTACACGGTCAAATGTCCCATGGACACGTCGCACAAATCTCAACTCTGTAGAGAACATGCTGAATAAATAACAAGACATTATTCATATCATCATTTGAAGAGCGGAGGATTCTGTGTAAGATCTCGAAAAATTAAGAGAATTCCAGTGTCAAGTGTTATTAAATCGTTGACGTCAAATTTAGAGAACTTTATTTCAATTTTTCCTCAGACAGTGTTTTCATATATAATTACCAACTCAGACGTCAATAAAATCATCCAGGGATGAAATCAACTCACATGTCGAGACAAGGAAGAGAACAATAATTGCCTAGATTAACGTGATTTTCAAAACATTCGATTGAGCTGCAAACTATCCCTCAGTGACATTTGCAACGCAATCCATTTGCGCTAATGAAGACAAAATACCCGATCATCAAGAGATTGTATGCGTTTTACCCTTCAAATGAAACACGAGATGGGTATGCCATTTCAGGCAATATCAGACCTTTCTTCAGCAACTTATTCCGATGTCCCAGTTCCAATATTCAGATTGCGTCATTTCTCCGCTGAAGTTTTCGCCTATAATAGTGACATTACTTTTACATATATTTTTCATATGTGTCAATATACGTGTATACGTGTTTTACGTGTACCACGTATGAACGTGGTCTTTTCAAGCTCTTCCTACACAGGCGAACATGCAAACACAAATGGAAAAACCGGATGTTATTTCGAACGCAGTCCTCGTAACGCGGTACGAAGTTCACCATGGCGAGAGCACACTCTCAACGATCATGTCAGAAACAGACAAATCTCTAAGCGCCTTTTAACCTCCTGAAGAGCTAGAGGCATTAAATTGTCTGCCGAACGGATCTAATTTCATATATAAGACGTACTGCATTATAAAGCGCACAAAGCGAAACAAAATGCTAGTGGTTGGATATGTCAGACTTAATTCAAATTATAAGCAATAACTGTCAATATAACACAATAATGTGCACTCACTATTCAATCCTTCCTCTCCTTCAAATCCATCAGATTCCCCCTTTTCGATCTCAAAATTCAACACTTGGGTGATGGCGTCATCGACCCGCCGGCATCCATTACGTCATCATCTGATTCAGTCTCGTTGCTGTTGCTTGGCTGTTCATTGATGGTTCCGGCCTTCGGGAAAGCTCTGATGACAGTTGAGACCGATGCCTTAGCCCAAGCGCGACGATCGATTCGCAGATAGTGGCGTAACTAACCCGGCGTTGCCTTCCTCTCTTGGTAGATGTGTGCTCACCTTCTGTCATGCACTGGCAGATAGTGGCGTAACTAGCCCGGCGTTGCCTTCCTCTCTTGGTAGATGTGTGCTCACCTTCTGTCATGCACTGCTCCCATGCAGCTCGCAATTTAGCCTAGAACGCCGTGTTGACGGCCATATCTAGCGGTTGGAGTTATTTGGTTAATGCTCCAGGAATTACGGCAAGCTCCGAATTGGTTTTCTTCACTTGACAGTAAAGATGAGCGTCGGGTTCCAAAAATTAGGATACCCGAGTCGAACAAAATTTCAACCCGAACCCGACAAAAGTCGCAGAACCCGACCCAAACCTGATCCGATTATGATCGAAAAATCAGAAACATTTCGATATATTAAGCTACTGCTTGATCCTAATGTGATACCGGCCGTTGGTCTAATTTCTTAGTAGTATTTTCTCTAGGCTAGTTAAGTATTCAAACAAATACTAAATGAGTAGCATATTTACCCACGAATTTTTCTCTCAATGGAAAACTTGCAGTAAATCGAAGAATCTCGTAAATTTAAAATAAAACTACAAAATGTACTATAATACAACAAATAACAAATAATAAACAAAACAACAGCAAAAAACTGACGCGAGTCGCTACAATGCCGGACTGATATTTTTCTAATGCAACAACCAAAACTCGTAATAGCAAATCTCGTAAGTATTTGAATCAACGGATCAATAATCAGTCACTATTCAGTTCAGTAGTGACTTTGTCAACAACATGTCAATAGCTGATCGATTAAGATGTGTTCGCCTAACGTTAATGGTACAGCCGGCTTGTGAGAAACAGCGCTCGGATAAAACGGACTGAGAGTGCACATTGTGCGACCTTTCCCAAGTCTGGATATGCGAAAACACTTTTTTAGAGAGAGAGAGAGAAATTTATATTTCAATTGAAAATCGAAAATCACAAATTCACAAAGTCAAATAAGATATATACATCAGCAAATCAAATTAAGTCAACAAAATTATTAACTAATCTTGTAGCTAGAACCACAAAGCAGTTTTCCCGACGTTTTGTCTGACACATTGGTACAATTACCCGTCCATTCTTCATTTGAGGGGTTACATCATACAAAGGGTGATCTATACAATGGCAATTCTGATAAAACTGTACAAAAAGTCTCTTTCGACGCATCAAAAAAATTCTCGAAGGTATTTTCACAATTGCAGTTGGCATAACATATGATCTTCTTCGCGCGCCGAAAAAGCTTCTTGACTATTGTATAACAGTCTGCACTTAATATTCCGAATAGAGGAGACGCATACAACAAAAGGCATTCAATAACTGCTGTGAAGATTGTCCACAGTTCACAATGCTGCAGTGTATTTCGCAAGACTCTTAATACATATAAACGTCTGGAACATCTTAGTTCAACATCTTTGAAATGCCTTAGCCACTTTAAATCATTCCTCCAGAAAACTAGAAAACTCCTAATATCTTAATCTCTTCAACAACATCAAATGGTAATTTACAATCAAAATTGTTTCCCTTTTTGACAATGTTGATCGCCTTGGTCTTCATAATATTTAAAGTAAAACCATTTTCTGTTGCCCATTTCGACACGTTAAAAAATTCAGAAGATACTGCTGTAACAGAGTCAACTTCCGATCCAGCAAATATTGGCACACTTCACAAATGTCATCTGCAAATTGGGCAACATGGGTAGAATCTGAAAAAAGTTTGAGATCACGACAATACACTGCAAAGAGGTACGGACCAATGAGTGAGCCCTGTGGGGCACCACTCGTCACAGGAAGAAACGGACTAAAATTGTCGTGAAACCTGACACACTGGAATCTGTCCTCTAAATAGGAGCTCAACAATTTTACAATGATAGTAGCCATGGTTCTGCGTCTTCCAACAAATACCGCTCTAAAGAGCTCCGTGGTCCTTCTGATACATCAGATGACGTTGAGGAAAAGTAGAAATCATCCTCTTTCTCGTACGAGGTAGTTGGTTGATCTATTGCAGGGTTGAGTTTGTGAATCAACTCTCGCAAATAGTCCGTTGCTTGTTCTAGCTCCGCTGAATCGATTGTCGGAGATAACTTGGCACGGGGGTCGAGAATAATTGCAGCATAATGGATAAGTCTCAGTCGTTTGCCCCACTTTTCTTTGATTGAAAGTTCACCGACATGTTTCATCTGACGTATCATCACGGAGTCCTCATCGTTGATCGTGAGATGTCTGGACAGTTTCATGTAATCGTAAAATACTTTGTGAATTGTGGGTTCGATATCCTTTTCAAGATGACCCGATGCAGCATATTCTATCAAACCTCTGATTGAGACACTCTGACTCTCAATGTCAATAAAGATGTCAAGGTCCGAGCAGCTGAACTGCATCACTACATGTAGCAATATAATTCTGCAGATAGATGTTAAAATTTCAATTATATGAATTATTCAATGAATTATCAATTATTCAATTATTTGATGTACGAGTATAGTTGACCTTCCCTTCCTATGTAAAGCTTATGTCAAATTAAAGTTCATTTCTTTTCCGTCCATCCTGCGAGCCACGATCTGCATGTCATTATGAGAATGAAGCCTTTAGAGATCACAAGAACAGATTCAATGGATTTGATAATAATCTTTCATTGTTTTAGAAGCAAAATATGTAGCGCAAAGTATTTTATTAGATCTATAATTCATAATAAGAATAATGTGATAAGCCAGAATTTCTTGAAAACTTCATTAGACTGCAGGTGCACATGAAACAGTATTAACTTCACAGAAAAATATTTTTAAAGTTCTAAACACTTTTCAAATTTGTATGCTCCAACCCGAAAAACCCAAGTTCGGGTTCTTTGGGTTATTTGGGTTTTAGTTAAAAGAGATAATCTACCCGACTTCTTTATTGCTCTACCCGAACCCGACATTGAGGTTCGGGGTTCGGGTAGGATCGTTCATCTTCACTTGACAGTTTCAGTGAGCGCATATGGAGCCGTGGATGAATGAGACATCAAATAGACAATTAAGGGGAATAGCTTCGTCGCTTACCAAAGTCGTAATAAAACATTTTGACAGATTTTTCGGCGCAGTCTAAACATACGCTGCTCATGCAGAAAGCACACTGCCGATTTTTTCATGTAGGTGATTTCATGTGTGTCTTATAGTCCGAAAAATACGGCATTCGTGTTCGATTCTCCGAAGTCGCCTGGACGCAGTCGGTATAGTTACAAGGATAAGGGCCAGCGAAAGCTACGAAGTTGGATAATGAAATTCCCTTGATAATCAGCTTAATTTCCGCTAAGTTGCGATGCTTGCTAGCAAAGTCATTCCTATTGATATCCAACATACTACTTATATAGAAGCGTCATCTCGGTAGCATAAATTTGCAAAATTTTGACTTTTTTAAAACTGCCCAAATAATAATTAGGACCACAGGAACGTAGTCTCCGCAAAAAACTGAATCTTTTGATACAAAAATTTTCACTGTATACAGATTTATGAGTCGACAATCTACCTATATATCCCTACTCTATGGTGCGTCCGATGTCAGTTGACAGGACTTCACCATCACGCATCAGTTGTTATCGGTGTCGTACAATACACACCACAAAATGAAACAATTAAATTGATATATTTTCTGTAGTGGAAGAATCAATGACATCATATTTTCATTTCTGTATAAAATCAGTAAGCCAATAAACGTTTCCTCTGTCCATCCCTCGCCACGCCCGGGCTGCACAACACAGCTGCACGAGGAAAAGCTGATGTTTCCTCTCTCAAGAAATCTCAGCACACATTTCCGCCGATGCCTTCAGTTGAAAATTTGACGAGATGAATGGAAAATCTTAAGGAATGAATACCATATAGCTGCTTCGCCAGAAATGGATCATCAATCTAATGTGAGACATCGATCTAGCCGGATCCCGTCTGAAATCTCATCGATTCCGCAGCATGGCCGTCGTCAACAGACGAACCAAGGTGATCTCCGTGCATCACTAATTCAATCCCATGTCATTTAAAGTTCATATTCTGTTAATTTCAGTTTAGTTGGCACACAATAACAACACAACGGATGGACACAGGCTATCCATCGCCGCTCAATCCAGAGGTAATCCATTTCGTTCAATTCAGACATTTCCTGTGATTGAATTTCGGCATTTCTGTTCTTTCATTTAGTTTCGATATTTCAGACAATCATTTGTGAACGCGTGTTTGTTTCCTGTGCGTGTTACGGACATTCTGCGGTTTTTACATGCGCATTATTGACGAAGGATTTGAATGCCATCCTGTGTCAAGGTCGCGCCGGAAATGGCATGATTTAGCCGCCCAGCTTGCGTGCGCTGCCTGATAATAACTTCTCTCGTCTGCTCACAGCCTCACTGGTCAGGAGAGGCGCCGGGATGGCATGGATGTGGCGTCAGCGAGAATATATCTTTCCCCGAGGCCACAGATGTGTCTGACAGCGTATCATCTCATCCTCTGCATAAACGCGCTGGCTACAATGTCCAGGGATGTCCACTGTTTGACCTGAGATGTGACGAGGCTGGTGAAGCAGAAATAGGGACGTAAAAACCATTTTAGTAATAACAATCTATCATTGGAATTTTCAACACTTGAAGATAAGTTCCATGTGAATTGCGGAACAAGACATCGAAGGCAGAAATTATTCCCTCATCGGTACTGATTTCCCATGAATGCAAAAGCATCTCGGATATGTTTCTGAAAAGTATTTTTATTATTCGAATGTTTGAATGAAAGAGCTCATTTTCTCATGAAAATGTTTGGGAATGTCAAATATTTCACTCTCGTTCAATAATGATCTGAAATTCGCTTCAATTACTAAATAGTTAATGGCTTCAATTATATTTGAAAAGTCAAATAATTATCTACATCTGCACCGTTAAATAATACATCATTTTGTTGTCTAATACATTTGTCTAATAGTTTGAGATTTAGAATTCTTGCAGACACTCTAAGGTGTTGGAATACGTGCATCAATGCATAAATATCATTCCCAGAAGAGACTGAGCCCAACATGAGTGGCAGTTTGATATTACTGCATGCTAGTGGTGGGCAATTAAGTTGGGATAGAGGGTCACAAGTTCAAAAGCAGAAATATGCTCAAATTACTTCATTGCGTACTTTTGAGGGCAATTGAGGACTACTGCATTACACCTTGTATAGCACATGGCATAATTGTATTTGTAAATGTACGTAGCCGCGTCATATCCAACTAAGCTGTCCTTTAAGGAACTGTATTTTGCATTTGAAATCTATATGAATAATGAAGAGTGAACAGGCCAAACTAATTGTGGAAGCTTTTTTGCTATTAAATGATGGTAATATGACCCAATTGGAAATTTGAAAATATGACTTTATCTCATCAAAAAATTACGGTCTTGAACTATGCAGTACATCTATTCGCCTACATGCCGTACAATATAAAGTAATATTGATGTGAACTGTTTAAACTATATGCACTTTAGTGTACATAGGTCTACGTCACCCAAACATAAACGGTTTTCAAGAACCGCTCATAGTTAAATGAAAATCATCATCCTCTAGGAATCTCAGTTACAACTACATAAAATAAACTAAGATTAAGCCTACTGTACTAAATATAACTGTAATGAATAAATTTGTAATGAACTATGAAGAAAAGAAAAAAGAAAATAAAATACATGTGAAACTACAATATAGGCACTGAACTTGCTAGAATCGACCTACAACGTCTCACCTGGAACTACTCCATGAAGAAAATGAAATAAGGAACTAGACTTGTTATAAATGGACTAATTGGTGTCTAACTATTCATGAAATTTAATCTATCTCTCAAGAGGACCTGTCTGTGTCCCATCATATCTAGCCTTAATCCGCAAACGAGCCTTAGGCTCGCCAAACGATGCTCGTGCGATGATTCCATTCTAGTATAAAATTGGTGCAGTATACAAATAAAATCCAGAACGAATACTTGACTTATAAAATTCACATATCTTCATGCGGTTGAATTCCTTCATGTGTACCCTACTTTTTGCATTTATGGGCTAATTACAACGCTGCTCATTACGTGGTGAAACATACTCAACAAGGTATCGAACACCATGTGACTTAGGGCAGTGACTGGCTGTCACTTACTTTCTTGCTGAGAAGGTATTCATTGCAAGCGGAACATGGTTTGCATTCAAATGAAAATGTTTGCCATCATATTGCTCATCAAGTCATTACCTAATGCTTTTGCAAATTCTAAAGAAGATCAACCTCAACCTAAGAAGTACCTTTAAAGGTCAAATTTGGAGATGACCCTTTTCACATTACCGATTCAAATAATGCCCACGGGCCACTTTGGATGAGAGAATCGGTGGCGGGACACCCAAAATGCGTCGGCGGCCACGCGTTGCTGACCTCTGCTGTATGGAATGTATTGCTGTGACTTCTTATATAGCAATTTGTAATATTCAGATTGAAGAATTCATTGTTACTAAGTAAGAAGCTTTGTCAACCAATATTTTGACTGTTGTTTTTTTTGTGAAAGTCTATTATATACAATTGCATGATTCAGGCCGTCTAATTTGCAAGGTAATACACCTTTTTCCATCTACAGTATCTTGGTCGAAATTCCAAGCAATTTGGTCAGTGATATCTAATGTCTTGATTATTTTCAAGCAATTTGGTCACCAATTTGGTCAATGATATCTAATGTCATGATTATTTCCAAGCAATTTGGTCACATAGCTTGATATTTCCAAGCAATTTGGTCAATGATATCTAATGTCATGATTATTTCCAAGCAATTTGGTCACATAGCTTGATATTTCCAAGCAATTTGGTCAATGATATCTAATGTCATGATTATTTCCAAGCGATTTGGTCACATAGCTTGATATTTCCAAGCAATTTGGTCAATGATATCTAATGTCATGATTATTTCCAAGCAATTTGGTCACATAGCTTGATATTTCCAAGCAATTTGGGCAAATCCTGTTATAGTTATCGATATCACTAATTTAATTATTTGAATTCTTAGTGAACTAATCAAACTCAGATTTTGGATTTCATTGCAATCATGAGTTCAAGACATATGTACGCATCAATGATGAAGACAGAAGAAGAAAAATTAAAGCATAATGAATCAAATGATTGGGAGAATGCTGCAGAAATACGTCAACCTGTATACAACATCTTCAAGACTTATGTCGATACAGGAAGAAAAAGTCAGTTATACCGAGGGGTGGACACTATTCTACGAAGATAGACGAAGAAATGAAAGAGCTACTCGTTAGCTACATTGAAGGAAACCCGACAATAACGCTAGAAGAGATGCGGACTCGACTCTTAGCTGACGCCCCAGGAAGACCAGTCGTCTCGATCCAGACGATTAGTAGAGCCCTCGATGCCTCATTAATATCAATAATGATGCCTGTATCAAGTCAACGAGGTCGAAACCTGACCATTTGCCGGGCAGTAAGTCGACAGCTGGGACTTGTGCATCGCATGTTTGTGGTTGGTGGCCTGACCAAGGATAAGTTCTCCGACATGCTATCCGAGATCGATGCCTTGGTGGAGCAGCCATTTTATCTTCTGTGTGACAATGCTTTATGCCATTGCGATGCACCACAGATGAATAGTGACAGTCTTGAGCTTGTATATTTGCCTCGCTTTTCTCCATATTTGAATGCGGCAGAATATGCAAGGTCATGCTTGAAAGCTCATGTGAAGCGACGTCTGTCTGTTCCTACTGTCCAGCAAGGAGATTTGTGACAGAGACGCTGCGATTCAAGTAGGAGAGACATTTCAAGTTCGACGTTTGGCAATTCTGCCGCGAGAAATTGCAGCCTGTCTTGTCGAATTAACACAGGAGAAATGTTTGGAGTGGTACAATCACACTTTGAGCTATTTTCCTAAGTGTTTGAGTGAACAGGATATCTTTGATCAAACTTACTTTGTGCGATTTTCAAATTTTTTGAAGTTTAAATATGTATGTGTTGCAATATGAGCGAGTTTTATGGCATAGAAGTGTATAGAAGTTAAATAATGACGCAGTTTATGCGTAGCAAAAATATATAATATAATTTTGAATAGCCTAGCTATGAATTTAAGTATATTTACACAAAACTGTTTATAACGAAAACTAGCAATTCCGATGAAGAACGCAGCTTAATATCTGCACTTTGCTTAATTTTCAACAAATGTATTTTGATCATCAATCAACATACTATTTTTCAAATGATGCAAGCTACTAAACATACGGCAAAAGAAATTTGTCTAATGTATTCATGCTTTGATGATTAGTACATATTATGGGATTCCACTTAGTCGGAGACTAAATGGCTGGAACTTCGGACCAAATTGCTTGGAATAGTTAAGATATCAGACTTTGCCCAAATTGCTTGGAATTTCTACCAAAATAGATGGAAAAAGTTAGTCTATATTATATATAGGATCGAGCATTTCACCGTCCATCTTCGCAGTGAAAATGGCATTGAGGTGATTTCTATGTTTCAAAATTTGGACTCGTAGATATCTCAACCTTGACATATTTCAAATATCATTGCTGTATTGGAAAACTGTCATAGGTTTGAGTCTTTTACGCATTAAAATACTTTTCATTTTGTGTGGAGTGAAAAGATATCTCTCTTATGCAAACTGCCGGGTGGAAAAATCAACCTTTCAGTCCCACGGCATGAAAAACCTGACTTTTTCTCCCGCAGCTAACTTTTCTATGAAAACTCCTATAAAGGACAAATCATAGAAGTCTGTCAACAAGTTATGATTAGCCAGAGACTACCAAGATATCGACACATTCCTTTGATTTGCTCATTCATAGATTTCGCGATGCAACCATCAATTTCATAATGAAGAATAGACATCTACAAATCACAAAATGAAGGGCTACATTCTTTCAAGAGGAAATAAACGTTTCCTACCGTAGATATCTGTCCATCCCTCGTCTGCGCTCGGGCATAGACTTCTAAATTTCTCTGGAAAGATAGGTTGAAATTGGCTTCCTGCAGGATCAGGCCAGCAATCCTAAATTAGACTGCTTTGCAAATAGACTGTCATTCAGCATTACATTTTTGCCAGCACAATGCATGTCAGGCACAGCACAATGCATGTCAGGCACAGTATGTATGTATATTTATGAACATTAGGAGTTAGGACGCATGGACCTACCTGCTTAAGCGTTGAATTCATGTCCTACACCTTTGCGCTATTTGCTCATTTTGCCAATTTTCTTCTCACAACTTTCTCAGAACTGAGGCATCTGAGATTTATGAACAAACTCGTGCAGATGCTGCTGAAAGTTTCATTGAAATTTCGGAAAACCTGAGACGCATGCGCAACGAAATTTTACGAATAAGACATCGGAAAAATCATCAAGAGTCATCAAATACTCATCGATGTTCTGAGCACTGACCTTTCATTTTTTAAATCAAGAGGCTACACATTTCATCTTCTTTGATTGACTGCATGATATTTGATCATCAACATTTCTCAGACTGAATCCGGAAAACTTCAATAAAGAAATAGTTTTCAGTTCCCTGTCCCTCTCTGTAGGTGACACAAGGAGACAAAATAACTTGCTTCACTCATATGACACATCCAGCCAAAAACACTTCTCAAGATAATCTGACTTTTCTTTTCCGAGCATAAGTCATTGATCTCAAAAGAGTCTCCATCACAGGTCGGATCGCTCTGTATATGTTCAGAACTCCTCAGAAATGCCTCCTCAGGTTGGGAATGCTTATTATGTCCATCATCATTGCTTTCATGAAAGTAAATGCAAAGAAGGATCTCCGTATAGTTAACTTTTCTTTCCTGATCCCTTTGATTTCAGGACATTCAAAGTGTGGTGTCTCATTTCCTCTCGAAACTGTCCCTTACATTGGTCAATACTACGGATGGATCTTACGTCCGTTGACTTCGGTTTCACCAGCAACTTTGTCAGTCTTTCCAAAGTGTTAAATAATTGAACCCGATCTCGAATTTCTTTAGCTGGCTGGTCATCCTGAGATTGAGCAAAAATCATCAGATTTAACAGCTTTGGAAAACTTGTGATAGATGATATGTGCCTGTTAGAGTGGATTTCTCTCTGTGATGGACTCGAACATTCGCAGATTTTCGACAGTCAATGATGCGACGATACTAAAGGGAAGATTTCAACTCATGATCGCCATATTTTGTCCATGATCGTTTTGTGACAAACCCAGTTTGAATGGTTTCTCTGTAGATTTTAGACAAAATCGTTCGTATGAAGATTTGATCATTCCTGATAAAATTTTCCGAATGTGTTTCCATTGCCAGGACATGCACTTGAAAACGTAGCCATGCCGGATCGCGTCTTTGGAGTTGTTTGAAGAAGCACTCAGACTGATTAAGGAATTTTGATGGCAATGTCCTTCAGATTACATTTTTCTTTTTTTGAAATTTTCGTCTTTGCTTGCGATAATGATCTACATATATGTCCTTCGAGGTGGCATTGAAGTGAGATTCATGGAAGTGAAGGCTACACAAGACGGAATGCTTAGTTAGGATATAATACTTTCTACTGCCTCAATGCAACCACAAATTCAAATTCCTGTGTTATGTAGAGGAATGTATTGATGTTGCATTGCTATTACCTTTCGATGGACAACCAGGCAGAAGCGGTATAATTGTCGGGTATTTTGCATTGGAATGAATTGCACAGGAGACTCATTTCAAATAGTCAATTATTACTTTGATTAGCTATAAGATTCGATCTTTTGAAACACAACTGTTGGTTGGCCTGATCATATAAAAAGTGATTTCAAACTTTGCTCACCTATCTGTCCAGAGAAATTTAGAAGTCTATGGCTCGAGCTGTACACCATAGCTGCGGGAAGAGAAGTTGATATTGTCTCTCTCAAGAAGATAGCTGTAGATATTTAATGTCATACATCGTTATGTTCAATGCGATTTAGGCTGTCATTTGAAAGGTAATACATCTTCATTATCTTTGCCTATTTCAGACAACTAGGCGATTTTCTGCCGTCTCTATAGAATTGTGGAAGCTCATCAGCGAAATATCTTTGTTACGGTCTTTGAAAGTAACGAGACAACCGAGTACTGCCTTGCAAATCTCCAATAGCTGAAAATTCTCGTTCTATCTATACTTGAGTGAACTTGAAACCAGTTGTTTGAAGGTTGGAGTTTGTTTGGTCGTGTAGTTACAGATGTAAATATCATGTTGAAGGTGTGCTGTAATCCAAATGGTAGAAGACTTAAAATTATCGTCATTTCATTCTTAGCTTATCTAATTCATCGCCACCCATTTTATGACTTTGTAATAAGCGCACCGTGTAAACTATTCCCTTGTATCCATGTATTCATTCCATCTCAAAATGTTCTGTTTTCTAATGACTGTTAATATGCTGATACCCTGATATTTAGAGATGAAATTCTTAATCGTTGAATCATGCAATCCCATAGAATATAGCCTGAAACAAAATAGTTAAACGTGCAGATAGGAAGTTATCAAATCAACTTCCACAGTTTGATGATGATGGTGACGGCGACAACAACATCACCTTTTCAAATTATATCAGTAGCATTTGTCATTGATCAAGGTTACGATAAAATTGCGTCTTATTGGATACAACCTAGATATTTGTCCGGTTGTAGTGGAAGGTTGATTCCAATGAAGGTCTTGTGCACCGCTAAGAGTGCCCTCCCAGACTGGTCAATCACTCTTTTAGTGAAGAATACATTTCCTACAGAATATTAGACACATGTGACAACATTGCTAAACTTTTGATGCATTATAACGCTTGCATGCACTTCAAATATTGGATTGTGAACAATGAAACGTGCATTTTTCACAAGTGCAAGTACGTGCATACATTTTATGTCTACTCATCATTCCAAATGCGCATTTAATTTAAGGCATTGAATTATTAATTGCATTCCAAATAAGCTCATCATGTACTGTATGTAATTGTAGCAAGTTTTGTCATAGTAATCCAACTGAAGTGTATTACAACAGCTGACACGTGTGTGATGCAGGTACGCGTCAGCACACATGTCAAGGGCGACTCGTGGTACCAAAGCATGGTGAGAATGCGCTGAAAAAATCAGATGACATACGAGTTAATTAAGTTAAAAACCAAAGTCTTCTAACCTCGCCCCCCTCCCACTGTGAGAACCGAAATTTTATCTAACTCCTGAACAAATGAAGAGACGAACTCCAAATTGTAGATAGCTTATTTTCTACGTATTTTCTATGCTGTTTCTACGTATTACAGCATCGGCCTTATACTTTCGTCACAGTGAGATGTCAAAAATTTGAAAGTACACTGTAAACTGGAGAGTACGAAAGCTGGCTGATTTTGACTACGAAACCTATGTACAAAACGAGAATAACGAAATGTACGAAAGCGCTAGTGTTCGTGTTCATACACTACGAAAGCTATTGGCTTTCCTATTGGATTGTCTTTGTCATCCAACAGGACACCAATCGCTTTCGCCGTGTATGAGAACAAACAAAACTGCTTTCGTGCATTTTGTTATTCTCGTTTTGTGCATCGGTTTCGTAAGTAGCTTTGGCATTGCAGTTTACGATGTAATTACTTCTTTCTTGAATGAAC
The DNA here is from genome assembly GCA_907163375.1 of Prostheceraeus crozeri. Lineage (NCBI taxonomy): Eukaryota > Metazoa > Platyhelminthes > Polycladida > Euryleptidae > Prostheceraeus > Prostheceraeus crozeri. The sequence goes on along the minus strand of CAJQUW010007592.1, from coordinate 230,941 downwards.
GCTCGGTGTACACGATTCTTTTGTATTAATCGCAAATTCTTGAAGCTTTATTGCATGTCTTCCTGGACGATTTCTGGGAGCTTGTCGGTGCTTTATCATTGCCGCGTTCGTCTTCATCGACACAGATCGCCATTGTCATTCGGACGTTGAGCATCTGTCAAAATCCGCGTCCTCTGTTCTATATATGGTCCAACCATACTCATTCCCGGTTCAGATAGAAATTTCTTCCTTCTGTTTAAGTTTGAAACGTTTCATTGTAAATTAGATCTGATGATAATGAAGGCGTTGATGCTTATCAGATTGAGCAAGTTGGAAAATATGCCAGTGGCCAACATCTTGTCTTTCGCTGCACAATGTGTGAATGGCATAGCTGGTCGTCAATATCTACTGCACTGTAAACTGTAAACCGTAAATATCCGTAAAAGCAGACGTTTGTTTTATCTGATATGAAGAATGTAAGAATGTTGTATTTAAACTTTATTATGTTCATCCTTTTTATATTGGAGAATCCACCAGAACTATGTGATCCAGGTTGAGAGAACATTTGAACGCATCTTCTTCTAAGTCAGCATTCAGTAACACGAGGTCCAGAATTCATAAAATGGTCGATATTACATTTCAAACTACGTAATCTGAGTGTGCGGCGTGCTGTGGAAACAGGAGATGCACTCACACCGTCCGACCATCAATGTACAGCGTTCCAGTTAACATTCTCACAAGTGAACAAGTCGACGGCGAAACGTTTTCTGACTTTATTTAATTCATTATATTGTGACTTATGTTTACAAATAAAGAGAATTTTCGGTCGAGGACAATTCTCTTGCTTTTTCTCACAATAATCTCTATGATTCATGCTTCCATAAAGTTCAAGGAATGCAATAAACAGTCTTTACTGCACTCCTTCATCCTCTCATTTCGATGAGGATGACCTTTTTCACCTCAGCATGTAACTAGCATCGTAGCAGACTGTCTGTAGTGAACATGCATTCAAAAATCTCTATGTACTCAGGTGCATTCACCGCAGCTAAACAGCAAACATGCTCCTCAGATTGTCTGATGAGGTCTTCATGTGATAAATGATAAAAACGTGCCCTTTATCAAAAACATCAATTTCCAACAGATGCTCAGAAGATCGTTGCTTTGAAGGAAAATTTGAGCTCAAATTTTGTGAATATCAAATTCAAAGGTCTGCCGGAGACTAGTTTGTCTCCCCGCACAGTTTCCATCGGACTGTTTTTGCTTCTGAGATTTTGTCGTCTTAATATTCGATGTTCATGCAGTAATGAAGGGCAACTGCATTGAAAGTGTCTTTAGATTTACCACAAGATCGTTCACATTTGAGAAAAAGAGACAATTGGAAGAGAAGAGGTGAGAGAATTTTTCATTGAAGCTTCTCTAAGACACCTGGAGTTTCTATACGTCCCAGAAAAAGACAGTAATTGCTTAAAAAATTGAAGTGGATGGAAAGATAATAATAAGCAAATAGGGAATGAATCTGTAAACATCATGTTCCCAAGCTCACAGAATTAATGAAACTGCAAACTTTTATTTTCAGAGGTAATTTTGCTTAAGAGATCAGATTATCATCTTCTTTGATGTGATTCTTTATCTGTAGTTCAGACGCTTGTTTGCAATAATGTTCGCGAACTGTAAAGGAAGATGGAAAATCATGTAGAGACTTTGAGAGAATTGTCTTCCATTCATTATATGCTGCATAATATATATGCACACATACGACATATAATGAACACATACAACATATAATGCACACATACAACATATAATGCACACATACAACATATAATGCACACATACAACATATAATGCATACATGCAACATATAATGCACACATACAACATATAATGCAAAAATACAACATATAATGCACACACACGACATAAAGTTCACACATACAACATATAATGCACACATACGACATATAATGCACACATACAACATATAGTTCACACATACAACATATGATGCACACATGCAACATATAATGCACACACACGACATATGATGCACACATGCAACATATAATGCACACATACAACATATAATGCACACATACGACATATAATGCACACATAAAACATAAAATGCACACATACAACATATAATGCACACATACGGCATATAATGCACACATACAACATATAATGCACACATACGATATATGATGCACACATACAACATATAGTGCACACATACAACATATAATGCACACATATGATATATGATGCACACATACAACATATAGTGCACACATACAACATATAATGCTTACATATAACATATAATACACACACGATATATGATGCACACATACACCATAAAGTGCACACATGCGGCATATAATGCTTACATATAACATATAATGCACATATTTAGCATATAATGCACACATACGACATATGATGCACACACACAACATATAATGCACACACACAACATATAATGCACACATGCGATATATAATGCACACATACAACATATAATGCACACACACAACATATAATGCACACATACAACATATAATGCACACATACGATATATGATGCACACATACAACATATAATGCACACATACAACATATAATGCACACATACGATATATGATGCACACATACAACATATAGTGCACACATACAACATATAATGCACACATACAACATATAATGCACACATACGATATATGATGCACACATACAACATATAGTGCACACATACAACATATAATGCTTACATATAACATATAATCCACACACGACATATGATGCACACATACACCATAAAGTGCACACATACGACATATAATGCTTACATATACGACATATAATGCACACATACGATATATAGTGCACACATACGACATATGATGCACACACACAACATATAATACACACATACAACATGTAATGCACATATACGATATATAATGCACACATACGACATATAATGCTTACATATAACATATAATACACACACGACATATGATGCACACATACACCATAAAGTGCACACATACGACATATAATGCACATATTTAGCATATAATGCACACATACGACATATGATGCACACATACAACATATAATGCACACATACACCATATAGCGAACGCATGCGACATGTAATGCTTGCATATAACATATAATGCGCATATTTAACATATAATGCACACACACGACATATGATGCACACATGCAACATATAATTTATATGCATATAGTGCATATAAATATATAGAATGCATACTGCATACATGTATTTTACATGCATGCATTGCATATTGGCCTATATGTTATGTATATGGTTGTATTATGCATATTATTCATGTGTGCTTTTTGCTATACAGTGTTTTTAATTTCATATACATGCGTATAAAAATTGCATGTAGCACCAAATATTCATTATGTTGTCTATAAACATACATCCGAGTATAGAATCTGAAATATACTTCCTGGGAATCAACCACTTTGTTAATTTGTCGATTAAAGTTGCTCAAAACTTTTTTAAAAAGAATACATGTATTCTCTCATCGATTTTATTCAGCATTTACATGTACAAATGAACTTCAACATAGTTACTGAACCATCAGCTTTGGTGAATATTTACATGAATGCACATTCATGCAGTCATTGGAGTGTAACTTTACTTCCTTGTGAATAGACGACATTGGTTCCATTAAGACGAGATTCATTCACAGATAGGCAGGTATTTCGTCTCTTCATACAACTGAATGAATTTTCCGATGTTAAATTAGAAATTGTCAAACTTGCGAAGAGTTTTAGAAGTTTGTAGATGTTCGTATACAGAGCATTATCACATGAATTCAAAATGTTGATCATGGAGTTGTCTCCGACCTCATCTAAAAGTGTCGCTGATTGGCGAGAAGCCTGCTCTATTTGAGCAGTTTTGAAAAAGTCAAAATTTTTCCAGTTTATATACTACCGAGATGACTTCCCTATATAAGTAGTATGCAACAAGTTGGATGTCAAGAGGTATGAATATTTGCTAATAAGCATCCTAACTAAGCGGAAATTAAGCCGATTTCATGATCCGCATTATAATGCAAGTCTTCATGAAAAAGTCGCGATATTATTCGTGCTTTCTTGACTGAAATTTCAAGTTTTTCATTCAATTTTCACCGGCATGATTTTATGGTTCACTAAATTCACGCTTCATTTCTTGAATCTGAAGGGTGATGTGGACCCATTTACATCTTTCAAAGATAATTGAAATCATTGTCTTTGATTATGTGATTTTGCTCTGACAGTGGCAGGTTGCCTGTGAAATGATCACGCTTAAGAAATTACTCTTGATGTTGAGCATAAAGGCAATAACAGGTCATCGAGTTGCTAATTTAACAAACATTACCTCTCCAAGGCTGTCATGACACGAACGATCTGTGGAATTATATCATTCCTTCTGCATTACAATCATGATCAGTTGATTCCGTTATAATTTCTGCAATACTGCATAGATGTGCATATCTCACATTTGGTGACAATGCCACCTGTACCTCCCTTAAGTTCATTTAATAAAATCGAAAGTGTATACACATTGGGACTTTAATAAATGAGGAGTTACCACTCTACCTAATATATTCACTCTATGTGGAGAACTTTGTCAATTTTGAGAAGCTAAGAGTTCCCATGATATTTCTCAAGAATGTCCTAGCTCGAAGTATACAGTATAATAGAATGAAGATATTCAATTTAAAGAGATATCAATTACTATCTCATTAAGAAACTTTAATAGTTATGAAATTCTTCTTCAAAGACGTCAAGATGTTCAGTTTCAAAGTTGCTGTAATTTTAAAGTGCCATCGAAATCCTTGTCATTAAAAGTACGAAATAGGGAAATCTGTTCGAGCAGAATTCCTGCAGTTATGATGACAGCAATTCGACAAATCCAATCTCAATGTCATTGTCTGAAACTTCGTAATCTCATGCAAAAATCTCTCATTCCCGTATTATTCTGTCGTTGAGAGATTACTTGAACGCAATCGTCAAGCAGGCATGGAAATCAAATTACTGATGTCTATGGTCGGAATGAGTCATAGATAGATCCAATCGCATCAGATGGCGAGTCAAAGGCAACTTTCGTGACCAACTTGAGTAATTATTGTAATTCTGACATTAATGAATTGAGAGCAGAGCTTTCTTTTTGTGTTTCTGATGAACTTCTCAGTCAACTCATACAGATTAGATCATGTCCTATGAGATCAGAAAGTCATTCATTAGTCATTCCCATGAGATAGTTAAACGTGACAAGTTAAGTTGGATATAGCAGGAGGATTGTGATGTTACAGAGCAAATAAACAAATGAGTGAATTATTCGAGTATTTAACACAATCATTGGCAATAGACAGCTGGTTATTTCAAGAGATAAGAAACATGGATTTATTAAAACAAATAATCTTTGTTTTTTCGTTTTATGATTTTTTGGCAATGAAATCCGATCTGAGATTTACTTTCACTGGTGCGTAAATGGATTTAGCAATCACTGCACTGTAAACCGTAGACCGACAATTATCCTACAAAATTATTGACAAAATCAACCGACGATTGTCACCTCCAATATCCTGCGATATCCGACGAATTTGTGGGTTCTCCACCAACATCGAAACAGATTCTTTGTATGCAAATTAACTAAACAAAAGCTGTTGAATATTGATTGATTTTTCGATTAATGATTGCTTGACTTTTGGGCAATCTATGTTATTGTGTGGCAAAACCATGATTTATTTTGACATCATTTAATTAATTACCTACATTTTTGATAAAATTTAAGCTATAATTCATTGCTATTCATTTTGTCGCTTTTTGTCAGATATTGTAGGTGTTCAGTGGCAATCATCCTACAAGAACTAACAATGACCGACAAAATAGATTTTGTAGGATAAATGTCTATCAATTGTCAGTCAACGGTTTACAGTGTGATTGTACCGTCATGTAAAAGATTCAAAAATTTGCAATCAAAATTGCGATTTACAAGGGGGAATTCTTCTAATGATTCCCTTCATTTGCAGACAGGCTACAGGAGTAATGATGTGATTTTGTGAATACGAAGTTGGTCTTTAAACATCATACTTCAAGCATTGCTGAAAAACTGCTATTTTTAGAGGTTGGAAATAGCCAAGCAAAATGATAAAATTTGCAGTGATTAGCAATCACAAATAATTTCATCAATTTACTTGTCTTTTTCCAACCTCTAAAAACATTAGACTGGAGGCTTTGGAGTTGTTGAGAGCAAGTGAAATTTTTAGGGGGTTCAGCCCTCCCTAGCCCCTGTTCCGGCGCGCATGCTTGCATTATCTGTAGACGCAGGACATTTTTGATATGCAAATTCTTGTCTAACACGATCAAATGCATTTCAAATCCAAAACCTGAATCCATCTGATTCCCATTGGATTTACCAGTACATGTGCTTTTACCGGCAGACACTTAGATTCGTAATAGCCATAGGGCGCACATCATTCTGTGAAAGTCTCATTTTCTGCTTTGTTTCCTTCAGAAACTCATGCTGGCGGCCGGACTATTATCCGCGCTAAGTGATCGAAAGGCAAATGATCACTCGGAAAGGCACCTGGCGGCCGGACCACAAGTCAGATGGCGTGCGTTTCATATAATAGTCCGGCAGCCAGAACGAGTTTCTGCAGGGAACGAGGCCGACAATGAGACTTTCACAGAATGATGTACACCTCATAGTCCGGCAGCCAGCACGAGTTTCTGCAGGGAATGAGGCCGACAATGAGACTTTCACAGAATGATGTACATCTCATAGTCCGGTAGCCAGCACGTGTTTCTACAGGGAACGAGGCCGAGAATGAGACTTTCACAGAATGATGTACACCTCATAGTCCGGCAGTCAGAACGAGTTTCTGCATGGAACTGGACTTTCACAGAATGATGTACATCCTATGCCTACTTCAAATCGGCACGTCTGCCGAGTTCTAGTGAGTTCCTCTTCTCTTTCAGACAGGATCAAAGAAAGACACATGTGAATCCAATGGGACGCGGATTGCAGTTTCTGACTAAAATGAAATTTCCTATGTTTTCTGTGATTAAACGAAAAGTATTAAGCCCAGAGTCATAATTTGTTGACATGGAATGTCCTCAGACCATTTCCTTTCATCTTCATTCACCCCTGTCTATAAAGCTAAACAGATTTAGATTTGGCAAGCCTCTTAATGTCAGCAAACACCAACATTTTGAGCAACTTTACCCACATTCAACCAAAGTCTCGCATACATTGCCGATCAGAAGCATGATAGTAGCACATGCACATCATAGGAAATGACCTGAAGACATTCCATGTCAAAAATTATGACTCTGGGATTAGTACTTTTCGTTTAATTAGAGAAAACATACGAAATTTCATTTCAGCCATGAACTGCAATCTGCATCCCACTGGATTTAAATGTGTTTTTCTTTGATCTTGTCTGACAAGAAGAGGAACTCACTAGAACTCGGCAGACACTTAGATTCGTAGTAGGCATAGGGCGCACATCATTCTGTGAAAGTCTCAGTTTCTGCTTTGTTTCCTTCAGAAAGTCATGCTGGCGGCCGGACTATTATCCGCGCTAAGTGATCAAAAGGCAAATGATTACTCGGAAAGGCACTTGACGGCCGGACCACAAGTCAGATGGCGTGCGTTTCATATTATATCTGTCTGAAAACCTTTCGATGAAGCCGTCGTTCAGACATAAATGAAGATAAAGGATAAATTCAGTTCAGGCGACATTCCAACATTTGATTGAGATCCTTGACAAGATAACATGTCAATCATGCGAATTGAACGTCTAGCGAGACGTTTGTCTCGGTGGTATGAACATTCTTGTTTAGTTCGAGTGTTAAAGTGGAGCTTTGTACCCCTCATTCATCATTCCATCATGATGACTTTCGTCTACGGGGACCTGTTGCTCACCGGCGCCAATACGTTCGTCAACTGATGTGCAGATTACCGCGACAGACAACAAATTCGTTGGTATTTAGACTGAGATATTATCAAAATGACAACCTTTCCGATGTTTTACACATTTCCTTACAATTGTTGCCTTTACTACGATTTATCATCAGTTCCCTGACTTGGTGTCCATTCATAAGCTCTACCCCTACATGGGAAGGAGGATTCGGCCTTCCTGTCGCATTCTGGTCCACTAAAGACAAAGCCTCCCGATCTCCGCCTATGTGATTGTTAGATGCACAGAAATCGTTGGATTCCGTATGCTGAAGAATAATTATCACATGCCTCGAAGGTCAGAATTTGCCACTTTTTGCAAGCATCTTGTGCAGTAGCCTTTAAGTGCAAGGTTGCAGCAAGTTTTATGCATGAGTGCATGAGTTATATTATGATCGTCCATTATGCTAAAGAGCGGAGTATTGGAAATTCAAATGCTATGTAAATACTACTAATAAGAAGTTTTACTAGTAATAGCACATTTCAGCAATTAATTATATCTAAATTCCTAATCATTTGAATTCTTTGAAACCTGCAAGTCGTCCTTCTTCTTTACAATCACGTTTGAAGCTACTTAGAACTGAGAGCTACCATCTTGCAGATACAGTAGAACCTCCATATTACGGACACCGTCGGGACTGCGCCTCAGTGTCCGCATTTTAGAGGTGTCCGCAATATGGAGTTACCGGTGATGATACGAACATTATTCAGGACTGAGCTTAACTGTCCGTAATACGGAGGTGTCCGCTGTATAGAATGTCCGCAATAGGAGGTTCCACTGTACATTGAAATGGTCATTTTCTGAAAGGAAATTCGTCTCACAAATCAATCTTATCAATCTCATTTTGTATTTTCAGCAATTCAACCAGCTTGACATCACAAAAGGGGAATCATCAAATAGATAAATGGCCAAAATTCGGAAAATTCCAAACTTTGTAATTTCATTTGTTTAATTGCCATTTATTGTGCAAAGATAAGTGAATTACATCAAGTGAATATCACCACTGAGTGTTCACACGCCAAATGTGTTGTGTTTTAAATTTCATGTGATTTGGAGCATTATTATAGAAGTCATGGACGGTGCGAATCTCTCACCTCGTGTTGGGTATAGCCCCTCTATTGCATGCCCTCTGAGACCAAAGGAGGAGGATTCACTGGAGCTTTCTGTGAAACCTTAGTTTAGGGGAAGCCCAGGTAAATCGCGTCACCTAACCTTTATCTTAATTAATTTTTTGACTTATAATACTTTCATATCACAGATAAGATTGAAACTTGTCTTAATGTATGTAATTCGGCACAAACGGTTAAAATTCATACAAATACAATAGGTTAAGAACTACATTGAAAAAATCTAAGTGATTCCACTTGACCCATTTTCCCCACAGCCGTGGATAAGTCGGGTCATACTGTCAAGGCAAAACGGCTCAGTATTTGAAGGACTGTTTACTTCTATATATTTACGCATGCGATACCGCATCATTTAACTCGAACAGGAAAGGAATTGCATTTTATATCACCGTATTTTCAACGCTTATAATCGTACATGTAAATGTTGCATGTTACACCGGTGAGATGGCCTACACTGTAAACTGTCACCTCCTAAAATCGAAGAAACTTGCATCCTAAAGAGGGACACACTAGAATTTTAGGAGGTTGCGTGAAATAGAATTTTCACATACTAAAGAGAACAATAACCCTAGTGCGCTAGCCACCTAAAACGCTTTGCTTTAGGATGTTTTTGTTAGTTACGAATAGTGTCTTGCTTTAGTGTGTGATTTAGGAGGTGCTGGTTTAGAGTGTAGGCTCACAGATAGGCCTCTCAGATACATGCACCACACGGAAAACTGCTTTTCGTTTAACTGTCATTAATTAGATTTCTAGTATCAAAATCGCTATCATCTATCTCATGCAAAACCTGATTCAATTATCGATGTGTGCTTCACACCGTTTTCTTTTTCTTTTGTAATTGTAAACTATCGCCTGAAATATCAAAAAGTACAATTTAATTTACTGTAGTCTATGCTCATTTCATTTTCTTATCATGCTTATCAATTCTAATGTCCTTCATTAACACATTCTCATCTACAAAAGCTAACTTTGCGAATTTGATGAGTTATATACGTGTACATGGAGATATTGCCGTTGGTCTAAGCTGAATAGGTGTTCAAAACTAAATTGAATATCGTTTTGAGTGTACTTTCAAGTATATCATGCGTTCATATCGGCTCTATTGATAACACATCTCAAAGACAATTTTAGATTTATCCCTATCATTTGAGAAACTGATATTTTCGAATAGAGGGCAAAACGGGTCAGTGTCCTCATTTGCCTGTACCGCTATGACCCGTTTCCTCATAGTCTTAAGAAATCGCATTTTTTGATATAATGAGATATCCCATCGTACTTACACTATGATAAGTACTTAATCAGAGTGTAATATTACAACGATATGTTCAGTTTAATATCCTACTCCAGATGTTACTGCAGAGAATTCTCTGTAGCCTACTCTTCTTATTCAAGATAGTGGAAATGACATTTAATAAGCTAGTGCAGCGAGTACGTAGTTATCGTTGTCGAGGTTCCGTGTGAACACTGCTATGATTGGTCGCTATTTATACACGCGAAATGATAGTCGCGAAAAGGATAAAATGAGAGAAATCGAGCTGACCCTTCTTGCCTAGGTGACCCGTTTTGCATGGGCTTCCCCTACTTGTTTAAAGTGCTGTCGAAGGATCAAGAACAAATATACGTGCGGCGCGGGTACTTGAACGGTTTAAACTTTTATAATCCTTTTTGGAAAGCATAAAGGACGACAAAACGATAAAGAACCCAAAAGTGTGTGGTAGAAATTTTCCAAAAGCGGATCATTGGGATTTAATGGGTTGATACAAGTAGTAGAATGTACTTCTGATTGATCACTAAATAGCGGACACTTTGTGATACGACACCTATGTTTACAAAAATAGCTCAGATATGCCTACCCGTCAGCATGGTTGTTGGTTGTCACGAAGACATGCTCATGAAACGTGAAAGCATCACATAAGTAAGTAAGCGTATATTTGTTTGCATTGAAAATATGAGAATACATATAAACATAAGAATAAGATATAAGAATACATCTATGTTGGATTTCCGAAAATCCCAAACTTTTGAAAGCCTCTTTTGCTTGATAATATCCCTCTTGCCATTCAGTAAGACAGTATTGTGTTTTCTTCCTATTCTTCAAGGAGTCGTTTGACATCCTCCAAAACCAAAGCTGAAGTAGTGCAGCTCGTATTCGGCATATTTTAAAAGAAAAGCGACAATAAAAATGGAAAGAGGAGTAGGCGTCTATGCGAGATAAAAAGAGGAACCGAACCCGGTCCGTTGCAATAGCTGCAAGCATTAGTCTAACTCTGGACCAGAAGACCACCGCAACATGTACAGAACGCAGAGTCCAACGTTGACTACAAGCTAAACACTGTCTGGAAAGGAACAAGATGACAACTTGACCGTGGAGATTAGCTCATAAAATTTGCGCATGCGCACACTGACACAACCAAAAAATCAACACAAATTTGGAAATAGCACTGCGACGATTGACCCCACGCACGCAAAAATAACACCATTCGAATCGTAATGAAACGGCGATTAAGAATATATAAAATCCAACACGAATAACTACCATAAACCGATGAAATTAGCAAAAGACAGATACACCGCGAGATTGCACAACAGAGACGTTTGCACTCGACCACATTCACGTCGACATATTTCGAATAGCGGAATTGAAACAGTCAAGTCATATTTTTCAATACATTTTGCAGTACAATAGTACTGTCTCGATCCAAGTTTGAACCGATGTCTCTCGGACGCCGAGCGAGCACGCTACCACACGGCTAACGCATCAAATGTCAAGCCAGAACAGCCATTTGATGACGAATGTTGGAGGGAATAAGTCACTTAGCGGCGTATTTGAGATGACATGAGGAACAGATCTTGCTCTTGTAGAGTCATTAGAGTTGTAGGAAATTGTGACAGGAAAATAAAATATTTAATGTATTTGTCGACAGACATTTTCTTGAGGAAACTGGAACGTGTACAAATCATTTTCGCATTAAATCACTATTAAGGATTTCACATGCCGAAGGCAAGTCTTCTTTTTATACATCAATCCACTGTTTGTCTCCAAACCCGTCCCAATTTGTATCCGAATCTATCACAGCTGTTGGCCAACATTTTTGCTGCCGTTTTCGCAGCTTGACAGTTATTCATGTGAAATAAACATTGACTGCAGAAATAACTATGAGAAACTTGTAGCAGTCCAATTCTCATCGGGTTACCATTTAACATTGGAAACAAGACATCGGACATGGAGAACGTTTGACACGTGACAATTAATCAGATGTCATGCTGAGTGATTCTCCTCTGTCGCATTTCTTTCACAACTTCAATTTCATTGTACAGGGTGAAAGGAAAGTCCCTCCCTGATTTCAAACGTTTATAGTTCTGAGGGAAATAGATTTTTAGGTCTACTTTTTTCACCTAATGTTTTGAGAATACCTCAAAATTTTATTCCCAAGTATTTTGATAAAACTTGATCGATTTCATAGTCAAATGGTCTAAGTTTAGAATATACGAATAAAATACAAAAAACTGAATGAGTAAAAAACTTAACAATTGTGTATGATCTTCTCCTGAAGTGATTGCTTGTTTTGAAGAATTGTATGAACAACCTTAATATCGAAATGGCACATCACAGAATTAGACAACTTGCTCCTTCACGAATGGATAATTCGTGTATCGCTTGCTATTGGAAATGGCAAACAATAAGCTGTCAGCAGAGGACACCAGCGCCAATGAGAGAGGCGTGCGTGCTGTGATATCAATTCGCACACACCGAAACACACATCGTCTAACTCGCATTCGATTCAGTGCATGCACTATGCAGCAAGGAATGGTGAGAAGACGATGGTGAAATCATTAAGTGAACTAATTTTCGTACGCCTGCTACTTTTTTTAATAATGATAGGAAGGGCCAACATTATGGAGGAAATTTGTGCGCAATGATCTGAATTCTTCGAATCTGAAGGGATTGTGGCAATCGAAGCACTTTGCTGGAACTCACATTAATCCGCAAGCGACGCACGACTTTTTTCCTATCTCTGTAGAGTATTAGGAATTCCTTTTTGCCCACTTAATAGGTTCCTCGATGTGCCGTCAACTTCGTATTAATCACACTTCTAGCAAACCAAAGCAGATAAACAAAATATTTAATTCTGTGGGCTTACCAATCGCTGCATCATAGAAATCTCAAGGTAAGTGCTATCTTAGCGTCATCATAGCGTTGTTCATCGAAATATTTGGCAAGTGTTTCATAATAACTCCATGCTAAACCATTGCAAATATCATTTGTTCTATTTCTATGTACTGAAACAAACATCTTCATACAACAAATAAATTGCATACAACCACAGTGCGATAAACAGCCATGTAATTCTTCGATCATGTATATTGCACGATGAGGGTCATTTATCGTTCGTCGAGCAGTAATTCTCTTTCCTGTCGAACGGCAGTAATGATATGATCAATAGAGTGTAGCGTTATCTGCAAATAATTTTCTAAATGGTTAATTCACAGAATTAGATTGTTTAATCGTGCCACTTTGCTAGAAGTGCAAACTGATTCAAACAGATGGCACATGCAGGAACTTACTAAATGGGCAAAAAGAAATTTTTAATACCTTGCATAGATAGGAAAAATAGTCGTGCGTCGCTTGCGGATTGCTCTGAATTCCTTCAAAATGCTCCGATCGCCACGATTCCTTTAGATTCGAAGAATTCAGATCATTGCGCAAAAGTTTTCTCGATAATGTTGGGCCCTCCGATCATTTTAAAAAAAGTTAGCAGGCGCATGAAAAAACGTTCAAACTTCTCTGTAGAACTTGACATCGTCTGCGTCTCTTTGCTGTGTGATCCGGTTGATAACAGTCACTGAAGCTTCAGACAATTTTGCGTTTCAATGTTGAACTGACTGCTCATTGTTCGATTGCTATGGTATTTAGTCAGCAGATTGTATCATTTCATTTACGTTACATGTTCCCAAGCTTCCTTTCTAGTCAAAGCACAGAATGAGACAGGTCGTCTCTTCTTCCCGTTTAACTAGAAGGGAAGCATTGGAACATGTAACGTAAATGAAATGTCACAATCTGCTGACATAATATCATAGAAATCGAACAATGAGCAGTCAGTTCAACATTAAACACGCCAAATTGTGCAAAGTTTCAGTGACTGTTATCAACCGGATCACACAGCAAAGAGACACAGACGATGTCAAGTTCTACAGAGAAGTTTGAACGTTTTTTCATGCGCCTGCTAACTTTTTTTAAAATGATCGGAGGGCCCAACATTATCGAGAAAACTTTTGCGCAATGATCTGAATTCTTCGAATCTGAAGGACTCGTGGCGATCGGAGCATTTTAAAGGAATTTAGAGCAATCCGCAAGCGGCGCACGACTATTTCTCCTATCCCTGTAAGGTATTAAAAATTTGGACTTGCATGTGCCATCTGTTTGAATCAGTTTGCACTTCTAGCAAAGTGATACTATTAAACAATCTAACTCTGTGAGTCAAACAGAAGAGGAGACGACCTGTCGAATTCTGTGGGTTGATTAAAGCATCAAAATATGATAGCGTGCTGAAACCGTGCAATTTGTTTCCGCCACGCTGTCAAGCCTGTCGAATCCTAGAGTGCGTTAACTATCACTTGATGGCATCATGAAGCGAAATGAGCCTAAATATTCATTGTCTCTATTTCAATCCAGATCTTCAAAACATGCAATCAATACCAACCTTACACCTGTGTAAATCGCTTCAATCAATGGCAAATAATACAACTATGCGAATTTGAACAATTTGTATGACATCACCGATAGTGCATAGATATCTGGACTATCGTCTTAGTCCTGATCTGTGGTCTGGCCACGCACGTTTCAATTCAGTCGCTATTAGCAACGTTCCTCATCGCATTCGCATTTAATTAGATTGAAGTCATCAAAAGCTTACAACACTGGGGTGATTTTAGAGATTATCGTTTCTAGAAATGGAATACGGAAAGCGCATACTTCATCATGGACTTTTTTTTTGACATCAATAATAATTTCTTGACTCATTCGTTTTCTTTTTGTATTTTATTTGCTTAATTTTGTAGGCCTACACAATTCCAGTTTGTCTTTTCCTTGATCCATGAACAAGGTGACCTAATAACCAGTCAAGTCCTGGTGGTCAAATTTTCGTTATACGGAGTCAGTTCAATGTATAACGTTGTGCGAACCGTTGTTCCCATCACCTGTTTTTGCGGTTGTGCTTTGTTTGCCAATGAAAACTTAAAATCCTGCTCTGTCCAGTTAGATGTCCAGATTTTTCATGAGATCCGTTGGGCCATCACGCTTTGACATTGTTGCTTGTGACAAGTCGTTGTCGGTGCTCTGCGTGATGCTCAAATCTGCTAAAAACCAAATCTGCGTAGGCGAAACTTCGAACCCTGCAGGAAAAAACGGGCGCGGTGTTGGTCACACCCGACTCCAAAGACCCAGCCAGCAGACATATCTCCGCAGAGCTTGAGTCTTTGGCGTCCAGTGCACAGTGCCTGGAGACGTGGTGCATTAATAACACTGTTGTTCCAGGAGAGGAGCGCGACACAACCGAAGGGTGACCTTGTTAGGAGGCTAGAAAAGCATACATACCTCGAAACGACAACAGATGGAGGAGGGCTGGATATGCATCCGACTGGTTGTTACAGCCTATCATGGGGAGAAGAAGCTATCTACAACTTTCTCTCTCGTGTTGCTTCCATGACCACCACTCAGACTTCAGTGACCTTTTCTGAGGCACGGGAGGCCATCATGAGAAAAATGTCCATCGCTTTGATGCGCCATAACTCCCGAGCAATGCTATCAATGAATCTAGGGGAGATTGGCAAGTGAAACTAAGACCATAAAAATAAAACTATGAAATCATTCACGCTTTATCAAAATATCTGTTTTGGGATAAAACTTTGAGATATTCTCAAAACATTATGCGAAAAAGGCAGACTTAAAAATCAATTTACTTTGGAACAATAAACGTTTGAAATCAGGGACGGACTTTCCGCTCACCCTGTATATTCAGAAAAATGCCCAATAAACCCTCGATTTGGAATACTGGAACGTTGTAATTATAACTTAAAAAGTACATTCGAAAAGGCATGCTTTGATGGTTCTTCGCAAGCATCCTGTATGACAACTTTCAACGTTTTCTTTCATAAGTTGAGAGATTCCTAAAACCGGGGTTGTTAGGTCACATTTGATTCTAGCGAAGCCTTTCAGGCGGCACAGCCTGCCATCGTTAGGCGAGTGAACTAGATAATCATGTCAAAAATGCAATGAGAACATTTTCAGTGTAATTCATCTTCTATGTACTATCGTGGTTTCCACTCATACCAAACTTTCTCATTCATGGAACTCATAATCGTGTGTCTTGTAACTGAAGTCCGCTGGCGTGCGGATATCACATATAATAAAATATGAAAATTATTTGTAGATAAAAAATGTAAGAGCCTGAAAAGGACTCATTAAGCGTTCACTGGGCTGGACACACGGATTCTTAGAAGTTCACAAAGACAAGAACGAAAGTATAGAAATAAAACTGGACAAACAGATATTAAGACAAAATATATACAAGAATATTTACAACGGCTCATCAGCAAGATGACCAACTGCCTTCGTCTCGTTTCGAGTCCTTTAACATCTTGGACGAATAAGCAGTGGCGGACCCACGCCATAGGTGTACCTCATAAAACAAAATACACAGAAATGACGCTGCTCAAAATACTGAGGATGTACTCAAATCATGTCACATTGGACGGACAATTGTCTTGAAAACAGGCCAACCTTTTTGCAGGAGAGAAAAATTCTTATGTAGAAGTTTTTCCATGCATCTTCTATAATCACATAAAAGATAGGTTCCATCTTCAAAGCTTCCTTTTCTTTATTCCTTACAATGAGTAACACTCGAAGGATCCTTCTTCGACAGTCCGCGAAAAGATGCTGACACTACCATGTTAGCACGGTGTTAATATCATGCAATTATTGCAATAAACACCAAATTGTTAGACCGTCAAATCCGGCATGACACGAATATACACTCTAAATCAGCACCTCCTAAATCACATACTAAAGCAAGATACTATTCGTAACTAATAAAAAATCCTAAGGCAAAGCATTTTAGGAGACTAGCGCACTAGGGTTATTGTTCTCTTTAGTATCTCAACATTCTTTTTCACGCAACCTCCTAAAATTCTAGTGTGTCGCGCTTTAGGATGCAGGTTTCTTCGATTTTAGGAGGTGACAGTTTACAGTGTATCTGAAACTGCATCATGCTCTCACTCAGAGCAGTTTTAATTTGCTGTCAGCAACACATAAGCGGTGAGTTTAACTCATAACATTATAGCTTTAAATTCTATCAGGACTTAGGCTTAGTGAATTTGGCATTTAGTATTCAGCAACATTTGTAAAGAATTACGTTTACACTGTCTTCAACCAAAGTAACACTATCAAGCATTTAATTATATCTACATTAATAAATCGCCCCAGTAATAGAAATCGACTGAGTTCAGAAAGTTACTTTCTAATCAAAGTGAATCCACTGCTTGGACATCGATTTGCTGAAACTTGTGCTGAAAAGAGTTAAGGTTGCAGTAGAAAATAGGATCCGCCTTAAACACGGCAGCGGAAGGAAAGATTGACTACAGATGATGCAAAGAGCAGCCAATTTCTGAGACAATCAACTGAACTTCAAGTCAATTATCAGCCGGCGATAAGATAGTGATAGTAAGTGACACAATTTGAGATGATGCAGTCAAGCTGTATGGCTATAGCACCCTACCTCGGCTGCGCATAGAAGTGATGCAAAGAGCAGCCAATTTCTGAGACAATCAACAGAACTTCAAGTCAATTATTAGCCGGCGATAAGATAGTGATAGTAAGTGACACAATTTGAGATCATGCAGTCAAGCTGTATGGCTATAGCACCCTACCGCGGCTGCACATAGAAGTGATGCAAAGAGCAGCCAATTTCTGAGACAATCAACAGAACTTCAAGTCAATTATTAGCCGGCGATAAGATAGTGATAGTAAGTGACACAATTTGAGATGATGCAGTCAAGCTGTATGACTATAGCACCCTACCGCGACTGCGCATAGAAGAATATCGGCTCGGTCGAATACCGTAGAGCTTTTTAAACACCGTTATCTGTGAGAACATTTAAAGATTTCTGCCAGCATTTGAAAATTCACGATGCTCGTGTTACATCATGAGAGTTATCTCACGTGTGCTCATGCATACATGGAAGCCATCGATGATACGTCATTTCAATCAGTGGTTGTTCATGATGTGACCCGTTCACATTCGCATCTTGAATGTGATAAGTAATAGACTTGTTGAAAATTGAATGCACGGATTCTAAACATGGACTATTGGATTCCTCTCTTAAAATGATTCAAGAGGACGGACTACCCGCACTCATGAGCAGAGATACAGCAGAATCCAAGCGAGCGTGACTGAAGCTGCAACCGTCCTGCCACGGAACGCTGCGCCCCCAAGAGGTAGCAGCTGGCCTTTGACGACATACGTGATGATATTCTGGCTAATGTGTGAGAGGAGTAGATTGCGATAACTAATTAACACATCCTTTCTAGGGCAAATCCTTTTCATATAACAACATTTGTCAAAAAACGTGTCTTTCGTCTGTAAAATCCTCAGTTCAGAAGCGATTTTCATAATTTATTTTCATCTTAATCCTTGGGGTCTCCTCTTGTCGATCATGACAAATTCCAATCGATCTAACAAAGTTTTCTTCATGAAAAATTTATCTCAAGGCAGAAAAAGTGCCAGAAAGGCCTGTCCCAAGCATAGGCACGGACAGGGAAGAAATTTCGTGGTGAGCTACTTAGATTATACACAGAAAGTTATATATCATGTGAAGGCGCTTAACGTTAACATGGCCATGAGCCGCATGCACAGCAGTTCAGCAGTACTTTCCATATTCATATGAACTCAGACATTCCGCAATAATCCAAAGGCATTTTATCAAAATTATTTAACGCACGTTAGTTTCTGAAATACTATCATTTATTAAAAACTCGATAATTAGTAAAGTATGGAGGTTTGAATGATAATATTCCAGGCAAGACATTTTCATACACTATATTTGCAGAAAATATCAAAACCGACGCGGTTTTGAAAACTTTAATTTTCAAAAAAATGATATCTCAATTAGCGCTTCTTATTGAAATTCACCGATGAACCGTGCTTTCAACCAGACTATAATTCAAGATTGCATTTTCATCGATTTGGAATATTTGTTCAATAAGCCTTTGTCCTCCAAAAATTGTCTTCTGACCGATGCGCATGTCTCAACTGAACTATTATGGTTCCGTTTTCTTTATACATCGAAATACATCTTTTGTGTGTCCTTTCAAAATCTCATAAAACGGTCAAAATGTACATCTGACCGAGACCAGAACATCATGGGTCAGAAGACACCTGGTAATATATAGAGAAAATACAAAACTTGTACAAATACTCATTTGGTGTGATCGTCACTATGATTTTCGAATTCAGCATGAAAAATTGCCTGTCTAAGCAAATTTTCAAAGAAACGAAATCGTAAAGTTGAAAATACAAAAAATGCCCAAAATGTTGTTATATAAAATGGATTTATCCCTTTCCTTATTCTATTTAGGTCAGCAAAAGTGAATAGAGGAGCAATGGAAGCACCGGAACTTCAGATGTGTTGTCAGCCGCAGCGTTCATTTGCCAGGAGATGAAAGCTCGAAAACGCTCTGAATAAATATTAATCAAGTGTTATTGCAAGTATCCTGAGGGCCAAGTTTAATAAGGTTAAAAATCATGTGAAATTTTCATCATCAGGTTTTCAATTTCGGTAGGATCAAAAAGAATATCTAAATGAATACTAATGTTGATTGAAATTGTGACAAAATAGAAATGTTTCGAACTTCAAAGCGATTCCGATGAAAGAGAATACTTTTCAAGCCTCAGAATAATTTTAACTCTCGATAAAGTGATGAGCTTAGTGATAGAGTTGCCTATGAAAAACATTCGACAACCTATAGAGAGAGGATATTACTTCTATTGTATATTCAAGATCGAATGATTGCGTAATTCGGATTATTGTGGGATTTGGCGCATATAAAATGTTTTCTATTGAAGTAGCTGGATGCATACGTCAGAGACAGCAAATTTTACCGAAGCAAAAACACTTATGATAAATGTTCAGAAGGATGAGTTGTGGGACACGACAACTCAGAGTCAAATTGACCCACCTATTGTATCTTTCGGGACAAAAGTACATGAGGAAACTGATGATAAAAAATAACACCAATGAACTGGTGAAACTTGTATTCAGAACAAGCAGTAAAACTAGAGATGGAAATTAGCGGGCTAGTCCGCAGAGATTGCTGGCTTAAATAACTAGCACGCCAGCTTCAGTCTGATTTAATGCACAGCTCCTTCACGATGTGCAATAACAAAAGTTAATCACTTTTAAGGGAACCTATGGAATGTAGCATTTCCGATATGCATGATTTTCATTACAAATATAAAGCATACTACTACTACTACTACTACTACTACTACTACTACTACTACTACTACTACTACTACTACTACTACTACTACTACTACACACAGTCAATTGTTTCCTATTACGTTCAGCCTCACCTGTGCATCCACACATTGCGTTTATATGATTGAGTGTATTGATTGTTCAGCACGCTATATAGGCCAAACCTCAAATCCACTGCGACAGAGGTCCTGCATACCTCATATCTGCAAGTTTCAGGGGTTGCGATGGGAAAGTGTTTTGGCGGAAGTTTTGCTGGCCTCTATCTCGGCGAGTGGGAATCGCAGATTTTCTCGGGATATCCTTTCATTCCGAGGATTTGGAAGCGATTCCAGGATGATATATTTTTTATATGGGATCATGGTATACAGAATTTAAATTCACTTTTGCAGTTCATAAATGCTCTGGATCCATGTATACAGGTTGACCTGACATGGAGTGCTGATCGTGTGACATTCCTGGATTTGGATATTTACCGTGTCAATGAGGTCAATTTGGGTCATTGCATTGCGAACAAACCGACGGACTGCCATGTGATGCTGCCGCGTTCTTCTCATCATCCTCCCCATGTATATCGTGGAGTGATGTTCTCTCACATACTGCGCTGGGCCACAAGATCCTCTTCTCGTAGTGATTTTGATGAGATTTGCTCCAGAGTTTTCCCTTTGTGGCGTTCGCAAGGGGTCACTCGTTCGGATATTCGCAACGCACTCTCTCATATGTTTAATCTCACTTGTCTTCAACCTCATTGGTCACCTGGTTTTCAAAAGTGTCATGGGACAAGGTGTAATGCTTGTATGTACGCTAATGAATGCTCTGTCATAAGATCTTGCTCTAATAGTCGAATTTATCCTATTCTTTATAATTTCTCCTGTTCGACATCTCATTGCATTTATGTCATTTCTTGTGATATTTGTCTTAAGATGTATGTTGGGCAAACCAGCCGACCTGTCCAGATTCGCATCAGTGAACATGTCAGGGACATTAGAAACAACAATGCCGATTCACCGTTGTCGGATCATTTTACGTCATCATGCACTCTTCGAAATCTACGTTATTGTGTGATTGACCGGTCATTTTCTGACTCCACGAGACGTCTGAATGGGAAAAAGACCGTTCCAGGACGCCATAAAATCAAAAAAATTAGTACTTTTAAAAACGACATAAATTCATGAATTTAGTCCCTTTTTCAGGTTTTTAAGACCTAAATTCATGAATTTGGTTCATTCAAAAAGTACCATTTTTTTCAAAAATGGTACTTTTAAAAACGACATAAATTCATGAATTTAGGTCTTAAAAACCTGAAAAAGGGACTAAATTCACAAATTTGGTCGTTTTTAAAAGTACCCAATTTTCAAATTTTTCAAAATCTCAAATTTGAGAATTACAATCGGGCGAAGCCCTAGAACCTTCGGTTCGATTTTCACCCCCAAAATCATGACCGTTCCAGGACACCGAAAATCATAAAAGTTAAGAATCTCAAATTTGTGAATTACAATTTTCACCCTCAAAATCATGACCGTTCTAGGACACTAAAAATCAGAAAAGTTAAGAATCTCAAATTTGTGAATTACAATTTTTACCTTGAAAATCATGACCGTTCTAGGACACCGAAAACCCGGACACCGAAAAAATCATAAAAGTTAAGAATTTCAAATTTATGAATTTTATCCATTTTTCAGGTTTTTAAAATATATCATGTGATTTGCGGGACATCTGAGATGTCTTCCAGGGCTTCGCCGTTAAAAATATTTCTTTAAAAATGGAAGAAACAAAAGTGGAAGGAACTTCAGAAATGGATGAAACCGCAAGAATATATCCTTCATTATCATATGAAATGGATATTGCAAAACACAAAGATAGAGTACGTTATATGAAAGATAAGGAATCGCAATTATTACTTAGATTAGAACATTATAATAAATTAAGAAAGAGATGGTCTAATGCTTTAATAATTGTCATTTCATCTGGCGTTCTTACAATTCCAGTAGTTGCTACTGCTTTAACTCGATACAAAATGAAAACACATTTCCATCTTTGAAATATTTTATTCACATCACAGACAAGTACTATGTACAAGTAGCATCGTTTACAACGAATAAAATATGTTGACTAGAAAATGTGTTATGACATGATACAATTGTTTCTGTATGAGTAAAATAAAGTAAGGCTCATAGAACTATAAAACCAATGAGGACAAGTAGCATGGTTTACAACGAATAAAATATGTTGACTAGAAAATGTGTTATGACATGATACAATTGTTTCTCGTAAATTGAAATAAGGGAAGGGTCATAGTACTATAAAACCAATGAGGACAAGTAGCATCGTTTACAACGAATAAAATATGTTGACTAGAAAATGTGTTATGACATGATACATTTGTTTCTCGTAAATAGAAATAAGGTAATACTCATAGTACTATTATCCATTGCGAGTAGCTTACCGTTTCAATTGATTGAGTTTAAAATTTGATCAAGGGTTGGGCGGTGTCTCCCATGGCGAAGATACGAGTCAATAATAGCGAAGTTCCTTTTGAAAAATGATATAGATTCCGTCGAGTTCTTAATAAACGGAAATCGTAAATATAGTTTATAAAATTTTCTTAAAAAGATGCTATAGCCTCTCGAATAACCTAATTGTTTACAAACATGGCCACTTCCCCGGATTGCAGTCAAAGCTCTTCCTTTTAACAACGATAACTTCACAGTATTGTTCACCGAAATGTCTTCTTCTCTTCTTAAATGTGCTAAATAATTAGTTAGCTCTGATGGTAAGATGTCTCTTTGAATTTCTTCTTCAAAATTATAGTTTGAACTGATATTGATGGCGTTATCTTGCAATGTGTCTTCAATCGATTTATCACTAAAAATTCTCTGAATGTTTTTGATGCGTGGATGTCTTCTTCCTCCCTTGGTTTAAGATATTTCTCCTGAAATTCTGTTAGCATCTCAATACACTTCTTCCGTTGATCTTCGTTCACAATAGTGTCTGAAATTTTTCTTTTCAAATCGGCAAAGGCGATGCTTGAACGTGCCATTTTCGTTAAAACGTAGTGAATTAATTATGATAAAAAATAAAATTGTTGAAAGTCGCTGATGAAATTGACCAAAATAGATAAAGGTCACAGATGATTCGTAAGCAGTCACAGTCTCGTAGAACGCTCGCAGAATGAATACACGCAGTAATACGTGGAATAATGGCAGCAGCTGTTCAAGTGAAAAGTTGAGTTATGCGGGTCACAAAGAATTCTCTCATACTGAATAGCTTAAACTGCTAGCAGCTGTTCATGTTGAGAAATTTGGTAACAGATGTTGCTAATGTCTTAATACAGATCAAACAATCAATATTCTCTTAACAAGAGTTCATAAGAATAAAATGCAACAATGTAACGTTTAAATTTAGATTAAATTAAATAATTTCAAAATCGAATAAGTAGTAAGGAAAGACATCATTAGAGACCAGTTTTAAATCAATACCCCTCCCTTCTGACTAAGTAGCAAGGAAAGTCATCATTGTGGAACAGTTTTAAATCAATACCCCCTCCCTTCTGACTAAGTAGTAAGGAAAGACATCATTAGAGACCAGTTTTAAATCAATACCCCCCCCAAGTAGTAAGGAAAGTCATCATTATAAAAATGTTTTAAATCAATACCCCCTTCTGACTAAGTAGTAAGGAAAGACATCATTAGAGAACAGTTTTAAATCAATACCCCCCCCTCCTTCTGACTTCTAGGGGTCCCTTAAGAAATTTTTTTATTATAAAATGAGCAACATAAATGAGTTTTTTAAATTATATGGAACGCAAACTACGACAAATTTCGACCTAAAGAAAATCGCAAATGAATTAGGAATAAAGAATTTTTACATAATGATGAGGGATGAATTACAATTCCTAAAAAATAGGCCAACAGGAACCTTCAGTTCCCGGAACAAAGTTCCATCAATAACTGTAAATTTCATAACGAATCTTCACACTTCAGACCAAAACGGCGTACATTGGTCAGCAGGTATCTTTAGTAAAAACGGAGATAATTATTATTTTGATTCATACGGGCTTCCACCTACAAATGAAGTAAAAGAATTACTTGGAACGGGAACATACAATACGTTTCAAATTCAAACACCAGGCACTACTTATTGTGGACAATTATGTCTTTATGTTTTATTTAAATTACAAAAAGGAGTACCATTTCTAGATATTATGTTAGAGTTAAACAATCTATAACTCAAGCGAAGCTAGCTAAAGCGCCACCTAAAGGTTAAAGCTCTGTTTTCTGTAATTCATTTTGATAAAAACGACCTCTGATATCCTCATTATCTAAATCTTTAATTTCATAAGTAATCGGATAACTTTGATTTATTTTAGAAACTTCAAATATTTCTTTAGTCCAATAGCCAACAAAGCCTTTTTCAAATTTATTCTTATATTTAAATATTCTAACTCTATCTCCAATTTTAAATTTCGGTTTAAGTTTCTGCAAATTCGGATTACTCTCATTCAAATTATTATTCTCGAATATTTTCTTTCGTATCAAATCAGGGTCGTCAGAAGCATTCTTTGGGGTTTCTTCAATACCAGAATGAACTTTATTATTGTACTCTTCCACAATTCCTGGTAATATCTTCAACCATTTCTGATTTCTTTGCTCAGTAAATTTCTTGAATAATTTATTTTTTAACGTCCGATTGAATCTTTCTATCACTACGGCCTTCCCAGCGTTTTCAGTTGAATAAACAGTTTCAAATAGTGGCTGAACGTTTCGGTTATAAAATTCCGACCCTTTATCAACAAACAATTTTTTTGGCTTTCTATTACTTTCTTTAAAGATTTCTTCAAACGCATATTTAACTGAAAGACCACTTTTATTTTTTAAAGGCTTTACCCAAGCATATCGTGTATATAAATCTATAACGGTCAATGCGTATTTGTAGTCCCTTTCATTCGGCATATGAATAAGATCAGCACTCCAAATATCATCTTTATTAAATACTTTTACTTTTAATAAATATTTAGGCTTTCTATATTCTTTATGAATTTCAGATGCATAAACGTCTGAATTATGATTTTCATTTAAACCCTGGCCGAATAATATTTTAGCTTGTAAAGCTTTCTTAACAAACATTCTTTCAATTTTTTCTCTAAATGTAGGATTCTGAATACTATCTAATTCTTGAATCATCTTCTTATCAGCTGCATGACGAGAACTTAGATCATGATTTCGATAAGCTAAATCATGCCTGTAAGCGGCGGCATCTACTCTATTTATTGGTTCTTCACCTGGTTTCGGATTATTATTCTCATCTAGTCTTATATCTAATCGAGTTCCTGGCCCAGTATATGAATGACCAGGAAGATGTTTTTCTTTCGAATATTTACTCCAAATAAATCCAGGAAAGTTTTCTAATGTTTTTTGTATATCACCACCGAAGTGGTGTGGAACTTTGTTCTTGTCACCTCCAATATGCTGACAGTTTGAGTTTTTATTTTTGTTTAATAGATAATTCAATAAATCTAAATTAGAAATTTTTAATTTAATTAAATTTTCGGAATTTTTAGTATTCATTTTAAAAGATAAAAAAAATTAAGAAGATAAAAAAAAATTGTTTTACCGAAAAGAACCAAAGGTCCTGAGGTTATTACCGAATCATACTAGGACTTAGATATATTCCAGAACCATCTTTAGTTTCTTTAATTTCAATTAAATCATCAACATTGTGGAGAATATTTTTAAGAACTCGTTTTCCTTCATCAACTAATTTTAATTTACTAATAAAATTATCTACTACTCCTTTTCCTTCGGGCGAAGCCCTGGAAGACATCTCCGTTGACCCATGAACCGATGCCCCTTCTCCCCTAGCAACTTTCTCTAACTCCCTATTATGACGTTTTTGTTCTTCTAATGCTGCCTTCTCTGATTTATTTTTATTTACTGCTTGGACAATACCAGCTGTCCCACCTGCAACACTTCCTGCTGCAGCTATGCCACCTATTATTAGTGGAATTAATGGAAGAATCCCACCATTCTTTTCTTCTTGTAATTTAATATTCTCTATCATTGGTTTACTTATGTAATACTTTTTTTTGTTAATCGTAATAGTTTTAGGGGTATTTTTGTCAACAATATTACGTAATTTTAATTCAACAGTTTTATTATTAATATTACTTTTCGCTTGCGACATTTTTAATAAAAAATTTTAAGTTAAGAATTTAAAGTTATCAAAAAATTTAAATCTATTCTAGTTATGAAAAATTTTTAGTTAAGAAATTTTAAGTTAACAAAAATTTTAATCTATTCTAGTTATGAAAAAAATTTTAATTAACCTATCGGAGCGAAGCTCCTCTGGCTTTAGCCGATCCTAACCATCTTTCCATTAAGAATTTCAATAGAATATTTTGCATCTTCTAGCAATAAACCATAAGCCATCAATGAAGTTGTAGAATCTTTCTTTTCAATATTAATTGTTACATCACAACCATTTTTAATAATATCTTCAGATTGTGCACTTAAATCGAAACAGAAAATTGGATATAAATGTCTCCAATCTCCAGGAGTTAATTGTGGTTCAACTCCAAATTCTATACAAAGATTTCTATAAGAATCATATCCTTCCATAAATTGATTATTGGTATCATCGAATCTTAATGGATCAATTGGATATCGAGTTTGATTTAATGAAACTTGTAAACTTCGAATTGTATTAATATGAAAAATATTATTGTTCTTATCAAAACTTGGAGAATTATTTCTTTGAAATGTTAGTAATAAATATCTTGGGGTATTCGCAGTTCTAGTAAAATGCCAGTTAAATCTTTGTTCGGAAAAAGTTACTGAACTAGCAGTTCTCTTTAGAAAATTTACTGGAATTGGTTTGTTAGTATTTAATCTTTTTGCAATAGCTGTTTCAACCTCTAAACTAGGAGTAATATGCTTAATCCACCATTCAAGTCTATCAATTTTTAAATATGCTTTTTTCCCAGTCTTACCAAAAAAGATTAATTCATTATTTGCTGTACGATGAATTATTAATTTAAATTTTAATTGATATGATATTTTATCATAATCTAAATAACCGAATAATGGAGACAATGACCAATTTACTGTCTGTTTACTTTTTTTGTTAAATTCACGTCTTTCTTTATATGCATCATTATTTGTTTTATTTAAATGTTTTGCAATATTTTCTACATCTTTCGCAATTCCTGCTGCATCTGTTCCAGCGTGAGTTAAATCATCAACAATTATACCATCATTAGTATCAGGAAACCAACCTTCGATTTCATGCTTTTTATTATTTTCACCAATTGTTATAAATCTAAGCATTGTATCAATTACACCTGGAGAATCACTTATTGTTTCTATATTTTGAGTTGCAACATCTAAACGCATTTGTGTAAATAAACTTGGGAAAAAATTATTCTCTAGTGTAATATTATCGGTATCTGGTAATGGTGTTGTAAAATTAGCATCACTATATAAAGAATATTCGCAGTGTAAAAATGAATCAGGTAAATATAAATAACTCTGCTGATTATCAACTTCAAAAATTAAATCACCTCCAGTGTTTACTCTACTAGAAGATCCGGGATTCATGGCAATTCTTATATAGTCATTCTTTTTTTGATTATAACTGACGAACGGAGGATCGTCTAATTTAAATTTATTTTCGATAAGCGAAGACATTTTTATAAAAAATAATTTGACTTTTTGTTTTTCTCACAGACAGAAAAAAAATTTTTACTAAAATATAATTTTAGAATCTTGCTAGACCAGCTCCGCTACAGCTTTGCTGGTTAGACCGAAGGTTGCTGCTCACGCCATTACCTCTTATTTCTTCAATTGTTTTTTCATTTTGTTTACTATCACCCTCTACAGCTATGTTAGCAATTTTGTTTTTTGTTTCATCTGAAAGTTTTTTTAATTTTTTTAGTTCTTCAGAATCATTCTTGAGTTTACGAATAGCTTCTAGTTGTTTTAATTCGTTTTGAGACTTGACAGCATTTGATATTGCACTAGCTGTACTACCTATAGCAGCTGCTCCTTTTGCAGCAGATGTAATCAAATCTTTATTATTTTTAATTAAGTTAACGATACTACCAATACCAGAAAAGATGCCATCCCCTTCTTTTTGAACGGTTTCTCTATTATCATAATGGTAAACCGGATTCATACGTGGTTCATGAGCAATTTTTTGATTTGAAGCAAATTGTTTAAGATTGTGTTTATAAATTATAGGCATTTTTTAGTAATAAATTTGACTTTTGGGAAAAATATAAATACGGGCGAAGCCCTGGAAGACATCTCCGATGTCCATTATAAAAAATGTTTATTTTTTGTTCTTAACTTTTACAGATCTTTTGTTGTCTTATACGGGAGGTTCATTATGCAATTTTCCACGTTGTAAACAAAAAGATAGCTCTCCCTCAATTTAGACGATTTATTTATTTTTTTAAAAAATAAAGTTCCCCGACGCGTTTCGTCACGGTGGACTTACCCCCTTGATACTGTCCACCGTGACGAAACGCGTCGGGGAACTTTATTTTTTAAAAAAATAAATAAATCGTCTAAATTGAGGGAGAGCTATCTTTTTGTTAACTTTTACAGATTGGGTTTTTGGTTTAACTTTATCAGGAACCAAACCTGCATCAATCATTCTTTTTATTCTATGATTTTCTTTCATAATATTTCTTTGTTTTATTAACTCTTCTAATTGTTTTATTCTTTTAAAATTATTAGCTCTAATTTTATCCATTTTTAAAATTATATACTTTTATATTTTTAAATTTTTTTTAAAATTTATATTTATACTTTTATATTTTTCAAATTATATTTATATTTTTTAAATTATATTTATATTTTTTATGATTTTTATTTTTTGTAGGTAAAAAATATTTAAGTTAATATTTACAATACTCGTTTAAGATTTACGTTTATGAATATCTAACAACTTCGAGATAACTTTATTAATTGCTTGTTGCACTTTATCTATTGCATCAAGAAGCGTGTGATGTACTTTAATTTCTTTTTCAGTCATTTCTAATTTTTTCTCACTTTTCTTTAATTCTGTTTTTAAAGCATTTAATTGAACTTTAAGACCATCTACTTTTCTTTTAACGGAATCTAACTGTTCTTTATTTTCTTTAGAGTTTTTTTGTAAATTTTTCTTTAATTCATTTTCTAAATTGATTTTCAGAGTTTTCATTTTATCAACTTTTTCATTAAGTGATTTTACTTCAATTTTTAATTGATTTATTTTTTTAATTTGTTGAGCAATTTTAGAACTCAATTCATTCACACTTTTTTGGAATGTAGTTTGTAACTGTTTTAAATTTTTTTTAATTCTTTCAGGTAGTTTTTCTATTTCATCTTCTAATTGTTCTTTTAACATTTTTATCTGATGTTTATTTTTAATTACAGCAGATTTTAAATTTATAGAAAGTAATATTAAAATTTTTGATTGTTCAGAAATCTTTTTAAAAAGTTTTGCTATATCTGCTTCTAGCTCTCTATCCTTTTTATCAAGTTTTAATAATTTTTCGTTTAATGATTTGTCATTAAGTTTAAGCAACTTTAATTCGTTCATCAGCGGAACCATAACATCGTTTATATATTTTTCTTTTAAGTCATTGATTTGTGTATCAACATATTGTTTATTTGTTAACTCTGTATTTTGTTGTGGAAGAATAGAAAGATGTAATGGACCAGATAAAACGTCTCCAGTTTTCATTATATAATTTTCTAGTTCTATTTCTGATTCACGATTATTCGGGATATATGCACCTCCACCAACATTTGGTAACATCATTTTTAAACAATAAAAATAAAATTTTTTCTGATTATAAAAATACATAAATTGTAAAAATAAAATTTTTCCTAATAAAAATAAAAAAATGGAAATGACTCAAATTTGTCAAGTTTGCAATATGCGTTTTTTAAATCAAACACTATTATATTCTCATATGAAAAACACACCATGTGGTATGCATATGAATCAATTACAACCTAATAATAGTATGCAACCTAATAATAGTATTCAGTATAATAATATTCAACCTAATAATAGTATTCAGTATAATAATATTCAATCAGAGCAACCATTACAAAGATTAAAGCATTTATTTATTTCAGATAAAGAACAAAATCTTTATACTGCTAGAATAAATACACCTAGGCAAAATACACCTAGGCAAAATAATAATAATTATTTAGCACAAAAATAATCCTTTTGTTCAAAATAATAATGTAGCTCAAAATAATTATGTTGATAAAAATAATAATGTAGCTCAAAATAATAATGTAGCTCAAAATAATTATATTGATAAAAATCAATTTGTTGAAAGTAATAACAAAAAAATATGTTCCGGATGTAATAAAAATATAACATCAAAAAATTTTGCCTGTCATTTAAAATTATGCGAACAACCAGAAGAGGTTAAAAAAAATAAAAAAGATAAATTAAAAGATCAGTTATGTCGTAATTGTAATAAATATTTTACAATTCAAGGAATTACTAATCATTATAATTCTTGTATAAGTTCTACAAGACAATGTACAAGTTGTCAAATTACTAAACCTAAGACAGAGTTTTATGATAGTAAATATCAGTGTAAGGATTGTTTAAAACAAAAAGTTAAATGTAGAGGTTGTCAAAAAATTATATTAAAGAAAAATTTTCAGCGACATGTAACACTATGTCCAAAACTTAATCAACATAATAATCAACATAATAATAATTTATATTAGTATTTCAACTAAAATAGTTGTATTTCAACTAAAATAGTTGTATTTCAACTAAAATAGTTGTATTTCAACTAAAATAGTTGTATTTCAACTAAAATAGTTGTATTTCAACTAAAATAATCTTATATATATTAAAATATTATTTTTTTATAAAGAATAAAATATTATTTTATTAAAATATTCTTAAGCATTCCGGAAGAGAGGAGAGGTTCGGAACATACTTCTTTTGAGTATAGGAACAAAAAGTCCGACACATTCCGGAGGTTCTACAGAGGTTAAAAACACTCATAAGAGTGTAAGAATGCGAGTCCGGAATTAAAAAATAATAATTCCTAAATTTTTATTTTAAAAATATTAAATGAATAAAAACGAAAATTTGGAAGATTTATATTCACCGGTTATAATTAAAAGTAATAAAAGTAATAAAAGTAATCTAAGTCGTCATAAATCTCTTAATGCAATAAACGAAATAATAAATAATTATATGAATAACACTGAGTTTCAAGATACACTAACCCCTCAAGATCCGAATCTCAAAGATATTAATAATATTGTAGAAAATCCTATATATAATACTAAATATAATAATAATATAGATAAAAATATATATAATAATATAGATAAAAATATATATAATAATATAGATAAAAAATATTTAGAGACACTACCCCCTAATTCATCTCTTAATAAAAAAATACCACAATCAGATCTGACACGTCTTTGGAATTTTTTAAAATTTCATTGTATAAAAATATTGTTAGCATGTATTTTAATATTTTTTATTTATCATCTTGTTATATGTATTGGAAATCAATGGGGTTACTTTCTAACAGAGGAACAAAAGAGAATAAATTTTTATAAACAAGAAATAAAAACTTTTAAAGGATGGAAGACTGAGGAGGATAAGATTAAGGATAAAACTAATAATAAAAATATTAAACAAGGTAAAATGTATCAAGAAAATTTACATTTCATTGTTTACGGTAAAACTGGAAGTGGTAAGACTACGTTTATTAAAAAATATATAAACCAATATTATAAGGACGAAACAAAAGTACATATTTTTTGTATGCATACTTCTGAATGGCCAACTTTTACAAACGTCTATAATGATAAACAATTAGATGAGTTACAAGATATGGAAAGTTTTGCTGGTACACCTGAAAATAAATCTTTATTAATTTTAGATGATGTTGCAAGTTTATCAAAACAAAAAAATATGTCAGAAATATTTACAAAAGGAAGACATCAAAATATTCAAATAGTTGTATTAGCTCATAAAGCTTGTGATGTAGATAATAAGATTAGAGAAAACATTCAAACATTTTTTACAACTACACAAAATAATGCAGCATTCTTTAATGATATTAATAAAAATTATAAAATGAATATGCCTTTATCATATTATACACATCATAAATATGGAATAATACGTGTTGACACCATAAGTGAACATATGCAAGTATATGATAAAGATTTAAATATATTAGTAGATACCGAACATGAAATCTATAATAACTCTCAAGATTTTGATATTAGAATATATGCAAATGCAAAACATTTATCAAATCAAGTTATAGAACAAATAATTATCTTTTTAGAGTCTGAAGCAAAAGTACCACTAAAAATTATTCCTGATACATTTTATTTTTATTTTGATCATTATTTAAATGCAAAATTTGGAATACCAATACCAAAAAGATTACAAGATAATGAAACATTAAACTATTTAAAAATTGCAATAAATGATGTTAGAAACGGTTTAAGAAAAGCAACACCAATAATAACTGATGTTAAATCTACATTTTCTGATGCTAAATCTACATTTGATGAAGCCAAAAAAACATATAATGATATAAAACCATTAATAAATGGTGTAAGTGAAATACTTAATAATTAAACAAATTTATCATAATCGAACCGAAGGTTCTAGGGCTTCGCCCGATTTTACAGATATATTAGAATTTTTCCATTATATATATTTTAGAATTTTTTTCTCTAAAAATTAAAACATAAATTTTTTTTTTAAAAAAAAATTTCTCAAATTTTCTCTAAAAAAATAAAAAAATAAAAAATGGAAAAATTTTATTGCAACTTATGTAAAAAAAAGTTACAAACAAAAAGAAGTTATCAATCTCATCTACAAAGTAAAATGCATTTACAAAATGTAGAACGAGTTGATGATGGAAATATATTAAAATTAAATAGTTATAAAAACTATCTAGAAACATTGCCTACTGATATAAAAGTTAAAAAAATGTTTGATGATTATTCACATTCGGAATATAAAAAATTTTTTAATAGTGAAGATGAAGCCGTAACAGATATAAAATATTTATTTAGCGATACTGATGAATTTAACGAAATAGATGAATTTGATGAAGCTGTACGAACTGAAGGTTCTAGGGCTTCGCCCGAAACAGATATAAAATATTTATTTAATCAGTCTTTTGAATATAATGAAACCGATAAAACTTTTTCTGATATTCTAACCAACTTTTATAATATATTTAAGAAATCTTTCAAATGTTATATGAATGTAGAAGTACTTTATACAAAAAATGGACCTGATGGAATTCCTGAAGAAATAATACAAGGACATTTTACAAATTCGCAAGAAATTCATAATGTAAATGATATACAACCCATATTTGAATCGATGATACTTAAATTAGAAAATTGTATAATTGAAGCCCAGTTACGTGAATCTGGTTGGAGATTTGTTAAAATACTATCTAAGAAAATAGTAATTGATAAATATAAAAATAATACTGGTGGTAGTTATGTTCCTTTGCCTTTCAGTTCACCACAATTAATCAACATAAAAAATGAAGATGATTATTGTTTTCTGTGGAGTATTATAGCACATTTACATCCTGCAAAATATCATAAAGAAAGAGTAAGTCATTACAATAAAGAAGAATACATAAGTGAATTTGATCTTTCTGATGGCTTAGATGAATTTCCATATGATTATAATAAGTTAAAAAAGTTTCATAAAAAGAATAAAAATTTAATAGAAGTAAATGTTTTTGAATTAAATGTGAATTATGTTTCTATTGGTAAAATTACTCCACTTTACTCAGATTCAAAAAAATTTTATTTGAATAATAAAAATTTATGCCAATCAGAAATAGTATATAATGATAGAGGAAATTACATGCATCATAATATTTTTTACCAAGGAAATATAATATGTACTGAAAAATTTGAACTTGTTAAAACACTATCACCAATAATGATTAATCACAATAATTATAAAGGACGTAATGATGATTATAATTACAAATATTCATCTTTATCTTCAGAATACCAACAAAAATTAGAAAATTTAAATAAAAGTTTACAAAAATGTAAAATAGATTATCAACAACAAACAAAAATGTTACTACAAGAATATCACCATAAATATCAAAATAAGATAGAAACAATTCAAAAATTAAATGAAGAAAATAATAAAAAATTAAATAATGAAGAAAATAAAGAATTAAATAATGAAGAAAATGAAACCAAACAAAAAATAAATGAATCTTTAAAAAAATGTCTACAACAATATAAAGAACAATATGATAAAGAATATATTTATCAGCTACAAATATTAAATCAAAATTATTATCAAAATACATTTAATATTACAAAAGAAATTAATGAAACACATGAAATATATAAAGATGAATTTGAAAAACTAGAACAGTCAAAACAACCAGCACAAGCGAATATATTATATTATCAGGGACATTTTATATTGTGTAAAGATGTTTCTATATTTACAAAAACTTCAGATAATAAAAATTTTCCTTGTCTTCAATGTATGACAAGTTTTAGAACTTTAGAAGAAATGAATAGACATTTGGAGAATTGTCAACAAAATGAAGCAGTCAGAAACACATTTCCAAAAGATGATTATTTAGAATATAATAAATGGTATTTTAAAAATAAAGTACCCTTTACTATTTATTGTGATTTTGAAGCATATAATGTTAATATGACACAAAATCAAACGGAAAGTTCCAGGGCTTCACCCGATTCTGAAAATTATAATTCTGAAAATTATAATTCTGAAAATTATAATTCTGAAAAAAGTGCGCCTGGAAAAAGTGCACCTGGAAAAAGTTGCTAAATATAAAACTGGCAGAGGTAGATATATTAATAAAGTAAAAGATCATGATCATCTAAATGGATTATATAGAGGTGCAGCACATAATTCTTGTAATCTTAATGCTAACAAATTTAAATATAACTTTGTTCCTCTATATTTCTACAATGGTTCTAAATATGATTTCCATCTAGTAATGAAAGATTTATTTTCATCTGAAAAATTACATCAACAAAAAATAAATGTACTATGTAAACAAGAAGAAGAATATTTTTCAATGCAATTAGGTTGTATTAGAATTTTAGATGCATTTAGATTTTTTACTCCTTATTCATTAGATGTTATGGGAAAAACTTTGAAACCTGAACAATGTAAAATATTAAATAAATATAATTTAAAACCTTTAAAAGGAATATTTCCGTATGAGTATATAACTGGAGATTTTAATTCTGTGAATAAAATTATGGAAGAAGAACAACTTCCTCCAATAAATAAATTTAAATCAACATTAAAACAATCACAATTATCTGAAGAAGATTATGCAGAAGCTGAAAAAAATTGGAGAGAGTTAAATTGTAAAACAATGTATGATTATACAATGAAATATCTACAGATAGATGTATTAATACTAGCTGATCTTTTTGAAAACTTTCGTGATATGTGTTTAGAATATTACGGAATAGATCCATGTTATTGTTATTCTACACCAGGTTTAACATGGTTAGCAGGATTAAAACATACAAATGTTAAACTTAAACATTATAAAGAAAATACATATGATAAATTATTATTTTTTGAATCTGGAATTAGAGGTGGAGTTTCATCCGTTTTAGGTAATAGATATGTTAAATGTTATAATAAGAAAGTAAATCCACAAGAATATGGAATAATGAAACCTTTATCTCCAGAAGAAAAAGAAAAAATATTAGAAATTTTTCGAACGAAACGAGAAGGAGTAGAACGTGAAAAAGCAATTGATGAATTCATGCGAGAAAACTATTTGTTATATTATGATTTTAATAGCTTATATTCTTCTTGCATGATACAAGAATTACCAACAGGTGAGATGACATGGTGTAATAATCTTGATTATCAAAAAACATATGATGGAAATCGTAATTCTGGTTATATATATGAAGTTGATTTAGTATACCCTGATTATATAAAAGATGCAACAAAATATTATCCTTTCTGTCCAGAAAACAAAATTCCCAATATAGAAGATTTTTCAGATTATCAAAAATCTTTAATTCCTAAGAAATATAGGCCAACAAAAAAACTTATGTTAACACAAAGCAATAAAGGAAAGTATGTTGTTGAAGGAAGAATGCTAGATTGGTATTTAGATCATGGAATGATTCTCACAAAAATTCACCGGAAACTAGTGTATAAAAAATCTAAATGGTTAAAAGATTATATTGAGTTCAATATTGAAAAACGCAAAATATCTAAAAGAAATAAAGATGATTTTGGAAACGTGTTCTTCAAATTAATGAATAATGCATTTTATGGTAAGACTTTAGAAAATGTGCGTAATAGACAAAATATTGAAATAGTTTATGATAAAGATAGGTTTCAAAATTTAACAAGGAAACCTACATATAAAAGAACTACTAGATTTAGTGATGAACTATGTGCTGTACATCTAAGAAGAAGCATTGTAAAACATGATAAGTTTAATTTTATAGGTTTCACTATATTAGAATTAGCTAAACTATTTATGTATAGTTTTATATATGATTATTTAGCACCTGCTTATGGCAAAAACTATAAATTACACTTTACAGATACCGATTCTGTTTTCTTAGAATTAACAATACCGTATAATTCTACACTTGATGAAGAAATTAATAAAATAAAAGATATCATTCATCCTTCTGATTTATGTAAAGTAAAAGATGAATTAGAAGGAAATGAAGATTTCATAACAGAAGCTATATTTTTAAAATCTAAATGTTACTGTTATAATACAACTAATAATATTAAAACACATAAAACATTAAAAGGAATTTCAAAGGCATCAGTGGCTAATCAAATAACATTTCAAGATTATAAAAATGCATTATTTAATAATGAAATAAAAACAGCATGTAATTATAGACTTAATTCAAAAAAACATAAAATGTATTTAAAAGAAGAACATAAATTAGCATTAGATCCATTTGATGATAAAAGAAAAATTTTACCTGATGGAATAACTACTTTACCTTTTTAATTTTCTAATTTCTAAGATAGACAAATTTGATATATACATAAAATAAAAAAATATAAAATATTATAAAATAATATAATAATATAACATAAAATAATAATATAAAATAATATAAAATTATCATATAAAAATGGATAAAGTTAGAGCTGATAATTTTAAAAGAATAAAACAATTAGACGAATTAATAAAACAAAGAAATATTATGAAAGAAAATCATCTTCAACATAGAATGACAAAAGCTGGTATTCAATCTGATATGTTTGATAAATTAAAATTAACTGAAGAAGTAAAAACTGATTATGAAAAAACTGTCGAACCATTTAAAACTCTTGAAAAGGAACTTAATGAAAAACGTGTTGATATAGCGGATCCTGTACTTAAAACACTATTAGATGACTATGGTTTATTAGAGGCAAACATAGATAAAAAATTACCAAAATCTATGTTATTCGAACATTCTACTTTCTTTTTAGATAAAAAATTATTTGCAAGATTTTATCTTGGTGGTAAAGAAATATTTCCACAACCTTTACGAGGATTAATTTTTACGCCAGATAAAAAACCTATTAGTTTAGATAGAAATTTTGTTGATCTTTTAAGAGGAGCAGATTTAAAAAATTATGCTGTAGAAGATCTCATAAAATATAAAGCTATGTTAGACAGAGTTGGTGTAGTAAAATCTCTTAGACGTTATAAACAATTAGAAAATTTATTATCATCGGGAGTTAAAGTAGGGAAAGGTTTATCTGAAAAACAGAAAACAAAAAAACAGAAAACAGAAACAACTGTATTTTTACCAGATGATCCACAAGAATTACTAAATAGATTAAATATTTTAATATCGGCAATAAAAGAAGGACATAATTCTAGTTTTAATGAAATTCATGCTATATTGAAAAGACTGTTAGAAAAGAAGATTCTAAATGAAGAGGATTATAAAAGTGTAGCTGAAATATGTTGTTTCTAATTTTTATAAAAAAAAT
Organism: Prostheceraeus crozeri; assembly: GCA_907163375.1. Lineage (NCBI taxonomy): Eukaryota > Metazoa > Platyhelminthes > Polycladida > Euryleptidae > Prostheceraeus > Prostheceraeus crozeri. The sequence continues at coordinate 192,277 of CAJQUW010007592.1, read as the reverse complement.
TTCATAAAAAAATATTTCATAAAAAATATTTATTTAATTTTTTAGTTTAAAAATGTGTTCAGCAGATTTAGACAAAATTAATAATCATTTACAAAATTTAACAGAGATTTTGGGTTCATCAAAATTTAGTACGACGTTAAAAATTATAACAACTACTTCATCACACACTTGTAATTTAGAACCCATTCTACATTTGGAACAAAATAAAAATTATCAAATTGCATTGACTAGTTTCTCCACATTTAACACTATTCAAAACGTTATCAAAGATGTGAATGATCAATTTAGATATTCTACTGATAAAGGTAAAACATGGAAAATACTAACTTTTCTTCCTGGTTCTTACGAAGTTGAAACAATATCAAATGAAATTAAGAGACATTTAGGTATATCATTTAAAGATAAGAAACAATTACATTTTGCAGTTGAACCGGCAGTTAATAAATTTTCTCTTACTTTAGACGAAAATCATCAAGTTGATTTTAATCATGATAGATCATTGTCAAAGCTATTAGGATTTAATAAACAAACCTATAGTCAAGGTTATCATTTAGGTGAGAAGATTCCAAAAATAACTGAAATAAATTCAATTGTTGTACATTGTGACATTATTGAAGGAGGATATATAAATGGTAAATTATCAAATTTAATATTCAGTTTTCCAGCTTTTACTGTACCCATTGGTTATAGATTAAATGTATTTCCACAAACATTAATATATTTTCCTATTACAAGAAAAACTATTAACAACATTGGCATTAGAATCACTGATGAAAAAGGACAAGAAATAAATTTTGGAGGTGAAGAGATTATGATAGATCTTTTGGTTCGGGAGGTATAAACTTTTACGCTACAATAGAGAAGTTTAATTTTTTTTATCATTTTCATTATTAATCTTATTAATCTTATTAATCTTATTATTAGAAACAAAAAAATAAACTTAAATTAAAATTTTATTTTTATTTTTTTGTTTCTAAAAACACTAATTCAATAATGGATGGATTTATTACTTTAAAAATGAATGAAATGTCTTTAAATAAAAAAAAACTTAAATTTAATCATCATCCAAATTTATCTAATAAAGTTTTGTCAGTTATTTGTGGAAGATCAGGATGTGGAAAAACATATCTATTATTTAAAATTTTAACGACTCCAAATTTTTTGGATTATAACAATCTTATAATTTATACAACAACGGCAGAACAACCCGTCTATCAATTTTTAAAATATGGATTTGAAAATAATCTTACAAAAACAGCAATTGCTTCTCTATTCGAAGAATACGAAAAATCTGAATATGAAGAAGAAATAAATTTGTGGTGTGAAGAAGCAGCAAAAAATAAACAATTAGTTGAATCTAATAAAAATAAGCATATAAAAATACAATTAATAGATGATAGTGGTAATATGCAAGATCCTAGTAAACTAGATAAAACAATGAAACATTGTGTAATTTTTGATGATTGTGTTAATGACAGAAATCAGTCAGTTCAGAGAAATTATTTCACAAGAGGTAGACATAATAACTGTAGTGTATTTTATTTGACACAAAGTATGTATTCATTAGATGGAAGTGTTATTAGAAAGAATGCAAATATATTTATACTATTTGAAATAAATGCAAGAAACTTAAGTGATTTGTTAAGAGATTTATGTATAAGAGATAAAGATGAATTTAAACAATCGTGTAATAATGCTTGGTCAAAAGATTATGGATTTATCACAATTAATATTGATAAAAAAATTCATGAAAGAGTTATCGAACAATTGTTTACCGAGTAATAAAAATATACAAATATAATGTTTTAATATTTTATTTTTTATTATCAGCTTTAATTTTGTCTATTTTTTTAAAATATAATATTTGAATTTTGTGGTAACATTGGTATACAGCAAAAACATTTTACTGAACAAATTATTTTTTTATTGCTTTGTTGTTTGTAATCTTTTCGTTTAAAGTTTTCACGTTTAAAATTTTCTCGTTTAAAATTTTCTCGTTTAAAATTTTCTCGTTTAAAATTTTCTCGTTTAAAATTTTCTCGTTTAAAATTTTCTCGTTTAAAATTTTCTCGTATTAAGTTTTGTTTAATAAAGTTTTGTCTAATAAAGTTTTTAGCTCTTCTAAAAAAATTTTATCATTTTCTTCATTAAAAATTTTATCATCAATAAAAGTTTTACCATCACTAGAAATTTTACCATCCTTTTTATTTTTATCATTAACTTTTTCTGTCTGTGATTGAAATGATATTTGATTTACTTCATTAGCTATTTGATCAAATTTTTCAATCTCATCTAACGTAATAACATTATCATCACATACTCTTTGAAAGTAGTAGTGTAGTTTATCATAGACTTCTTTAATATGTAAATGCTTAGTTTTTAATGATTTTCGTTTCTTAGTTATTAAAGATTTTTCTAACATTGTAGCAAGTGAAGTTGCAAAAACACCCGTACCTGTTAAAGCTGTAGCAACTACTGGAATTACTAAAACACCTGAAGATATAACAATTGTTAAAACACCTAAACTTATTGTTAAGAATATGCCAATTCCTTGTGTTACATTCTTAACTTTAGACCATCTCTTTCTTAATTTATTATAATGTTCTAATCTAAGTAATAATTGCGATTCCTTATCTTTCATATAACGTACTCTATCTTTGTGTTTTGCAATATCCATTTCATATGATAATGAAGGATATATTCTTGCGGTTTCATCCATTTCTGAAGTTCCTTCCACTTTTGTTTCTTCCATTTTTAAAGAAATATTTTTAACGGCGAAGCCCTGGAAGACATCTCAGATGTCCCGCAAATCACATGATATATTTTAAAAACCTGAAAAATGGATAAAATTCATAAATTTGAAATTCTTAACTTTTATGATTTTTTCGGTGTCCGGGTTTTCGGTGTCCTAGAACGGTCATGATTTTCAAGGTAAAAATTGTAATTCACAAATTTGAGATTCTTAACTTTTCTGATTTTTAGTGTCCTAGAACGGTCATGATTTTGAGGGTGAAAATTGTAATTCACAAATTTGAGATTCTTAACTTTTATGATTTTCGGTGTCCTGGAACGGTCATGATTTTGGGGGTGAAAATCGAACCGAAGGTTCTAGGGCTTCGCCCGATTGTAATTCTCAAATTTGAGATTTTGAAAAATTTGAAAATTGGGTACTTTTAAAAACGACCAAATTTGTGAATTTAGTCCCTTTTTCAGGTTTTTAAGACCTAAATTCATGAATTTATGTCGTTTTTAAAAGTACCATTTTTGAAAAAAATGGTACTTTTTGAATGAACCAAATTCATGAATTTAGGTCTTAAAAACCTGAAAAAGGGACTAAATTCATGAATTTATGTCGTTTTTAAAAGTACTAATTTTTTTGATTTTATGGCGTCCTGGAACGGTCTTTTTCCCATTACTTATGTTTAATCTCACTTGTCTTCAACCTCATTGGTCACCTGGTTTTCAAAAGTGTCATGGGACAAGGTGTAATGCTTGTATGTACGCTAATGAATGCTCTGTCATAAGATCTTGCTCTAATAGTCGAATTTATCCTATTCTTTATAATTTCTCCTGTTCGACATCTCATTGCATTTATGTCATTTCTTGTGATATTTGTCTTAAGATGTATGTTGGGCAAACCAGCCGACCTGTCCAGATTCGCATCAGTGAACATGTCAGGGACATTAGAAACAACAATGCCGATTCACCGTTGTCGGATCATTTTACGTCATCATGCACTCTTCGAAATCTACGTTATTGTGTGATTGACCGGTCATTTTCTGACTCCACGAGACGTCTGAAGGAGTCGACCTGGATCAATCGTCTTAAATCCTTTATCCCAACCGGTTTTAACAGAAACCGAGGGGATCCAGGTCGTTTCCTTAATTTGGTTAGCGTCAAGTCAGCTTGTACGGATCGCTTAAATTCTGCTGTGCGTAGACATCTTCAATCCGTGCCGTCTTTACCTCCAATGCGTGTATCGTATTCGACCGACCGCAATCTAGCATCTCTCTTGCGTTGATTAATGAATTTAAATTCTTTATTCTTCATTAATAATCATTAAAAATTTCATCACTCTCCTTTTTTTCACTTAGCATTCTCACTTGTACATGTACATTCATTTTATCAAATTTTATGAATTCTTGAAGCTTTTATGAATTGTATATAGCAGCATTGAATGCATTTTTGTAAATTGTTTAATGTTATCGGATGTTTTATTGTATTATTGTTGCAATTTAGTGCTTCTAGCAATGAACAATGACGTTGCAGATATCATGGTTCTGCATTTTCCTTTCATGACGTCCAGAACATAAACTGTCCGCTCTGTTAAATCGATATTGTGTATATGTAGCGTGCATCAGCTTTGTACATTCACTTTAACTTTTGACGCCATTGATAAAGTTTGCAAGACGAAATCGCGATCTGGCGCATAACTCTCGTTTTCCTTCGAGTAGGGTTAGATCGGGGAATAGAGCGCGAGGCCCGCCGCGACTTCATCGTCGCGGCTTCTCATATTACAATACTACTACTACTACTACTACTACTACTACTACTACTACTACTACTACTACTACTACTACTACTACTACTACTACACACAGTCAATTGTTTCCTATTACGTTCAGCCTCACCTGTGCATCCACACATTGCGTTTATATGATTGAGTGTATTGATTGTTCAGCACGCTATATAGGCCAAACCTCAAATCCACTGCGACAGAGGATTGGACAACACCTACGTGACATCGCCAACGTCAGCCCCTCGTCTCCCCTTGTTCCACATTTTACTTCTGTGCACCCTGTGTCCAGCTTGAGATTTGCAGCCATTGACCGCTCTTTTCCCGATCCTCAGCGACTGGCTAAGGAAACTCGATGGATTAAGCGTCTCGGCACTGCATCTCCTCCAGGTCTAAATCGCTTGAGCAACCAACATGGTACGTCTCTTTATTTGCCTACTTTTCCGGGCAACTGCACCGCAAGGCTAAACTCCTTCATCCGCCAAGCTTGTCACTCAGTTTCTGATGTCAATATCCGTCTTTCTTACCGAACTGACAGTAACTTGAGGTCTATATTGTCTTAATGTTAATCATTTAAGCCATGGTTATATAACAGACGTGCTGACTGGTTTATTTTTTTCTCCTCATTTCAATATAATTTATTCATTCATTTTCCATTAATTGAGTAATCATTATCATTCATTTATTCCACCTTTTGTTTATGATTACAGCATTTATTCATGACCTTTTTGTATTATATGTAAATATTTCACTCATTACTCTTCTCACTTATCTTTTGGTTTATCATTTCAGTATTATGTATGGTTATAAGCATATCGTTTAGCACTGTATTTTTGTATTCTTCCTCTTTAAGATGCTATTTGGTACTCTTTACGAGCTTTTCGACTTTTGAATTGCTGTCAATTGTTGTATGTCAAAACCATTCATTGACAAGGCATTTGTGATAATTTAAAGCCTTTCAATGGGTCCACCTTTGATCCACTTATGAATGAATGATTGATTGCCTTTGATGTGTTTTCTGCTGCTCTATTATTTCTCGTGTAAATATCTATGCAGCAAGGCTTTGTGTACTGTCTTGTCATGTGCAATCAATACGTCACCATCATGCTATTGTGAGCATTTATCTGTCACTGCAGACTTTGTGTCTCCGATTGTGTGTACTTCACTTTACACCACTGAAGAAGCCTGAACGGCGCAATATATCTGGTGCCTCCAATCCGCCTTCTGCTGTGTACTTGAGTTTGTGGTATATTAGACCGGGGCAGAGTGTGAGACATGCGTCGACCTACGTTGGGTCGACGCTTTTTGCTTCCTACTACTACTACTACTACTACTACTACTACTACTACTACTACTTAAACGGGGCAGAGTGCGCGACATGCGTCGACCTGGTCGCCGCTTTTTACTACCTACTACTACTACCATGGGGCGATGTCATTCATGCTTCATTTTATTGAAAGTCTTCTTCTGCCGACTTGCCGGTGTCCGCATTTGCACGGCATTCTGAAACCAGTCAATCTTCTGGAGAGAGTGCGATCGCGGATCCTATTTCGGAATCAGGGCAGACTTCTCAAAACCAGACTTGCCTCATCCTTGGTGATTCCAATCTGTCTAACTTTCGTGATCCCCGTTGTCGTTTAATCACTCCCCCAAACGGTCGCTTGTCTGCCCTCCGCAGCCGTCTGAGATCGGAGCAGCAAGATCCTGCTATTTCCCATGTCTTCCTGTGCCTCAGTCTTCTTGACAAAGCAAATCGTGTGGATACAAACTTCACCAGTGTCAAAAGTGCCTTAGCAAGGTGTCATGTATTATTCCCTTCCGCCACTTTATTCGTTATTTTATCTGGTTTTCCCACCACTTTCTCCGCTTCTGAACGTGCTACAGCTCATGAACTTTTTTCTCTCGCAAGAAACAAGCATCCGTCCAACAGCATAATTTTGTCAGCACCATCTCCTTTTGAAAGCTCCAATAATGAGTGGTCTCCTGCCACAAAGGCGGCTGTTTATGACAAAATTCTCAATCATTTAAACTGATATATGGGAGGCTTACGCCCCATCTCCTCAATTCAACAGTGAACTTATCCTCAAATCGTCCAACTTCGTTCCCACTTCTTGAGCTATTGTCTCATCCGCCGAAGTTCATACCTACTCCTACCCAATGTAACCACGTCCAAGCCTTTCATGGAGTTGTTGACTTCGTCCGAAAGCTACACTGGAGATCCACTAGACTCGATGGCCAGAACTTCAACGACTGTCGCTTTGGAAGAACTTTGTCCTCGAGATGGCCTCCACATGGTCTGGTTCCACCGCATATACATTCTCTTTCCCAGAGGATTCTATCTGCCGCGCGTGGATGTCTTTTCAATGAACACTCCTGTTTCTCCGATGTGAATTTATCCGAAAGTGCTAAGCTGTGTCTGCAATCTCTGAGTTCTGATCCAAATGTTATCATTCGCCCAGCGGACAAAGGTGGCAGATGGGTTGTAATGGACAAGACCGATTACATCGACGAAGGATCTAGACAGCTATCTGACGAAGTATTTTATCGCAGCATTGATGAACCACTACGTGATGATACACAACTGCTGTCGGATGTGCTCTCGAGTCTGGCTTCAACTAACTTCATCAATAGAAAAGAGCTCCGCTTCTTGTCTGCACCACTGAATCCCAAAGAACGACAGTTTTATTTACTCCCCAAGCTCCACAAGTCCACATGGCCATCTACTAACATACCTCCCGGCAGACCTATCGTTGCCGATGTGAACACTGAACTGAGCAACATCGCACGCTTCATCGAGTTCTTCCTCTTCCCGTTGGCACGTCAACTACCAAGCTTCTTACTCGACACACGCCACCTTATCGCTATACTCCGTCGTCAGACCATTCCAACCGGCAGCATCTTGTGCACCTTCGACGTTAAATCCTTATACACAAATATCCCAATCGTCGAGGGCCTAAGGCGTGTTCGACATGCATTCACGCGCACTCCTGATTCTTCACGTCCTGATGAGCGTGTTATCCAGCTTCTCCAATTCTGCTTGGAACGCAATGACTTTCAATTTAACGATGAGTACTACCTTCAAGTTTCAGGGGTGGCCATGGGAAAGGCCTTCGGCGGCTCATTTGCTAATATTTATATGGGTCATTGGGAAAGAAACGCTCTCTCATCCTCACCACTTCAGCCTTGCCTTTGGGTTCGATATCAGGACGATATCTTCGCGGTGTGGCCACATGGACTTGATTCCTTACAAAGTTTCTACCGGCACCTCAACGACCAAGACCCTAATATTCAGGTTGAAATGACCCAACATCCCGACCAGATCAGCTTTCTAGACCTCACTGTCTACCGCTCTCCCACTGATGGCACTAGACTCCTTCATCGTGTCTTCTTCAAAGATACTGCCGCCCATAATCTGCTGCCCCAGAAATCACATCACGCTCCGCACGTTTACAACGGCTTAATTTATTCACAATTGCTAAGATGGGCATCTTATTCTTCGACGGCTGAGGACTTCACCAACACCTGTCGCGAAGTTTGTCCTATTTGGAGATCCCAGGGCACCACCCGAACCATCATACGAACGATGACAAGACGTGTGATGACCTTAACCGGCTTTATCCCACATTGGCAACCAGGTTTTAGGCAATGTAATGGCCGACGCGGTGGAGCTTGCCTGCATGCCGCTGAGCGATCTGTCCTTAGAGGGAGGACACATTGTCAATTGTTTCCTATTACGTTCAGCCTCACCTGTGCATCCACACATTGCGTTTATATGATTGAGTGTATTGATTGTTCAGCACGCTATATAGGCCAAACCTCAAATCCACTGCGACAGAGGATTGGACAACACCTACGTGACATCGCCAACGTCAGCCCCTCGTCTCCCCTTGTTCCACATTTTACTTCTGTGCACCCTGTGTCCAGCTTGAGATTTGCAGCCATTGACCGCTCTTTTCCAGATCCTCAGCGACTGGCTAAGGAAACTCGATGGATTAAGCGTCTCGGCACTGCATCTCCTCCAGGTCTAAATCGCTTGAGCAACCAACATGGTACGTCTCTTTATTTGCCTACTTTTCCGGGCAACTGCACCGCAAGGCTAAACTCCTTCATCCGCCAAGCTTGTCACTCAGTTTCTGATGTCAATATCCGTCTTTCTTACCGAACTGACAGTAACTTGAGGTCTATATTGTCTTAATGTTAATCATTTAAGCCATGGTTATATAACAGACGTGCTGACTGGTTTATTTTTTTCTCCTCATTTCAATATAATTTATTCATTCATTTTCCATTAATTGAGTAATCATTATCATTCATTTATTCCACCTTTTGTTTATGATTACAGCATTTATTCATGACCTTTTTTGTATTATATGTAAATATTTCACTCATTACTCTTCTCACTTATCTTTTGGTTTATCATTTTAGTATTATGTATGGTTATAAGCATATCCTTTAGCACTGTATTTTTGTATTCTTCCTCTTTAAGATGCTATTTGGTACTCTTTACGAGCTTTTCGACTTTTGAATTGCTGTCAATTGTTGTATGTCAAAACCATTCATTGACAAGGCATTTGTGATAATTTAAAGCCTTTCAATGGGTCCACCTTTGATCCACTTATGAATGAATGATTGATTGCCTTTGATGTGTTTTCTGCTGCTCTATTATTTCTCGTGTAAATATCTATGCAGCAAGGCTTTGTGTACTGTCTTGTCATGTGCAATCAATACGTCACCATCATGCTATTGTGAGCATTTATCTGTCACTGCAGACTTTGTGTCTCCGATTGTGTGTACTTCACTTTACACCACTGAAGAAGCCTGAACGGCGCAATATATCTGGTGCCTCCAATCCGCCTTCTGCTGTGTACTTGAGTTTGTGGTATATTAGACCGGGGCAGAGTGTGAGACATGCGTCGACCTACGTTGGGTCGACGCTTTTTACTACCTACTACTACTACCATGGGGCGATGTCATTCATGTTTCATTTTATTGAAAGTCACCACACAAAAGTCAACGAAATTGAGCGCTTTAACAAGTAACTTTCAAAGTGCGGCCTCCTACTAAAATCCTATCATCCTGTGAGTCAAATTCGACATCTTTGTGGAAAATAAGGAAATCCAATCAAAATGAAAGTCAGGAAATATAGCTCTACCGCCTTGTTAGAAGGACCACACGAAAATACCAAGTACACTGCCTGGCATGGATAAGGGCTAAGGACCAAAATCACACAATTCTGACGTGCTATTTATCCATTGATTATTATTGCCTTGACAACTGATGTGTGGTGGTGAGGGTTTGATCCTGCCAATTGACAGAGTCGCGTAAGTGGCTCGTAGCTCAGTTGGTTAGAGCACAGGTCTAGTTAACCTTGGTCGCAGGTTCGAATCCTACCAGCCGCACATCTTTTGCATGGCAATTTGATCTATCGTGTATTTAATCTCATTGTTTTTAAATGAAAATGAATATGACAATTGTGTCAAAAGTGTGATTGAAATTTGATGATTGATTCAGATCCGTTGATAACAGGAAGAATCATGGAAATCCGACTGTTGCTTTTGTGTAAGTTAAGGACTAGAACAGACAACAGCTGTTTGTTGATGGTAACTTCTGCTGCTCGGTCAGGCATCGATTTAAGACAATACGACCCGGTTAGCTGTACTTGTGTCATGCTGACTTCAAACAGTTACAGGGCTGTTTCACACATGCAGCCACAGAAATAAATTGTTTAATTGTGTCACTTTGATAGAAGTACAAACTGATTCAAAACGATGGCACATGCTGGAACTTAATAAGTGGGCAAAAAGAAATTTTTAATACCTTGCAGAGATAGGAAAAATAGTCGTGCGCTGCTTGCGGGTTGCTCTGAATTCCTTTAAAATGCTCCGATCACCACAACTTCTTCAGATTCGAACAATTCTGATCATTGCGCAAAAGTTTTCTCGATAATGTTGGGCCTTCCGATCATTATTAAAAAAGTTAGCAGGCGCACGAAAAAACGTTCACAAACTTCTCTGTAGAACTTGACATCGTGTGTGTCTCTTTGCTGTGTGATCCGGTTGATAACAGTCACTGAAACTTTGCACAATTTGGCGTGTTTAATGTTGAACTGGCTGCTCATTGTTCGATTGCTATGTTATTCAGTCAGGAGATTGTGTCATTTCATTTACGTTACATGTTCCAATGTTTCCCTTCTACTCAAACGGAAGAAGAGACGACCTGTCTAATTCTGTGTATGCGGCTTTTTGCCGCGCGGTTGTCGCTAAAATTTAGAATTGGCCTTTCACATCGGACTTCGATTTCTGCGGCTGTCAATCATTGCACAAACCATTTCGATCTCTCGGTTTCATGAGACATAGAAAGTGGATGTGTCTTAGCCTATTGGAGAAGGATTTGAATCAAAATAACTCTGAGACAGGCTTCAGTTGTATTTGTTCTTGTTTTCATCGAAATCTGTAGGAAATTTGCTATCAGCATATCTGAAATCTATTACCTAGTTCGCTACAACAATCATAATCAGCATAAAACATTCATATTTCAGAAATTTTGTCTCGCCGTCTGCTCTGTGCAATAGACATGTAAGCTCATTTCATAGACATAGAAATCTCTGCAACCTATTCAATCAGTTCATCGATAAAAGTGGCAGATTGTGTCATCTATTCATAGCACAAGTCGACAAATTTTCACGAAAAGACTATTGTCAATCTATTGTCAATATCAGTTGCTCTTGCAAGTGTTCCGGTCTAGTCAATCAATAAAGATTTGTGCATTGGGCAGGGCCATTGGGAGTATTGCATGTTATGAAAACAATTCTCTCCATGGTAGAAGCCATGGGACCTTCTTCATATTCTGGGAATCATTTTGGTGTGTCAATCACCAAAATCCGAGCACTGACGGTTGAGAACGAAGTCGAAATGTAAATTGGTGACATGGACTGACTCCAGTCATTGTCGTTAATAATAAATACTAATATGACGTTTATTTCACGATTACCTCAATAATAAAAATCGTGAGGCATGTGACAATACAATATTACAAATAATCGAAGTAAAGTTCTTAACAGATGCATCAAAAAAGTGAAAAAATATCAAACGAATAAATACCCAGTTGTCATGTTTATACGAGTTGGAATGTCCAAAGGCAGAAATAAGTCAAAAGTTAACTCAACGAAAAGCCATTGTTAGACAGTTTAGCCATAAAAATGAAAAAACTATTTTGTCGGGACACAGTTCTACACAAAGGAATACAGTATTTTTCACTATACAGCAGCTTTGGTGGGATCAGATGGAATAGTGGATGCTCAGCATTCGATGCAATGTTTTCATACATTTTGAAACCCGGAATTATTCGGCGATATTGAAGAGGGACAAAACATGAGCAAGAACAGCTGCTAATTTTACAAATAACTTTGTGTGAGCGGGTTTGAATTCGCTCAACCATGTCGAATTGCACGCGCATTGGCTACAGTATTGACTGATTTACACGAAGTCTGAGAACATCAACACTTTGGAAATCAGAGAGATTATTCCAGATAGAATCGGTTCTAATTAACGAAAATTAGCAATTCGGAATGTGTTTTCATCGACACACCCCTGAACTCAGAAATATTCTCCGTTTAACATGACATTAAAAATCATTGGCAAGTCAATATCAAAATAGCGCGATTTACTCGCGGCAAAATAGAAACGCTTGACATGTGTGAGAAGACAGACTCCATAGACAGTAATATTAATCAAACAACCGCGCGACTTCGGCGCTGCAAAACGTCGCATGTGTGAAAGACTCCATAGACAGTAATATTAATCAAACAACCGCGCGACTTCGGCGCTGCAAAACGTCGCATGTGTGAAGGACTCCTCAGACTGTAATGTTAATCAAACAACCGCGCGACTTCGGCGCTGCAAAACGCGCGACATGTGTGAAAGACTCCATAGACTGTAATGTTAATCAAACAACCGCGCGACTTCGGCGCTGCAAAACGCGCGACATGTGTGAAAGACTCCTCAGACTGTAATGTTAATCAAACAACCGTGCGACTTCGGCGCTGCAAAACGTCGCATGTGTGAAAGACTCCTTAGACTGTAATGTTAATCAAACAACCGTGCGACTTCGGCGCTGCAAAACGTCGCATATGTGAAGGACTCCTTAGACTGTAATATTAATCAAACAACCGTGCGACTTCGGCGCTGCAAAACGTCGCATATGTGAAGGACTCCATAGACTGTAATATTAATCAAACAACCGCGCGACTTCGGCGCTGCAAAACGTCGCATATGTGAAGGACTCCATAGACTGTAATATTAATCAAACAACCGCGCGACTTCGGCACTGCAAAACGTCGCATATGTGAAGGACTCCTCAGACTGTAATATTAATCAAACAACCGCGCGACGTCGGCGCTGCAAAACGTCGCATATGTGAAGGACTCCTCAGACTGTAATATTAATCAAACAACCGCGCGACTTCGGCACTGCAAAACGTCGCATGTGTGAAGGACTCCTCAGACTGTAATGTTAATCAAACAACCGCGCGACTTCGGCGCTGCAAAACGTCGCATATGTGAAGGACTCCTCAGACTGTAATGTTAATCAAACAACCGCGCGACTTCGGCGCTGCAAAACGTCGCATATGTGAAGGACTCCTCAGACTGTAATGTTAATCAAACAACCGCGCGACTTCGGCGCTGCAAAACGTCGCATGTGTGAAGGACTCCTCAGACTGTAATGTTAATCAAACAACCGCGCGACTTCGGCGCTGCAAAACGTCGCATGTGTGAAAGACTCCATAGACTGTAATATTAATCAAACAACCGCGCGACTTCGGCGCTGCAAAACGTCGCATGTGTGAAAGACTCCATAGACTGTAATATTAATCAAACAACCGCGCGACTTCGGCGCTGCAAAACGTCGCATGTGTGAAAGACTCCTCAGACTGTAATGTTAATCAAACAACCGCGCGACTTCGGCGCTGCAAAACGTCGCATGTGTGAAAGACTCCTCAGACTGTAATATTAATCAAACAACCGCGCGACTTCGGCGCTGCAAAACGCGCGACATGTGTGAAAGACTCCATAGACTGTAATGTTAATCAAACAACCGTGCGACTTCGGCGCTGCAAAACGTCGCATGTGTGAAACAGCCCTTACAGGGGGTGTCTCACTCAGTCATAAGCACTAGCTAGTAGGGGCCGGGAACTCAACAATAATCGACCATGACACCAGTACCAGACCACATCATCGCTTCCCAAGACATAGCCATCAAGCAGCCGCTCTCGGACTTGCGTGCTCCCAGAAGGAATCCCGTTGTGCGGTCTTTGCCAGCTGCTAATGGAGCTGTTCTCCACGGTTACCAGACCTTCCCCTGAGGTCATTGTGGGTTACAATGAAATTTGCTTGTCGGCCGAAATTTAAAAAGTCATTAAAATCATGACTCATGATCATTACCTCATGCGAAGTGACCCACAGCTTCACTATCTACATTTCATTCCCGATGAAGCTGCGGACGGAACAACAGACCGAGCGAGCTGGAGAATGGTCGTGTCGTCTCTACGCCTGCCAGGCACGAGAGTATTAAAATCCCAAAATGTCCGTTGTCTACACAATTAAGGAGGCCCTTTGTCAATGTAGTACAGTCTGTACAGCAATTCTTCTGCGTCTGGTAGATCAAATCTCAACCCTAAGTCAGAAAGAATCAGTAGACGTGATTGGAAAATCAAAACAAAATATCTAAACAGCAATTATAGGAATTTTTATTTCAATAAAAAGCAATTTTGAATTTCCAGCCGTCATATAGCTATTTTATGCTTTGGAATCCACTTGTACTAATGTGAAAGGTGTGCCTTTTCTATCAAATAATAGTCCAAATTCATCAGCCGGTAATGTCGAATAGAAAAGGAAAATAGTTTTCGTCGATTGATTTGTAATTTAATAATTTTTATCTTATTACAATACAAGTTTGTCAAAGAAAGCATTTTTTCTATTATCAGCAGCATCTTAATTTTATTGGTTTACTAAAATGCGGTACTCCCCCACATTTCTGTTGTTGACACCCGGGGGAGTGCTGCATCGTTAACGATCTTCTCTTGCTCCTGAAGACAGTCTCACTAACGTCGCATAGCCTTGAGTGTGCAAAATTCCTCTTATTTGACTTGTAGAACATTTATAGCCTCAGAATTAGACAACTGCTCGTCATTTGTCTGTAGACAACAATCCCACGAAGTTGAATTGATTTGTGTATTTCTTTATTCGAATGCAAATCATAATATACACAGAAACTTGCCTGTACAATAGAAGTTGATCAGTAAATGTAAAATAATGCGAAGTATGCGCGTATCGCAAAATCATTGTAAAGTAAGATTGAGCGCATGCACCAAGCTGACGATGATAGCTGTTGCTGCAAAGGCTCGACATGCAAGGAAAGAAAGAGCTACCATATCTGTCAGTTCTTAATGCCGTAAGACGACAGTTTCCAGATGTGGTTAGTATAGGCGGGACGTAAGTTCATGATCACAGCTGTATCTTGTATTCTAACTGAGTTGCCAAGGGACGGACCAATCCCTCATCCCAGGGTCAAGTAAGACTTCTCAGTGGTGTTGTGCTATCACTCATTGACAGATCAAGTCTATTCTAAATCCAATGTGAGTAAGTTTGACGAAATTCGATGAATTTGGAAACATTGAAAATGTGAGGGGGAAGAATAGAAGCACCTAAAAATGCTATTAACTTGTAGACAATAAAACAACCGAACTGGTTTAATTCCTCATTATCAAGATTAACTTCATGGTCTTCATTGCCAACAGTTTTTGAAAATATCCTTCATCTTCGTATTAGTCTCTCCTGCAATGCATGGCTAGACAGTATGATTGTGGTATTGGCTCACTGTTCTGGATTTGAGCAAAAATCAAGTTGCCTTTATCAAACAGTCATATACAACGTAGTCATCAGTTAATGGGATCTCAAAATTAGCTTTTAAACACAGTGTATTAAAAGTATGCTACAAAAGCATGATTAAAACCACGCCATGCTTGAAGACACGGTTAATAGAGATTGGTTTTGCAACCATGTTTATAGCAGAGTATGAAACTCATTTTCAAGAGCTTGGACTTGAAGCTGCCTTTGAAAACAATGTACAAGCTTCAAGAGCAGTTTCAAAATAGTGTTTTAAATGAGACATTACAATAAAACTGCTAATTTTGCACACTTGAGCCTACAAGCGATTTGCAATTGATGATAGAAACCTGATGTTGTTTGTAAAATGCATCATCCTGTAACATGCCTTGAACTTTTATCTGTAAATTTGGCAATTAGCATCATTGCATAAATGTGCAATTGTTGCTAGGCAATCCATTTAAACACGAAGCCAAATTCTCTCATTTTCCTTAACTAGATCTTGTATTGAATTTCAGCTGAAATTTCTAACACACAGTGGATTTCATCCCCTATCGGAAAGGGTCAGTCGCTTTGTTTCAAATTATCACAGCCGCAGTTTGGGTGCGCGTGCGACTGAAGTTGAGTTCGCATCTGGAGCGTTGTTGTAGCAATAAAGTTGGATGGAGTACTTAGGTTTCCGTTATCTTCGCATGGAATGTCAACTCCACTTTACAGAAGATGAATTGCTCTTAGGAGAAGCGGTGAAGTATCGTGACATTTCTATGAATAATTGCAATCCATCTTACCGAAAGACTTGTATATGAATCTTCTGATTGAGACACTTCATTCACTGATCAGTGGGGTTTAGTGACGTTGGCTGATTCCTACCATCAAACAACCAGAGTTAATTTGTTGTTGTGGAAGATGATACCAAAAGAATGTTTGCGAGACCAAATGGTTGAGAGGGCTTGCAAGTTTTGCAAGATTCTTTCGCATCTTTTGGAGTTTCTTTTAAAGAAAATGAAGACCTTACTCGCTGCTTTCTCATCATGAGATTGTTGTTCTCAAAGTAGAATTAATTGATTGTCAAAGTATTTAGGAAATGTTTTGTCGTAGTTTACAAGTGATGGAGAAAATAATTTCTTTCATTTCTTTTTCGAAAGTGTGTAGGGACCATCAGCTTGATAATTCAATAGACACATGTTATTAGTGCCTGAAGTAGCAGCAGGGCCTGCAACACGTTGCAAAAAGCGATTAACGATCTACAGTTATTATTTAATAAAATTCGACTTCTATCATTCGCCTCATTGGAAGCGTGATGTACCTACTCTTGATTCAATGCAGCTCTTTGTATTTTCGAGAGTATCGAACACCCCTTGATGTCTTCGATGACGCGTTTGGTTATATTCCGGAATTTCCCCCGTTCTACGGTCCTCCTAGCTGCTACGGCAGGTCAGCTTCGCACCAATCTTTGATGCTGTCTGTTCAACACATCTTGGGACGGCCTCTGCGGTTGCTGTCATTCATGATAACAAGCACCACGATCTCCACTAGGCGATGATCTTTCAAGCGCCATATGTGGTCAATGAGACCTATGTAGCGCTTCGGGGGACACCTACATGAGCCGCAACCTTGAGTATACTCTTCAGACGCCATATGTGGTCAATGAGACCTATGTAGCGCTTCGAGAACATCTACATGAGCCGCAACCTTGAGTATACTCTTCAGACGCCACATGTGGTCAATGCGACCCACGTAGCGTTTCGAGAGCACCTACATAAGCCGCAACCTTGAGTATACTCTTCAGACGCCACATGTAGTCAATGAGACCCACGTAGCGCTTCGAGAGCACCTACATGAGCCGCAACCTTGAGTATACTCTTCAGACGCCACATGTGGTCAATGAGACCCATTTAGCGCTTCGAGAGCACCTACATGAGCCGCAACCTTGAGTATACTCTTCAGACGCCACATGTGGTCAATGAGACCCACGTAGCGCTTCGAGAGCACCTACATGAGCCGCAACCTTGAGTATACTCTTCAGACGCCACATGTGGTCAATGAGACCTATGTAGCGCTTCGAGAGCACCTACATGAGCCGCAACCTTGAGTATACTCTTCAGACGCCACATGTGGTCAATGAGACCCATTTAGCGCTTCGAGAGCACCTACATGAGCCGCAACCTTGAGTATACTCTTCAGGCGCCATATGTGGTCAATGAGACCCATTTAGCGCTTCGAGAGCACCTATATGAGCCGCAACCTTGAGTATACTCTTCAGGCGCCATATGTGGTCAATGAGACCCATTTAGCGCTTCGAGAGCACCTACATGAGCCGCAACCTTGAGTATACTCTTCAGACGCCACATGTGGTCAATGAGACCCATTTAGCGCTTCGAGAGCACCTACATGAGCCGCAACCTTGAGTATACTCTTCAGACGCCACATGTGGTCAATGAGACCCATTTAGCGCTTCGAGAGCACCTACATGAGCCGCAACCTTGAGTATACTCTTCAGACGCCACATGTGGTCAATGAGACCTATGTAGCGCTTCGAGAACACTTACATGAGCCGCAACCTTGAGTATACTCTTCAGACGCCACATGTAGTCAATGAGACCTATGTAGCGCTTCGAGAACACCTACATAAGCCGCAACCTTGAGTATACTCTTCTTCTATAGGAGTGACCGATCAAGAAACTAATCATCCGTTTCATATGAAGTATAGACAAATTAACTGCAGAGTGACATGATCATTCGCAACATTGACACTTCGAGTTCATCGCTGACATTCCAACAGCAGAATTAACGAAATGAAATGAGGCGTTCCCGTTTGAAATGCAAATTGCCATATCAACAGCATAATGAAAACAAAATCTAACGTAGTTGCCTTCCAATCAATGGCGATCTGCATCTTCAGACATGAAACAAAGAGGCAAATATCAATTAGCAATTAAGGCTCGAACCATAGAGTAAGTATGTTAGGTAGAGTGGTAACTCCGCATTTATTAAATCCCCAATTTGCATACACTTTCAATTTTATTAAATGAACTCGAGGGGGATACAGGTGGTATTGTCACCAAATCTGAGATATGCAAATTTTTGAAGCTTTGTAGATATTACAACGGCATTGAGTGATCATAATAGTATAATACAGAAGGAATGATGGTATTTCACAGATTCTCATGACAGCCTTGGAGATTTAATGTTTGTCAAATTAGCAATTCGATGGGTTCCTATTACTTTCATGCTCAACCTCAAGAGTATTTTCTTAAGCGTGATCATATCACACACAACCTGCCACTAGCAGAGCAAAATAACAGAATCAAAGACAATGATTTCAATTAACTTTGAAAGATGTAAATGGGTCCACATCACTATTCAGATTCAAGAAATGAAATATGAATTTAGTGAATCATAAAATCATGCCGGTGAAAATTGAATTAAAAACTTGAAATTTCAGCCAAGAAAGCACGAATAATATCGCGACTTTTTCATGAAGACTTCCATTATAACACAAATCATGAAATTCCCTTGATAATCAACTTCATTCCCTCTTATTTCGGATGCTTGCTAGCAAATATTCATTCCTTTTGATATCCAGCTTGTTTCATACCACTCATATAGGATAATCATCTCGGTAGTATATAAATTGGCAAATTTTGAATTTTTTCAAAAGTGCTCAAATAATGTTTTGGAGCACGGGAACGTAATCTCCGCAAAAAATGAATCTTTTGATGTAAAAATTTTCACTGTATACAGATACTTTTTTGAGTCGACACTCTACCTATAAATCCCTACTCTATGGATGAAACGTTGAATGTTGTATCATGGTGTCAAGAAAACGGACTGATTGTGAATAAAAGGAAGACAAAGAATAGGAATTTCCAAGTCTAATGCGGAATAGTTAGAACGCATCAGGAAGAGATGTCATCGTCTTATCTGCTGTTACAAATGCTCGTGCAATATTTTTGCCTCACTTAGTACTCGCCGTTGGGATTCATTTCCACAACTGCAAAGCTATTCAATCAACTTTTTTGACTTCGACTTTTCTTTTCATCTCAAGTACATGTGAACCTGACATCGTAGCTGCTCCGAACTGTGCGATTATCATTTCTTATCATAAGCAATTATAATTATTATCCTTATTGATAGAATGCTGTGCACTTTGGCTAGTCTCTACAGCACCAGTCCCTTCGCTTTGTCTGTCTGTGTCTGTCTACTTTCAAGCCATTCATAACAGCGTGATCAGCGAACTTCAGGCTGTTGATAGTCTGCCTCTGAATTGACACCCCTCTATGCACTCCATGCTCCATGTACACCGTAAGCTGTGCAATACCAAAGCTATTTACGAGAGATGTACAAAACAAGAATAACAAAACTGCTTTCGTACATTTTGTTATTCAAGTTTTGAACATCGGTTTCGTAGTCAAAATTGGCCAACTTTTGTACTCTGCAGTTTACAATGTAGCCTATACAATGAGCATAGCAAGTATAGAAATAGACAACAATAAAACCTCCATAATGCAAGTAAGTGTAGCTTCATTCAATACACAATAGTGCCACGTAAATCACATGCATTTTCGCTTAGATACACTTGTCAACGTCTATGATTGGGCTAGAATCATTCACTTGTGTAAATCGAGGCTTTTAATAGGCCATTCATGCCCCAACTTAGTTCCCCGGATGTGTCGCAACACTGAGCCAATTTCCTTTCTAGTCAACTTCAGATCAACAATTTATTTCTACAGACCGTTTCATAAATTATTGCAGAAAAAGCTCTTGATTAAATTTTATAAGAATAAGCAAAAGATAGAAGAGTTTTTCGTGGTGTGTAACGCTTTAGGAAATGGACTGTGTGGTAGCGAGTGATACACGTAGATCATCGGCTTGTCAGGAACTTGCTTATTGTCTGAACTAGTCATCAGTGCCCGAGTCTTGCTGCGGCTGCTGTTTGTGATCTACAAGACGAGGAAAATTTAGCTACTCCGCAGGTCTCAGTACTGCCTGCATGTCACATTGCCAAGTGGTATTAAAGAGCTCTGAGAAATCGATAAAGCAGCCATCACATGACAATTGTTAATTCACGATCTTCATCTCGATGAGCTGTCGGGTATAGATCTGATGCACGGTCCCTGTGTGTTCTTCCAGCTATGAACCTTCATTTTGCTTCAAAAATGATCGCATTTTGATACGCTTGAAGTCATTATTACACAAAATCGTTTGTTATCAAAGTTCTGTTTTATCTACATTTAATACTTTCCAGAGAGTCACTTGTTCTTATTGCAGACAACATTTGAAACATGCAAAATACAATGCAATGTGCATACATATTGTGCCTGAAAAACGCCTACTCAATCAAGTAAACAACGCGATAGGAGATTACTCACAAACGACAGGAAACAGCTGATAGCAACGTTTCAAAAATGCTGCGATCTGTTTCTCCTAAGTGTTTACATGTTCCATCTAACGTCATGAACGGAAATTGATGATGATGGATTACACAACATTTGTGATCCACTAACAATAAAATTAGAGGAAATTGGACTCATGTCTTCGTGAAGGTCAAGGACAAAATTTGACAACGAAATTAATAGTTTATTGTTCTCAGTATGCTATCAAATAAGAGCCATCAATTTCTGAGACAATAAAACAATAAATGAATTAAACCGCACTCTACAGTACAAATTCAACAATGGCAAGAACGACCAACTCCGCTCACTCATCAGATTATGCAAATCCTATTATCAAGATCATTTTGTGCTGTCAAACCAAACACTCTACCGGACCTATATTGAAAATAGCATTTTTGCTGATGATATTAAATGGTGTGTAATGTAGGCGTCCGTGACTTTACCATTATTGAAGTTTTCTCTCAACACGTTTCCAGGAAAGAATCTTGCTCCTACGGCCTGAATATTTATATTTTTAAGCTTGCGATCTTTCTCTCTCCCCTCTAATAATGTATTATCCACAAGACATGCGAGAGTTCTGAAGAAAATGCTTGCAAATGTTGCGAAATTGTACGACAAGGCGGTAGGGTGCACACTTTGTTCTGGTTTTAGCTTTTATTTTTTTCACAGTCTTTGAATAATGTCATGTGGTATGCGATCTATTGTTGATAGGATATTTTACCAGCCGTCTTAACTATCTTCTGTTGATGTTAAGATGGATATTGTACATTTTGTACTGCACATTAACACAAGACTCAGTCCTTGATGCGCAGATAGCAGGTAGGGACAATTAAAGCAGCAAGACAAGCGGAGGTTCAGCCCATTTCCATATAATTGAGTTGCTGATGTCAAATGTACATGTATAGTTGTGTGATGTAAAGATTACACCGTGTAACCACATTTAACAGATGCAACTCAATTGCTACATTGAAAACTTAAAGCGCGACATTGCTAGCTCACAAATGGCATGTTAACGACAGTGCTCTATTCAAGACGACATTTGAGGTTGCCGATTCATTGAAAAGGAAGGACAATTGGTAAGGAACGGTGCAAGATGTTGGAAAAAATAATAAACACTATACAAGCGGAAAGCGCAAAAGCAATCAGAAATCCAAGTCGTTTGTGATATTTTATAGAAGAAGATGGGATTAGGCAAGTGCTCAATAAGTTGTTGAAGATAATTGATAGAAATCCCTAGTCATACAAATGTGCCTCTTGAAAACGTCCATTGTATTGAGGGGCTTCATCCATGGAAGCTTGGACTCCGATTTTCTATCAGTTATATTGTTGTGTGACCAAGGTTTATTCTCAATATTGGCAATTAATTGCTACACACCTATAATGCATATATACTTCTGATAAGATATTTACCGTTATACAAAATGATTAAAACTCCCTTTTTCAGTTTAGGCCAGTATAATCAAGTTAAAGTTAAAAGTATCGAAGACAGGCCTTCGGCGTCCAGTGCCTTCAACGGTCGACGTTTGGATGGCCTGAGCTTGCAACTACTGAGGCGACTGCCATTCACTTTTACCGTCCAACGCTCTGTTTGCAGAAAGAGTTTGTTTTTAACTTATCTTTACTTTAACTTTTCTTGTCATCCTTTAATTTCACGAGTGTCATATCGGTGCCATTTTCTGTCATTTCATTTCTAACCACGGTATTGTGACGTCATCAGTGTCAGTAAGTCGCTCTTTAACATTTTGCTGATGAATGTTTAACCTTAAGTGACAATGCACCGTTGTTATATTCAGTTCTGCAGTAGAATCTCTATGAGACGCAGCGTGGCCAAGAGAATAAAGAATTCGTGACAAATGAGTCTATTTTTCGTACATTACACGTATATCAATTTGCGCATACGAAGAAGATATTCACGTTATAGTTAAACAAGCTGTATAAAGCATCTGGTAAATTCCAATAAATAAACAATTCTGCTTTCTCAAATGTCTAATTTACGTACTCCTATTTGATTAGAACAATTATGATAACTCAGCAAATGGAAAATATAAAAAAGCTAAAAGTTTTGAATAAAATAGTGAGCGATTGAAAATGTTGAAAACTGAAGAATTATCAGCATAGCATTCTCATGTCATCAATATAATAAAAATCATAATTCCTCGCACACAGTATTCATAGAAATTTAAAAATCTGCGATTTACCATTTGATTTAGGATGGGTGGCAGTTCTACCACATGTCTAGCAGGGTACATTATTATTTTGACACTTCAACCAATTTCATCGTCCCTCAGCCGCAGTCTGATGAAGTTGAGGAAGGATCTCGACAGTCTCATAAATCGGTTAAAATCACTTCAGTAATCTGAAGGAAAACAATGAGAGACGACCATGATATCACTTTGTCCAAGACCCTTTCCAAACCATCGAATTATTCGACAACGTGCACATGGAAACACGAGCTGTGAGAGGAAACTCATCTTTGTAGTCAAATGAACATGAACTTAAGTCATACGCGATATGTGTTTCGTATTAAAGTCAACACTGTAAACCGTTGACTGACAATTATCCTACAAAATTACTGACAAAATCAACCGACGATTGTCACCTCCAATATCCTGCGATATCCGACGAATTTGTAGGTTCTCCACCGACATCAAAACAGATGCTTTGTATGCAAATTAACTAAGCAAAAGCTGTTGAACATTGGTTGATTTTTTCGATTAGTGATTGCTTCATTTTTGGCAATCTGTATTATTTTGTGGCAAAACAATGATTGATTTTGACATTATTTAATTAATTACCTACATTTTTGATACAATTTAAGCTATAATTCATTGCTATTTATTTTGTCGCTTTTTGTCAGATATTGTAGGTGTTCAGTGGCAATCATCCTACAAGAATTAACAATGACCGACAAAATACATTTTGGTGGATAAATGTCTGTCAATTGTCAGTCAACGGTTTACAGTTAACGAGTAATTCAACCACCACAAGAATGAATTGGAAAGACATCAATCATTCTCTCCATAGACTGCTTCAACCAACGACAGTTTGTCATGAAAATTCTTAAAAAACATTAATTTTGTGAGTGAATATCGAAATAAAATCATCGTTTCTTCCGCAACATGACATGTGAGTCTCGTTTGTTTTATCATTCATTCTATTTGGAAAGAATTATCATCAGCCTTATCAGTCGCGTTTAATCTCATGACACATGGCCTCCGACACGTTCTAGTAGGAAACGAGTACTCTTCAATGTTAATGCTTGAAATGTGTTTAGATGAGAAATTGAATTTCTGATATTCCGTTAAAGGAATGATTGATTGATTGATGCATAATTGATAAATCAGTTATTGAATGATGCATGCGTGTTGGATGAATGGATATGGAGAATTCAATTATTTCATTTCTTTCCGTTTTACTTGTTTAATTGATCAAAGACTCATGTCCAATCTTTTATGCGATGAACAATTTTAGTTAAATTGAAAAGCCAATATGGATGCACAGAATTAGATTGTTTAATCGCATCACTTTGCTAGAAGTGCAAACTGATTCAAAACGATGGCACATGCAGGAACTTACTCAAGAAGAGACGACCTGTCTAATTCTGTGTATGGATGCTTCGAACCATAACAACGGTATACGATGGTGGCTTGCAGTGGTTAGCAATGGAAGATACCGACAGATTGTGATTTTGTAAAAATACCTGGCTATTATCATTTAAAAATTCTGTATTTTGCTTCGCAGAGGCGGTGATCGCATTGACAAATTCTGTGCATATTTACACATGATATAGGATATTAATCGAAGTATAAAGAGAGAGAGTGCACAGATCAGTAGTCATTTACAATATTTAATAAAATAATATAAAAAACGCTTAGTCTTGGCCTTTCAATGTACATTGATTTCTACACTTCACTGCAGTTCGTTCATCAAAGAAAATTCTCAACGGATGGTCCTCAAACTTTAACACTTCTTTGAACGAATTAGCCAACTTCTCGCCAACTTCTGATAGAGAGGGACGCTTAACGCCAAAGACTTAACCAATATTTTTTAAGACTATTCTCTCGGAGAAGCTTGTTCTACAGATAGTCAGCGATATTACAAAATACTGAGTAAGCGCAAAGGAGAACAGATCTTATGTAAGCGCAATAAGCTTTGTAGATGATGTCTCCGTTGCATCCAAACCGTTTCAGGTTCATAATAAGAAAAATTCGTTTCGAAGCTCTGCTAACTTTATAGTTGATGCATTTATTCCATTTTAGATCACATGAAAATTGACATTCAAGAATTCTCACATCTACAATGCTTTTTATGGGAATGTCGTCTGATAATGGCACGGTACATACAGACTTCTTTGTGACAAATCCATCACACTACTCTTGCTAAGATTGACATTAAGCTGAAGTTTGTCAGTCCAGTGGAGGACATTGTCAATTTCATTCTGGAGATGGTCATCGGATTGTGCACATATAGAATGAAGGACAGTGAGATCGTCGGCGTATTTGTAAAAACACAAATTACTTTGTACGGGCGATAGAGAGTCCATGACAAGACAAAATAAGACAGGCCCTATCACACTTCCTAGCGCTATCATTTTCTCTTTATATCAAAACGTTTTGATGAAATAACTTTTACCATTTCTTGACGATGCCACTGAACAGGGTTTCCATTACAGACTGTAGAAGATGGATACTGGAAACACTGTGAAAAATAAGCAAATACATCAAAACAGCATTTGACGTCAGCTCTTTCACATTAACGCATGATTACACGAATACGAATCAAGCGCAATAAATACCTTTTGAAGACGTTTTTACGTTCTGATATCGGCCGCGAAAAGGCAAAACAACTTATTTTAAAATACGTTGTTTTGAACCAGCATGGTCATATGGGTAATTCAGTATGTGTATTTTCGTCTGAGATTAGTCAGTTATTCTAATATTCCGATGAAATATCTTTTCTAATGAAACTATAAAACAACGTATTTTAAAATGCGTTACAATTTCTGTGATATTTAGTTGACCTCTGCAAAGGCAGAACAACGTATTTGAAAAAAATCGCTACAATGTTTCACAATAATACCGATTAGAAATCTGAAATAGATTGTACACATTCGCAATCGCATCATACCTCTTCTTTCTGATAAAGAGTATTTTGAGTTTTGCCTTTTTATACTTTTGGAACTGAAAAACGCTTTTCAAAATACGTTGCTTTGCCTTTATACGTTCTGATATGAACTCTTGCAAGGCGACATCACATCCATTTGTCTATTTCGTGTTCACTTCAGGTTAAATTCTTTAAAATGGAAATTGCTGATTATTGCATACATAGAAATCCGACCTTTCACTCTTTAACTGCAACAATGAATTGAAATAAAATCGCTCAGCGTAGCTGCTGTTCACATCAGCCCGATTTTCCAACGATAAATAGTTCAATGCGAGCAGCGGTGCTTGGCGGAAATATTGTCACAATTTATCGCTATTGTTATCGGTTTAATGTGAACTCGCAAGGTTGCTATAGCCCCAAGCAACCCAAGCAAGAATTGGCCTGATACTGATGATTCCTGATATTGAATATATTGGCAGCTATTCAGGTCTGTTTCCCTTTTCAACTGAGGATGCAACTCAATATTTAATTATTCTATTTCCATTGTGTTTGCAGAAAGCAGCATTTATTAACTAACTTAGACGATTTGCCAGCAGTGTGTTAATCGCAGGATTTAATTAATATCTGTCGAAGTTTCACTAGCATGCTAATTGCGTATATCATTCATTGTGAGGTCAAAGATTCCTTAGACAATATAATGCAATTAAATCATTGTTAAATAATGATTTGATATAAATTGCGTTAAGTGATACTTCCTAATCCCCTACGCCACTGAACTCAGATGGATGTCATTTCAATAAACTGTGTATTGTGAAACGTTAACTTGATTTCCCTCTTAACAATATATTGTTACGGTAGACTGAAGAGATTCTATCAAGAAATATTAACAGGGGAAGTAAACACTTCTCTCGACACACCTAACTTCTGGTATGAAGAGTTCACCCAGGTTACACACCCTCAGACTTTCTCCTACAGAATGCTTGTTGATATACAGCATCTTCAGCAGAAGATTATTATGATGCCAATTCACGCAATTGACCATTCGAGTGAAAGGAGGAATGTTTGTTTAAGTCTGTCGAATTCATCGATGGTGTTGGCCTAATGCATGAACAAGAAACATGTCGGCGTCTTACTTAGCTTTTATGATAGGTCGAACTAAAACAGAGTTCAGACTAAATCCCACTTTTCGCTAAAACTTAGTAGAACTGGTAGTCAGTCATCAGGAGTTGGCAGGGAAAACACGTCACACAGCTTCACAAAGCGACCCGTGGGCCGTTGATGTTCAGGAGAGGCGAGCGTGCGATAATGACCGATAGCAGCATGGGAAAATATGTACACAAAGGAGCAGGATTGAGAGTGCAATGACTAAGGAGCAAAGCGTTAAGCACGTCAAACAAGCACGGATAGATGACGAAGAGTGAGAATCCAATAAAACAACTCGTTTAATCCAGTTTAAGTCGTTGAAATAAGGCATCGTCTTATCTTTTTATTCTATCATGTTCATCTGCTCTTTGCGATTAAGCTGTTGCACCTGTGGATGAAGTTCAATACGTCCTTCAACTGCTGAGTAAAGTTCAGCTGGAAAACAGTTCACTGCGTGTGTTCTCTCACCCTCATTTCTTGGCATAATCATGCAAGACGCAGAACAAAATCAACGATCTATCATTTTCTTCTTGTGGAAACGAGGCCTATCGGGAGTCGAGATACAGAGGCAGCTAAACGAGGTGTTCGACGACAGAGCCCTGTCAAAAGCTATTGTGTTCAGATGGCTGGATCGCCTGAAGTCTGGTCGAGATAGTCTTGACGACGATCCTCGCAGTGGCCGACCTTCCACAGCAGTGTCTGAGACCTCTGTCAACGAAGTCAGGACAGTTTTGGAGGATGATAGGCGAGTTACTGTCCGCGATATTGCAGAAGAAGTTGGAATGTCGACAGAGGGTGTGCATCACATTTTTCACGAAGAGCTACACATGCGCAAACTGTGCGCGAGATGGGTTCCTCGGCTTCTTGGTGCGGAACAAAAGGCGGCGGAGCGAGTTCAGAAATGTGAAATCCTGAAACTGACGTTAGAAGAGTACGGTGACAATTTCTGGCGTTGTCTTGTGACCATAGGTGAAACTTGGATCCCTTATTACAGTCCTGAAACAAAGGAGCAATCCAAGCAATGGGTGACTTTTGGAGAAAAACCCCACTGAAAGCCAAGGCCGTCCCTTCGGTGGGCAAAGTCATGATCACTGTCCTCTGGGACTGCGAAGGGATAATCTTCCTCGACTATCTGCCCAAAGGAGAGACCATCAATGCTGACAGATACGTCGCCAGCTTGGACGGTCTTCATCAAACTCTTTCGAGGAAACGATCGGGCAAATTGCGTAACCGAGTCTTACTCCAGCATGACAATGCCAGACCGCACACCGCACGAAGAACATTGACGGCCCCTGCGAGAGAAGAAGTGGGAGCTCCTTCCTCATCCGCCTTATAGCCCGGACCTCGCTCCAAGTGATTATAATTTGTTCGGTCCCATGAAGAAGACTTTGCGAGGAAGAAAATTCGAAGATTTTAAGGAAGTGAAAGCAGCTATCAATAACTGGATTCGTCAGACTCCTCAAAGCTGGTTTGCAGAAGGACTCCAGAAGTTACCCGAGCGATGGAGTAAGTGTATTGATGAAGATGGCTCATATTTTGAAAAATGTGTTACGGGTTATTATTTTCTTAATATTCCCAAAACATATGATTGAAAAATGTAAATGAAAAATGTGGATAAATTATATTGTGAAAATAAATAAATGGTGCAAACAGTCCTTACAAGGACAGATGGTACGTTCACAGTTATAAGACAGTCACAGCACCAACAGAGTCTCCAGATTCTTCCAGGACCACAAGCCGTGGTGATCACGTCCGCAACAGTTTGATGATAGTTCGCACATAGAAGATAGGCTGCAACACCGTCAACGGCTCTCGCCGACAACTTCGCTTGGAGAGACCAGATTGCGTGAGCGGGCGTTGTTCATGCCGTGTTAAATACGTCTGTGAAGATTCGCTCACGGTCAGCTACCAATTGTTTGGTCATCCATTGTCTGATGACATGTCATGTCTGTTGTCAGTCATGTACCGTAGATAGCTGACAAGCTGGACTTTTGTATGACATTGGAACTTGAAATGCATGCCGCGGAAAAGTTATTGCTCTAACAATGGAATGGAGATTGCTCTCACAAAACAATAAAATGCATAATAAATGCATAATAAAGCAAGAAGACAAACTGCCTAGCACACAACACGCCCCACCAAAAAAAAATAAAAATCACATTTTTATTTAACTTCTCGACAAACGATCTGCTGTGATGTTATCTCTCCCGGGTGGTACATGTTGAATGATAATATTATATTCCTGTAACAACAGACTCCATCTCAAAAGTCTCTGATTGTCATTTTTCATTCTGTTAATGAAAACTAACGGATTGTGATCTGTGTAAACAAAAGTAGCTCGCCGGCCTTTGAGGAAATACGCAAAGTGTCTCAAACTTTGAACCAAAGCTAGGCCTTCTTTTTCAATCGTACTGTAATTTCTTTCGTAATGATTGAATTTCTTCGAATAATATGATAATGGATGGTCGTTCCCTTCCTCATCATCTTGAGCCAACAATGCACCAAGACCAAGGCCGCTAGCATCGACATATAATTTGAATGGCTTTTCAAATGTAGGTACTGATAAAATCGGTGGTGATGCCAGCATTGTTTTGACTTGTTCGAAAGCTACTTGGCATTCATTACTCCAAGTATATTTTATTTTTCGGCTCGTGAGGCTTGTCAAAGGGTGTACAACATCTGCGTAATTTTTGCAAAATTTTCTATAATACCCAGCCATACCAAGGAATCTTCTTAGTTCCTTTCTTGAGTTAGGTACAGGAAAGTTTACAACGGCTTGAACTTTTGCCATAATAGGTTTTATCTTCCCATGTCCGATTTCAAAACCTAAATAGTTTAGCGACTGTTTCCCAATCTCGCTTTTGCTGAGGTTGATTGTTAAATCGGCCTCGCCGATTCTTTGGAATAATTTTCGTATTTGTTCCAAGTGGTCTGGCCAGTCATTACTATAAACGATTATGTCGTCAATATATACGGCGCAGTTGTCTAAATTTTCGATGACTTTATTAGCTAGTCTTTGAAATGTTGATGCGGCATTTTTCATTCCGAAGGGCATAACTTTGTATTGAAATAAACCCTCTTCGGTGACGAAGGCTGAAATTCGCTTTGCTCTTTCTGTTAAAGGAACTTGATAATATCCTTTCAATAAGTCAAACTTGCTGATTATTTTCGAATCTCCTACTTGTTCAATGCAAGTCTCGACATTCGGCAAGGGATAATTGTCTGCGATTGTCAATTCATTTACTTTTCTATAATCAGTACAAAAACGATGAGTTTTATCTGGTTTTGGTACCAAAATGCATGGTGAACTCCAATTGCTGTTGCTATTTTCTATTATGTTATGATCTTTCAGATATTTTACTTCCTTTTTCATAATTTCTCTCTTCTCTGGATTCATTCTGTACGGACTCTGTTTTATTGGCTTTTCTTCAGATAATTCGACATCATGTTCTGCCCACGTAGTTATTTGCGGATGATCGGCAAATATTCCTTTGTGCTCTTTAATTATTTCTTTTATCTTTTCTTTCTGTTCGGAATCGACATGCTGGAAATGGCTATCAAGATTTTCTAATATCTTTGAATTATTCATTCTTGGCATGATGAGATTGACTTCCTCTTCTGCATCACCCGGCGATGCCAAGTTCGTCAGCGATGTTGCCGCTGCAGACTCCCCTGACGCAATCATAGTGCTCGAAATGCCTGTAGAATTTTCTTTTATATCACCCAGTGCGGGCAAATTCGTCTGCGATGCTGACACCAGACTCTCCGGTCACAGCATCAGAAGGGTTTGACTCAGTTGTTGACTCTTCGTCTCGGTCGTGATATTTCTTGAGCATATTTATGTGACACATTCTTTGTTTCTTTCTTCTATCCGGAGTTTCTATAACATAGTTGACTTCACTTATTTTCTTTTGTATCATATAAGGACCTTGATACCTTGCCTTCATCGGATCTCCCGAGATTGGCAATAAGAGTACTTTTTCACCTTGCTGAAATGTTCTTTCTTTTGTGTTTCTGTCAAATTGCTTCTTCATTTTACCTTGTGAATTTATTAGATTAGCCTTTGCAGACTTTTGTATCTCAGTGAGTCTTTCTTTGATCTCAGACACGTAGTCTAACAAATTCGTGTTTTTCTTCTCTTCGCTGAGCATATTTGCTTTCATCAACTTCAGGGGTCCTCTAACTTCATGACCGTAAATTAATTCAAATGGACTAAATCCGAGTGAATCTTGAACTGTTTCGCGGATGGCAAATAATAGCATTGGTATACCTAAATTCCAGTCTTTTTGATGCTCTTCGCAGTAAGTTTTCATCATAACTTTCAATGTTTGATGGAATCGTTCTAACGCACCTTGAGATTCTGGATGATAAGCAGTTGAACAAATATGTTTTACTCCGAGTACTTCTGACACTTGACTAAATATCTTCGATGTAAAGTTCGTGCCTTGATCTGAGCGTATGACTTTCGGTAATCCCACCATAGTAAAGAAATTGATCAAAGCCGAACAATTATCTTTGGCGTTAATGTTTCTCAATGGGATAGCTTCTGGAAATCTGGTTGACGAACACATAATTGTAAATAGATATTCATGTCCCATTTTGGTTCGTGGTAAAGGTCCAACACAATCAATAATGATATTTCTGAATGGTTCTTCGCACGCAGGGATTGGAATTAACGGCGCTTTCGGAGGATCTAACTGATGTTTACCAACTATCTGACATGTATGACAAGTTCGACAGAAGTTAGCTACATCTTTGTACATTTTCGGCCAGTAAAAATGCTTCAATATTCGATAATGAGTTTTGCGTACACCGAGATGACCACTTAATACGTTTTCGTGTGCAACGCTTAAGACTTTTTGTCGATATGACTTAGGTATTACAATTTGATGTACTTCTTGCCATGTTTCTTCAGGAGTGGCTTCTCTTGGTTTCCAGCAACGAAATAGGATACCATTTTGCTTGTAAAAGTAAATGCGCTCATTCTTAACACTCTCGTTCAGTTCTGCGGAGATGTTTTGTAATTCTTCTTCTTTTATTAGTTGACACCGATCTATATTCGTTTCGAATGTTATTTCTTTCTCTTCAATATTTTCGTCAATTCCATTCTCTTTCTGATTTCTCTTTCTTACTCATGGATCTTGTGACGGCACATACTGTTGTTTGTTCACTTTCTTTCGCTAGTTCAATCTCTTTCAGTTCATTCTCTTTCGCTTCATGATCTTTTATTTCTCCTTCGTTTGCTTCAATTTCTTTCATGTCTGTTATCATACGTGGTACCTGAACTTTGCATCCGGCTAAGTCGTTCCCAACAATCAAATCGATCCCTTCAATAGGAATTTCTTCTCGATCGACTAAACCAATTATGAAGGTACCTTCCACTATCTCGGTTTTTACGTACAACTTATGCAGTGGAGCTGAGATACATCCTCCGACGCCGCGGAGTGGAACACATAATCCCGTGTATGTAGCATGTGACACTGGAACTATGTCTTTCACTATTAATGATTGAAATGCTCCGGTATCTCGCCATACTGTAACTGGATATAAATCATCTTTATCATTACCAGCTAGACCGTCTTTCGTGAAAGCTTGCTTCCCTTCTTCAATTAGTTGTTCACTTTCGTCGACTGAAGTATACCTATCATGCTCATTGACCTGAACACCATAAAAACTAGTAGGAAAGGATATTTCCTGCTCAGTCTCAAGATGGCAGTTCGTTTCACGAACAAGCGTTACGGGCTTTCTATCGTACTTTTCTGGTCGTCCATGCAATTGCCAACATTCTGTTTTTGCATGTCCCTTTTTCTTACAGTGTTCACATTCTATTTTCCATCTTGGCGTTTCTCGTTTTCTCATATCTTCTGGCTGTTTGTTTTTATTGTTATATTGTCTGTTGTCTTCATAATATTTTTCCTGTCTTTTGTCTTCATGATATTTTTCTGCACTTCTTGTGTAATAGTTTCTTTGCTTTTCATAATGGTAATACGACCGTGGCTTTTTATGCGTCAATTCGTATTGATCGGCGATTCTTGCTGCTTCGGTTATGTTTTGTGGCATTCTCTCATCTAAATATACTTTGATTTGTGGGCTGAAACAGTTCTTAAATTCTTCGATGAGGATGACATTTCGTAGTTTCTCAAACGTATCGGCGTTTTCGGCTTTCGTCCACTTATCAAACAAGACTTCTTTATCTTTGGCAAATTGTAAATGATTTTGCTCTTTCATTCTTTGCCATGAACGGAATTTCTGTCGGTAGGCTTCTGGCACCAACTCATATGCTTCAAGGATTACTTGTTTTACCTTTTCATAATCTTTGGCATCGCCATTAGGTAAGGCTTCATACGCCTTTTGTGCTTTACCAGTTAAAACTGTCTGCATCAGGAAGGTCCATTTTTCTTTTGGCCAGTTTGCCGTTTCAGCAACCCTCTCAAAACACAGGAAAAATTGTTCCACGTCTCTTTCGGAAAACTTTGGAACTATAGATGCATTTTCTTTTAATGATGCTTCTGATTTTCTTTTTTCAGTTTCTGCTTTTGTTCTTATTCTCTCTAGCTCAATTTCTCTTTGCATATTCATCTCTTTTTCTCTGAGTTCTCTTTCGGCCTCCCTTTGTTCTCTTCGTTCTTCTCGTTCTAATCGCTTTTCTTCTCGTTCTCGTTCTAATCGCTTTTCTTCCAATTCTATTTTTTTCAATTCTAACAACACATTTGAATTTTCCGGCAACTCTCCTTGGACATCCTTTTCTATCTTGCCTTCCTCGATGAAATGCTCTTTGATTCTCTGGAGTATTTGCTCCTTTCGCATAGTCATCTTAACTGGCAATTGCAACTGGATTCCAACATCGAATAATTCCGCTTTCTTCAATTCCTTCAGCTGTTGCACATTTGGGGCTTCATTGAATTGTTTAAGGAATTCTTTAGCATCGAAGTCCATTTCTTACGTTCGTAGCTAATTCCTAACAATTCTTATTAAATAACCCGAGAAAATTTTATTTAGGAAGATCAAAAAACGCGATAAAAAATCGTGAAATATAAAGCTAAAAACTTGTCCACGGTTAGTTTTAGCCTTATGCTTAGGCTTACAGTTATTAAGCCTTAAGACTTAACTTAAAAAGAGTGGACCGAGGAAGCGAAAAAAGAAAAAGTTCAGAACCTTGACTGGGAAGAAGTGGTAGTTCGAAGAACCGACGGCTCTCAGGCGAGCTGTGCGTCAGTGAAAACAAAGCTGGGTCCTGGCGTGGTCGCCAAATATGTTGCGGGTTATTATTTTCTTAATATTCCCAAAACATATGATTGAAAAATGTAAATGAAAAATGTGGATAAATTATATTGTGAAAATAAATAAATGGTGCAAACAGTCCTTACAAGGACAGATGGTACGTTCACAGTTATAAGACAGTCACAGCACCAACAGAGTCTCCAGATTCTTCCAGGACCACAAGCCGTGGTGATCACGTCCGCAGCAGTTCGATGATAGTTCGCACACAGAAGATAGGCTGCAACACCGTCAACGGCTCTCGCCGACAACTTCGCTTGGAGAGACCAGATTGCGTGAGCGGGCGTTGTTCATGCCGCGTTAAATACGTCTGTGAAGATTCGCTCACGGTCAGCTACCAATTGTGAAGATTCGCTCACGGTCAGCTAGCAATTGTTTGGTCATCCATTGTCTGATGACATGTCATGTCTGTTGTCAGTCATGTACCGTAGATAGCTGACAAGCTAGACTTTTGTATGACATTGGAACTTGAAATGCATGCCCCGGAAAAGTTATTGCTTTAACAATGGAATGGAGATTGTTCTCACAAAACAATAAAATGCATAATAAATGCATAATAAAGCAAGAAGACAAACTGCCTAGCACACAACAAATGACACTAACTAAAAAAATCATACTGCTATGAATATATTATGTTCCTAATTAAACGTTTTGTTTTGAACTTTTGATCGAAAGCAACCATAAAACACAGAATTCAAAAAAGTCTCAGAATTTTTCAAACACCCATCGTACAAGCTGATGTGATAAAGGTAATGAAGAGATTCTAAGTAGCTGGCCAAAGGCAGAATGCGGGTAAAGTCAAGGCAAAACAAGCAGAAAACCACAGGCAGCAGCCGCAACGGCGCGACAACCGCACGACAGCCTGCCAGAGTGGCGAATGAATATATGCTTACTCTTAGCTGCATGCGTGAAGTTCGCGGGAAATCGCTACTTCACATTGTCGGAAATCGGTCGCAAAATTCAGAACTTAGTGTCTTCCATGACTATTTTCAATTTCAAGAGAATTGCATTTTAGTGACATTTTGCTACAGGACTGCAAGACTACTTTACAATGATGATAAAAGCAAAGACATCATTTAGCTAAAAGAATGACAGTTCATTAAAGTGATTCTTAAAATATTTCTTGAACTCACAAAGACTGTCAATTTGCCTGAGATGAGAAGGAAGACCTTTCCAGGCACGCACTGCAGCAGCGATAAAAGATCGACCTCCCAAGATCGGTCGACGAATTCTGGGAACCGAAAAAAGTCGCTCATCAGAAGAGCGAAGTTGAAATCCACGAGATGTTGATGACAGTTTTTGAAAATTCGAGACAAGGTAAGTAGGCGCCAGTTGATGATAGCAGGAGAAGGTAAGAGTGCACAATCTATAGTCAATGCGCACAAAGTTATACATGCAGGAAGGAAAGAGGACTGACGAGCAACAGTTCGAGACAGTGGAACTCTATATGTTCGAGATCGGATTCTTTGATCGGACATACCATGAAACAGCTTCAATGCTGCATTCTGCCTTCTTATATGCAATGGAGTGAACTTTTGGCAATGACAGTCGAGTCCGCATATGATTCGATGAGATCTCTTTCTTACTCTCTCAAACTTTTTCGAGTATTTTTTATTCATGCCTATAAATAACGGTGCATTGTAATCCAGAATAGACAAAACCGTTGCATTATAAAGTCGAATCAGATCAGGTATTTGTAAGAAAGCCTTCAAACGTTTGATCACATTGAGTCGTTGACACGCGATTTTGCAGATATTCTGTACATGGCTATCCCAAGAAAATGCTTCATTGTAAATCGCACCAAAAATCCGAAGCTCCCGCACGAATTCAACATTGGATGGTAAAAGAACAGAAAGATGAGGCTTCTTGATATTCATAATTTTCGTTTTCTTTTTGTTCAGTTCTAACCCGTGAGTGTTACACCAATTTTCTGCGTGTTGAATTTCCTCTCTGATAGAAAGTTCTAAGTCTACATTTGCGCAAATGGGAATGCCAATAGCGACGTCGTCAGCATACTTGGAAATGAAAGCGTCATTGTTCGATGGTTGCAGAGTTCGCATGTGTACGCAGAATAAAAACGGAGAAAGTTTTCCCCCCTTGCGGGACGCGAGAGGTGACGCGTACAATCGAGCTCAAACAGTCCTGTCTTAATTTTACCCTTTGACGGCGATTTCGAAGGAAGTCACAACACCAAAGTAAAAAATCACTTGGCAAGTTTGTACTTATCAGAGACCTGAGTAAGCTCCCATGCTCTAAATAATCGAAGGACTTTTTAAATCGAGAGTTACGAGTATGACACCAGTAGATGAATAATCGTCCAATACAGAAGGCCGAAAACCGAACTGTTGGGAACCGCAACTATCTATACGTTCAACTCTGATATTGTTGAGAATATAAGCTTCTAAGATTTTTGAGAACACCGGAAGAACTGAGATAGGTCTATAATCATCCAGTGTCGGGTTTCTGCATTTTTGAACGGGTGTGACATTCGCTAATTTCCACGAATGACGAACAGACTTAGAATTGATGGACAGAGCAATTATATGACTGAGCGGACCTGCAAGTTCAGAACTAGCCACTTTAACCAAAAAAGGAGGGATGCCATCGCTTCCAGCCGATTTGTTGCCTTTCAGGTCATGTAATAATTTTTCAACCTCACCGATATCAACAGAAATATCCCATCGTTCTTCGTCACCAGTAGTAGACAATTGCGTCAACATATCCCAGTCAGAAGGTTTGTTAAATACAGATGCGAATCTTTGGTTGAGAAGTTCAGCTGCATCGGTAGTCGCCGGTAGTTCAGACTTTTTATTCTTGCTATTTATCACTTCCCAAATTTTCCATAAATCATTTGATTTTGAATGAGCATTTCCAATCCTATTGCTTTGCCTTCTCAATTTCTGTCTTAACTTTTTGACGGTAATAACGATATAAATTAAAATTCCCTACGCAGTAAGCGGCGAAGCGAAGATTTATCAAATGCTTCAACTTGGGTGTGAACCATGGTTTTTCGTTTCCTTTCATAACTACTGCATGATTTGGGATTACGTTCATTGCATCCTGAATAATTTCAGTAAGTAACTGACACTTGTCATCTGTGATCGATAGATTCGATGCCAAGGATAATCGCGGAGATATTCTTTAAATGCTGTGGTACATTCAAATCAGGAGGAATGTAGATTACGAAGAAGATGATATCATTTGCCAGACGAAGAGTCAAACATTCAAAGAAGTCCGGTCTTGCAGAAGTATCAAGAACTGTGACCGAAATATCATTATGCACATACGCGCAAACTCCGCCACCACGCCTGCCATCTGTACGGTCCTGCCGATACAATACATAATTATGTATGTTGATTTCGTCATCAGACATATTCTCAGTTAACCAAGCCTCACATAATGCGATAATCTTTGGCCTAAGAAGATCTGCTGCTAGAGATAGATCATCATATTTTGGACGTAAAGATTGTACATTTGCCAAAGACACATGTGGAGCAAATTGAGAATTAAAAGCGCTTACTGAAAATTTTCTAACTCTTTACGTTCAATAATCTTCTTGCGGTATATAAGTACATCCTGGCCTGAATCCCACCTCATTTGCAATTCATCTCTCAAAGCCTTCATTTCTCTTCTTTGCTTATTCGTCAGATCATTATTTAGGTATACACCCTTATATGTATTCGATTGTCGCAGATTTTTGGCATGTTTGAGAGCTTTTAGCTTCGTCCCATAGTTATTGAATCGCAGTTGAATTAGTCTTGGTCTTGTGGAATTCAACCTACCAATGCGTATGAAGGAAAATGACTCTTGGTCAGCGATGTTCATCTCACTCAGCAGGGCATTGATTTTGTTTTCGTCATTCCTGTTCCTAGTCTCCAGGTCTCCACAATCATCCTCCTTCAATCCAACAATGATGACATTATTTCTTCGACTTACTATTTGCTCCACTTCCTCCATCATATCTTTTTCAATTCTTGAGTTGTTGTGTTTCATTATTTCAATCTCATTTCTTAAAAACTGCATTCTGCTTGAAGTCGGTTCTGACTGTCTATCAAAGAAGATATGGTTTTCTGCATCGAGTCAAAGTGGAGAGTGAATTTTGCTTCCAAAATGTTCTCAAAGTCTTCCCTGGTGAGAGAATTCAGAAAACTGGAGTTTGAAGTGCTTTCTCTTTTATCTAGATCAATGGACTGAAAACTACTGACAGCATCACGCAACGCACTTGTAAGTTGATCTTTATTGAGTTGCTTAATACGAGATGTTGACATTCTTCTAACATTCGCAAATGTGACAGGCACAGAATTAGACAGGTCGTCTCTTCTTCTGTTTGACTAGAAAGGAAATATTGGAACATGTAACGTTAATGAAATGGCACAATCTCCTGACTAAATACCATAGCAACCGAACAATGAGCAACCAGTTCAACATTAAACACGCCAAATTGTGCAAAGTTTCAGTGATTGTTATCAACCGGATCACGCAGCAAAGAGACACAGACGATGTCAAGTTCTTCAGAGAAGTTTGTGAACGTTTTTTCATGCGCCTGCTAACTTTTTTTAAATGATCGGAGGGCCCAACATTATCGAGAAAACTTTTGCGCAATGATCTGAATTCTTCGAATCTGAAGGAGTCGTGGCGATCGGAGCATTTTGAAGGAATTCAGAGCAATCCGCAAGCGACGCATGACTATTTTTCCTATCTCTGCAAGGTATTAAAAATTTCTTTTTGCCCACTTATTAAGTTCCTGCATGTACCATCTGTTTGAATCAGTTTGCACTTCTAGCAAAGTGATACGATCAAACAATCAAATTCTATGGTGACAGGTGTGTTGTCTTTGGAACTCATGCTATTGTGACAAAATAAACACCGGAATTGAACGTGGAACCCTCAGACGTTATTCTAACAGCTTAACCACTGCACCACTCTACACTTCTACAGTGACTGTCAATTCATTATGTTGAACTTATAGGTCTTTAAATTTGGCTGATTCTTGTGACCTATGCAGTGAGGTGAAAATGCGATTTCTACACTCCACAAGCACGCACAATGCAGATAGCCAAGATGAGACACTGAGAAGTAATCACTGATACCGACGAACGAAGAGTAATTTCTCCAGATTATAAGAAAACGATGATGATATCACACAAATGAATGCAAATAATTGTCATAGAAATATACTGTTTATCTGAAGTTCGCTAGAATGGAAATTGACTCAAGGTCGCGGCACATCCCGGGGAACTAAGTTGGGGCATGAAGAACCAATTAAAACCTTCGATTTACTCATGTGACTGATTCTAACCCAATGATAGAGACGTTGGCAGGTGTATCTAGGTGAAAATGCGTGCGATTTATGTGCCGTTATTGTGCATTGCATGAAGCTTAATTTCCATTCTAGAGGTTTCTATGGATGATGTAGATGATCACACAAGGACTCTGACGATATAAATTTCCGCAGAAATGGCAACCGAAGAACGATGAAATTCTGCAATATATGTCGTCTGTTACCAGACACAATTAACCAACCGACCGTCACGACCGTCACGATAAGGACTGCACAATAACGAGAGGTACCGTTCATCAAACGGGCCGCAGCATTCAGAACTGATTGCAACCGTCTAAGACGACAAGAGGGCAAGCCAGAGTAATATACACCAGTAAGAATTTTATGGAATATAACTAACTCTGCTTTATTTGAATCTACATGTACAACTTGTTATTGCAGACTTCCTTGCTTATATATACCCACAGTTGCAGTATCACCCTGATGCCGGTTGCAGGTCCACCGGCCAAAAATTCGATAACATTTTCAATAACAAAATTGCCCAGCATTGTAGCATCACTTGCTATGATTACTCATCGCCTACACCCAACTGTTCTGTCATGAAACAATTTTATTCTTCTAGCCTCCAATGCGCTTCAGTGCATTTGGAAAAAGGGGAGAATTGTACTTTATCGATTCATAGAGATCACAGGTCTGAAATTAACGACTAACGAACTTTGTTAATTTTCATTTCATATCTTGGAAACTGATAATTCCTGAAACTGTTTCAAAATTCTCCAGCAACTGCCGCTAAACTATCGAGGGGTTTCAAGTGCATTCTCACCTACATGGAGGGAGTGCACGTTTTTTGTCAAGTGTGATGAACGGTAATTATTCTGAATGTGGTAGAATGAATTAGTGGTTCATGGTGAAATATTACCGACAAAGACATGTTTAGAATAAAACAGAAAGAAAGTTAACGATACAAGGGACTTATACAATTTTCAATCACCGTGAAATTTGTGTAGTAATGTATCATGCGATGGGAACAGTCATTTCATAAATGTCTTTATGTTAAAAATGCATTTGTATTAAGATACGGCAAATGGTATTGCTTAACTATCTGTTAGGATTTGCTCTGCAAGTCTATTCAAAGTACACACACCACAACTGATGAATTCCATCATGCACCATTGCCCTTTAAAGCCAACGTCGCTTATGATTTGACAATTTTTCTACAATCGTCTCAACACATTTCCAGAGATTAAGGTAGACTCACGCTACATTTGAAAACTCAAAGTCTAATCTGAAAATTAATAATTTGTAAAATTGCAAGTTAATGTTTTGACAGTGCCTACAAATAAGCATAAAATACATCTGATCGAGTTTTATCAGAGAGATTGAAGTGGATTGACTGAAAGAAGAGAATTGCTCATTTGTTGTTGAACTCGTATCCTTTGTCATAAAAAGAAAACGAAGGAATTTCTACAAGTCGGATTTCTATGTTTGTAGGATAAACTTTGGTCATTTGAAGTTACACAGCAACTTATTCTTGCAATTCGCGGAATAGCTATTTTCTTGAGAGAGGAAATATCAACTTTTCCTCCCGCAGCTATGTTGTACAGCCCTAGCGCAGAGGAGGGATGGACAGATAGCTAGGGAGGAGACGTTTATTTCATCTCCAAAGAATGTAGCTTTTCATTTTTTGATTTATAGATGTCTATTGTTCATTATGAAATTGATGGTTATACCGAAATCTATGTATCAGTAAGTCATAGGACTGCATCGATATCTTGGTAGTCTGTGGCTAATCATAACTTGTTTATAGACTTCTATGATTTGTCCTTTACAGGAGTTTACATAGAAAAGTTAGCTTTGTGATCCCGTGAGACTGAAAAGTTGATATTTCCACCCGGCAGCTTGCAGAAGAGAGATGTCTTTTCACTCCCACACAAAAGGAAGAGCTTTTAACAACGACTCTCGGAAAATCGGCAGCATGCGTGGAAGAGCATGAAATTGAATCAGCGACAGTGTCTTTGAAAGCATTTCTCGTGTTTAAATGCGCAGACAGCATGCGTAGGATTACTGCATGTATGAGTGACTGTTGATCACTGCATCTACAGCATGCATAGTTAGCAAGCAGCCAGGCTATTGATGCTCCGCCGGCCTTGTGTTTAGACGGTATGATGGTATGTCATGATGCTCCAACGTCACTGGCTCAAATTTGCCCACAACTGATGAGGTACAACAGGCTGAAACATGTCTCGTTGTGGTTACATCAGATATTCACAGAAAACAGAAAAAGCAATCTCTCCCTCTTTTACGACGATTATTTATTTGGTACTGAGAGACGAAACGCGTCAGGTGACGCTTTTGTACCAAATAAATAATCGTCGTAAAAGAGGGAGAGATTGCTTTTTCTCTTTTCCGAGTGAACATGTACCTCCCGTTCCGACAAGCTTTGAGAGCTACATCAGATATGATAGAACCATTGGACTATAAAATCAGAATAAGATTGTTTAACCGCATCACTTTGCTAGAAGTGGAAACTGATTCAAAACGATGGCACATGCTGGAACGTACTAAGTGGGCAAAAAAAATTTTTAATACCTTGCAGACATAGGAAAAATAGTCGTGCGTCGCTTGCGGATTGCTGTGAATTCCTTCGAAATATTCCGAGCGCCACGACTCCTTCAGATTCGAAGAATTCAGATCATTGCTTAAAAGTTTTCTCAATAATGTTGGACCCTTAGATCATTATTAAAAAAGTTAGCAGGCGCATGAAAAAACGTTCACAAACTTCTCTGAAGAACTTGACATCGTCTGTGTCTCTTTGCTACGTGATACGGTTGATAACAGTCACTGAAACTTCGCACAATTTGGCGTGCTTAATGTTGAACTGGCTGCTCATTGTTCGATTGCTATGGTATTTAGTCAGCAGATTGTATCATTTCATTTACGTTACATGTTTCCAAGCTTCCTTTCTAGTAAAACGGAAGAAGAGACGGTCTGACTAAGTCTGTGATAGAATCATTTTGAGCTTATTTGGGTAACTCGGGAAAATTGACTGCACACCTTACATTACAGTGTAAGATGCAAAATCCTCGATTAAACGTGTACAATTCATTAGAATAATTGGTCTAACGGCTATGAGTTTCAGCTTTGGTTAATCCGAATTCAGAAAGAAAATTGCAATGTGAAATATGTAGGCGATATGTTGTTAGAAGTGGCTTCCATAAACAGCTTCTAGCTGAATGAAAGAGGCTCACACTGGAATCACGGATAGTGAGAACCAACTTAACGCTCTCACCGAGTTCGACATGCTGTGCTAAGTTCTTTTATTGATTAATGCATTATTAAATACTGTTTCTCATGCACCACAATTTTCAATTCTTCTATCGGTTATTTAATATGAGAACATCGCATGTAGGAATTGATCATGCACGATTTTCAAATTATCACAAGTCTTCAACACAAGTTGACGACTCAATTCAAAGCTGTCGTTTGCGATAGGCAAACACGGTTTCCTTATTGTAAACATCTGTAAAGATCATATATCAGATTATCCACACACGAGTGCTAACGAATAAATCGAGTCAACGGTAGAGCAATATGACAAGGAAACGAATCGAAGACGAGGAATTACCTAAAGGCTTTTAAGGTAATTAACAATCTTTTTAAGCAAGCATCAGTATATACATCATTGTCTTTCATTGTGAATTCTCATTATAGTAAGCTAACAGAGGCGCAAAGTCGCTCATTCCGAATATCAAAATGCGAGATACATCATAATGACAGACTTAGCATAATAAGACTGAACATCCCCAAGTAATAGACAATCTGGGGGAATATGGACAGAGAATCTGGTATCAAAAATAGCCGGTCTAATGGCTGGGCACTTCATACGCAAGCCTCTGCTGCGAGCTAGACATTCCCGCTTTCTGTAACAGTATGCACACTACAAGCTGAATAAAGTATCACAATAAGTTTTAAGCATGAAAGTTATTTTGGGAAGTACTTACTTATTGAAAGAGAATTTTTTTGATAGATTGAAAATGTGCATACTATTACTGTAACAGACTGCCTCTGATATTTCATAGCTGATCACCTGACGTTCATGCCATCCAATCAACAGGCCGTGATCTATTCGTCTGGTGATAAATGACGAGTATACTACCCACAGAATTAAATATTTTGTTTATCTGCTTCGGTTTGTTAGAAGTGTGATTACTTCGAAATGGACGGCACATCGAGGAACTTAGTAAGTGGGCAAAAAGGAATTCCTAATACCTTACAGAGATAGGAAAAAGTCGTGCGTCGCTTGCGGATTAATGTGAGTTCCAACAATGTGCTTCGATTGCCACAATTCCTTCAGATTCGAAGAATTCAGATCATTGCGCACAAGTTTTCTCCATAATGTTGACCCTTCCGATCATTATTAAAGAAAGTAGCAGGCGTACGAAAATTAGTTCACTTGATGATTTCACCATCGTCTTCTCAGCCAGTTCTCACTGCATAGTGCATATGTGAATTGAATGTTAGCTAGACGATGTG
Organism: Prostheceraeus crozeri; assembly: GCA_907163375.1. Lineage (NCBI taxonomy): Eukaryota > Metazoa > Platyhelminthes > Polycladida > Euryleptidae > Prostheceraeus > Prostheceraeus crozeri. The sequence continues at coordinate 148,145 of CAJQUW010007592.1, read as the reverse complement.
AGTTTTGGTGTGTGCGAAGTGATATCACAGCACGCACGCATCTCTCACTGGCTCTGGTTCCTCTGCCGACAGCTTATTGTTTGCCATTTCCAATAGCAAGCGATACACGAATTATCCATTCGAGAAGGAGCAAGTTGTCTAATTCTGTGATGTGCCATTTTGATATTAAGGTTGCATACAATTCTTCCTTTCTAGGAAGCCGAAGGGCGCGCAGATGAATCTAATTCTGCAATGCCACATCTGTAAGTCCTCTCTCTCCTTCCAGCGTCATTCTACTTTTCCTCATGCATTTTCTCTTAATCTCATTCTGTAGAGTTGTAAAAAAACCATCACCATGAATACAGTTTGTTATCCAATTTGATCGACGTGTTTTCGGTTTGGTAGACTTTCTACTATATATTTATTGCAGTGCATAGCAGCAATCAAACGACACAGCGGGTTGCTATCATAGAAATTCGATTTTTTCCTTTGGGATAAGGATGGGCAGCAGCCACATTATCTGTTGATGGCAATTTCCACTGCTCGGAAGGGCTCCGATTGCTAAGTCTTCAGTAGAATCAAATTTTTGAAGCCTCCGATGGCTCAAGATTCGAAAGGCGGCAGCTTGAGTCACGCTTAGGTTGGACAGTTAAATATAGTTTATTGCAGTGCTAATTCTCCAGTTATTTCCGGTCCTGTTGGAACGTCGGGGTTGATTTTCACATCATCATGTGGTCTTTGTGTTTCTTGGAAAAAGGGATATCCTGCTTGATTATCACTCATCATTGCTGCTGGTTGTCTTCGCATCACCGTGTATTAGAAATTTGAAATAGCTGGCAAATCAATCTGTTGTGGTTTTTCCGCTATCTATGATTTCTGTCCTTCTGTGCAACCTACAATAACGGCGTGACCAGTCGATCATTCACTTGTAAAATTTCAAGTTTTCCTCTTGATTAATCAGAGACCAACGTCAGGTTATATCCTGAAATCGTGGATAAGTCACAGTTCTTCGATCTAATTCTGTATCTGTCATATACATGTAGTGTTGTGGTATCGCTGTTGGCGCAGAGACATCACAGTTGGAGGCTCGAATCTCTCACGGATTTTTTTCCTATGAGGACATCCATTACTGACATTTTCGCTTTGAGTGATCAAGAATTCTATAAATAAGAACGACTTAATGCAAGCTTTGATTCAAGTAAGGTCGCAGAAACTACCGAAAACAGACAGTGTATGTGACTTTGATAAGTTGTCGTCGACTCTCGAGCAGACATTAAAAGAGCGACTAGACCATTTTTTGTGAAGGATCACTGGCGTAAGTGAAGAAATAAATGAAGCAAAAACATAATATGCTTGAACAAAGTAATGTCGGAGAAACGAATATCACAAAGTTGCAAGCGATATATTCGACGAAATTGATGAACGGATGAAACGCAATAAAACTGTAATTACCTCTGGCGTTGAAGAATTAGTTACTGGCAATCTCGAACCACGTGAACAGCATGATCGTGAAAAATGCGAGAATATTTTAACTTTCCTTGCGTCCTCCATCATAGAGGTTGATGAAACTCGACGCATTGGACGTGTGGCTTCGAATAATAAACTCTTGCTTCTCATTGAGTACAAGACAGTTGATTACAAATATTCAGTAATGCGAAAAGCCAAACATTTGCGAAGTAGCTGCGAGTCTATACGCTATATTATCAGTGACAAAACGAAGGTAGAATTCTGAGGGAAAAGTTTCGACGAAGAAAGGTAAATGAAGATGCTGTCATTTTCCGAGGTCGAGTTGTGGAGCGCAAAGATGTTCAACATTTTCGCGAACGCTTTCAGAATTTACAGAACGGCCTAGCATTAAATTTCCGACCTTTTGTTGTTAAATGTACAATCAAGTTTTCCTAAAATTGATGAGCTTAGAGTGACTGCAACCCTAAAGAATCCAGACGTAATCTGTGTGACAGAGACCTGGTTAAATGACTCTATTCAGAACAGCCACGTGTCCATCAATGGTTTTGATATTGCAAGATGTGACCGGAACAATAGAAGAGGTGGAGGAACAGTGATATATACACGCCGTAATTCACACTACAAACTTTTATCATTTCCTTATCCTGCACCTCTGGTCATCGACGTGTGTGGTGCAATACTCTTTGACATGAAATTGACAACTATAAATGCTTACGTTCCCCCAATACTGACTCATCTACATCGAACGAAATCTTGCCATATTTCATTACGTCAGTAGACCACACTCTACTGCTTTTTCTCGAATTTTAATATTGATCTCCTCGGTGATTTTAATCAGCTGAACGCAAACATGTTGTGTAATGAGTTGCAACTTGTAAATATTGTCTGTAAGCCAACCAGGGGCAATAGTATTCTTGATGTTGCTCTGGTATGAGACAGTTTGACTGATGTCAGCGATGTGCCTATTGGTCCTATTGGCAATGCGGATAGGATGATGACTGTTGCTTCAAAAGCGCAAGGGGTTTACCACATTAGCTCAGTTCGTCATGTAAATGTCCACGACCTCCGCCCTCCAAACATTTTCAAGCTGCGGACTTTTCAATTCTTCTCCTGTAAAAGCAGTGACAGATTGCTTTCTTCAGATGTGAACCAACAATGTGACTTTTTCCTACAATCTCTGCGTGAACTAGCAGACTTACACATACCAACCTGTGACGTCATCATGACCGATCGCGAGCCCAAGTGGATGACGCCAATAACGAAACATGTCATCAACGAGAAATGGAGAGCATACCGGAATAAAGACTGGGAGCGCTTTAACAAACTCAAAGAAAAAGCAAAGAGTGAAATAAGAATAGCAAAAAAATATGGGATTCAAAAATCAAGAGATCAAGTGGAGGTACCTGGAAAAGACAGAGAAGGTAACTGGCTCATCCTCTCGCAACAGAAAATCTGTTTGACGCTCTGCCTCATCAAGGAAATTTCGATCAGTTGCTATGTGATATACGTGAATCTCTATATAACTCACAACCCTCTAACATAGATTCTTTCAGTCTTCATGTCGACGATTGTTGGGATGTTGCAGCGACGCAGCAGGACGTTGAAAGTTTGATTAGAAGGATTAAACCGGGTGTAGCTTATCACAGCGATGTTCCAAACACAATATCGTGAACTTTCTGTCGGTATTCATTATTCCAATTATTCGTAATTCAGTTCGCAAGAGGATCTTTCAAGGCTCAAAAACTTGGAGTGTTCCTACTTCCTAAAACTATTCCTTCAGTCATTGGAAACTTACGGCCGATTGCTGTTCTTCGTAGTGTCGGGAATATCATGGAACGTGTAATTTGTGAGCAAATGCGTACTTCTTTTTTTACGAGAATATGGAGGAGATCAACACGTGTTTCGGAAAGGATATTCCACGGCAACAGCACCAATTGATATACACGACAAAGCTTCCAGATTACTTGATGATCCTGCATATATTGGGGCAGCCATAATAACTGTAGACCTCTCCAAGGCATTTAATTATGTGTCACATTCCATGCTCCTTAGAAAGCTTCTAAACCCTCCTAGTTTTGTCATGTGGCTTCGCAGTTATCTTCATGAACGTTCAAATGTTGTGCGAATTGAAAATTTCCTAAGTGCTCCTTATTCTATAACATCGTGTGTTATTCAGGGATCCGTACTCGGTCCTTACCTTTTCTGTGTCTACACCAATGACTTTGTTCCTGCAAACGTTGATACCCATGTTGTCAAATATGCAGATGACATTTATCTAATCGTCCCTTTGCAAAGATCCATTGACATACAAAAGCGAATCTCCGACGAAATGGCAAATTTACAAAGCTGGTGTCTTAAGAAAGAACTGCGACTGAATTCTTCAAAAACAAATATAATGTACTGTGCACGCTTTCAGCAAGTATCGGACATCTATGATTCTCAAACTGTAGACCAGATGAAAAACCTTGGCGTCACAATCGACAAGAGTTTGGGTTTCATGCGGCACATCGAATCGATCCCGATTGCATGCTCTACGCTTACTGCGTCCACATGTTTCCAAAACTGAACTCCATAGTATTTATATATCACATGCACGCTCAATCAAGGAATGCGCATGTCCATGCTTTTGCGGCATAAATATGAAGCAGTCTCAACAGTTGGAGCGCATCGACAAAAGAGCGCACGGAATCATTTTTTATGGAGATACACATCAATCATGTGAATGCACTTCGGACTCTGTAACATCAAGACGACTTTCATGATAGAAAAAGTTATTTCTACATGTTTGTAGCATTCCGTTGCATATTCTATCTTCCCTGACTCCAACGGTTCTGCCGTGCACACGAAAATTCCTGTCATTTTACACGCTCACAACTGTAAGATGTCGTTCTTTTTTCCCGTTTATCACTGAAGCTGTAAACTCTATACAAACAAGTGTGTATAACGTTCTATTTTACAACATTATTATTCTGTGATGGTTGGTAGGGTATGCTCCTCGTATCCGGTAGTGGGTAATTCAAGGGAAAATATATTTCTGTTATTTGTTATTATTGTTATTATTATATCTGTTATTATTGCGTTATTTGTATTTTAATATATTATAGTATCCGCAGAAATATATTTTCCCTTGAATTATTATTCTGTGTCTGATTTCACTTCCTGACTTGTATTGCACGCTTTTCATTAAAATATACAACACCACTTCTACTGCTGCTATATACGAACTATGAGAGCCAGAATGCGAATACTTACGACGCACAATGACTCATTTTGTGAGAAGCAAGCGCTGTTGTTATATGGAATACGGTTTTCACAATCATTTTCTCTCCCTTCGTCGCTGTACCACTGACCCACCTTGCTAATCACCTCTAAATCAGTTGAAATCAATATCATAAGTTCACCTCACGTGCTCCGGAAGGTCAATAGTTTGTTGAATGACTTACAGTTCATAATGCGATTCTATTGAACTCTCAAGACGTTGCTTTATGAATAAATGAACCGGCAGTATTCGGTGCGGTCTCATGATTATTGTACTTTTTAGATGACGGAGAACATATCTTCCTAGTGTCGAGGAGAACCGATTTCAAAGTTCAAATGAGTTGGAAGTCAAGATTTTATCAACACACAACTCTAATTTGGGAATTTTCATCTTCAACTAGTGAGCAGATTGATATCGCACTCTCTGGTTTATTATGTCGCCGTTGTTTTTCCGTCTACTCATCAACGAGACACAGTGACGTCACGCAAAAGTCTTGTGGAGAGAATTAAGTTTAGAAAGATCGTCTAATACGGAGATTAACTAACGTATAAATCAGAAGAAGAAAGATATGAAGATTTTCATCGGTTTTTTACTAGTCTCGTAGATGCTTCATTCTTTCTAACTTCTCTAACCCACAATGATTGCAGCCCAGCAGTCAATGTACACACAACAACGTGCATATCAAAGTTAAGAAATCATAGATAAGTGTTACTACATTATGATATTATACATATTTTACATGTCTATTTAATCTATTGTTACGGGTTATTATTTTCTTAATATTCCCAAAACATATGATTGAAAAATGTAAATGAAAAATGTGGATAAATTATATTGTGAAAATAAATAAATGGTGCAAACAGTGCTTACAAGGACAGATGGTACGTTCACAGTTATAAGACAGTCACAGCACCAACAGAGTCTCCAGATTCTTCCAGGACCACAAGCCGTGGTGATCACGTCCGCAGCAGTTCGATGATAGTTCGCACATAGAAGATAGACTGAAACACCATCAACGGCTCTCGCCGACAACTTCGCTTGGAGAGACCAGAATGGGTGAGTGGGCGTTGTTTATGCCGCGTTAAATACGTCTGTGAAGATTCGCTCACGGTCAGCTACCAATTGTTTGGTCATCCATTGTCTGATGACATGTCATGTCTATTGTCAGTCATGTACCGTAGATAGCTGACAAGTTGGACTTTTGTATGACATTGGAACTTGAAATGCATGCCGCGGAAAAGTTATTGCTCTAACAATGGAATGGAGATTGCTCTCACAAAACAATAAAATGCATAATAAATGCATAATAAAGCAAGAAGACAAACTGCCTAGCACACAACACTATCTACATAGTTTTCCAGATTTTTTTTTCCATTTGCACACCCTTCATTCCTCGACCGCACTCGCCTGACCCAGGAATCGAACCGAAGTCTGCAGTGGAGACGAGCTCGCACCTTCTTCACTAGGCCACGCCGACCGCACTCGCCTGACCCAGGAATCGAACCGAAGTCCGCGGTGGAGATGAGGTCGCGCCTTCTTCACTAGGCCACGCCGACAGCACTCGCCTGACCCAGGAATCGAACCGAAGTCCGCGGTGGAGACGAGCTCGCACCTTCTTCACTAGGCCACACCGACCGCACTCGCCTGACCCAGGAATCGAACCGAAGTCCGCGGTGGAGACGAGCTCCCACCTTCTTCACTAGGCCACACTGACCGCACTCGCCTGACCCAGGAATCGAACCGAAGTCCGCGGTGGAGACGAGCTCGCACCTTCTTCACTAGGCCACGCCGACGGCACTCGGTTGACTCAGGAATCGAACCGAAGTGTGCGGTGGAGACGAGCTCGCACCTTCTTCACTAGGCCACGCTGAACGCACTCGCCTGACCCAGGAATCGAACCGAAGTCCACGGTGGAGATGAGAGCTCGCACCTTCTTCACTAGGCCACGCCGACCGCACTCGGTTGACTCAGGAATCGAACCGAAGTCCGCGGTGGAGACGAGCTCGCACCTGCTTCACTAGGCCACGCCGACCGCACTCGCCTGACCCAGGAATCGAACCGAAGTCCGCGGTGGAGACGAGCTCGCACCTTCTTCACTAGGCCACGCTGACCGCACTCGCCTGACCTAGGAATCGAACCGAAGTCCGCGGTGGAGACGAGCTCGCACCTTCTTCACTAGGCCACGCTGACCGCACTCGCCTGACCTAGGAATCGAACCGAAGTCCGCGGTGGAGACGAGCTCGCACCTTCTTCACTAGGCCACGCTGGCGGAATTTCATTAACTTAATAATTGTCATTCTCTTTCAATCTTTAATGACAGCATTTGTAAGTAAAGTCGAAGATAGTGCATCTTGTCAGGCATTTTCCCCGTGTGCTAGGTTTATAGATCCTACAATCAGAGCTTAAGTGAAATAGAGTTGCAAATATCTCATATAAGATGCTTGATTCTCCGTTTATAAATTGTGTTTAGACAATTACTGCAATATCAATCCGATATGATGCAATTTTTCTGTTTGTTCTACTGTTGACGTAATCAAAAAGGATGATTCTATTCTTATTATGATTGATGGGAAACCAGCTGGTTGTCTGCTTTGAATGCTAAACATAACTCAATGTAACACTGATGTACACGGAAGCAGGAGCGATCTATTTGTACCAGCACGACGGCCACGGAATCAGCTATTGATGGAGACCATCAGCAGATGAAGTGGACGATCCAGCGGCGAACGGAGCAGATGTGGGTTCATCCTGAGTGCAATGATATCGACTCTTCGCCAAGGTAGGCAGGTAATGTGCTTCAAATGCGCCACCCCCTCCCCCCCAAGGTCTACATGTTTCATCTAATAATGCTCCAACAGTTAGTTTTTACCTAATGTTTTTTCACGTAAGAAGGCACATTGTGAAATAGGTCAGGCTGCAAGCAGAATCTGATACGCTTGCATTAGAGAGTGTTGCCAGAAATATAGCGGATAGCGCTTCCCATCAAATCCATCATTTCATCATCAGTGACACGATGATCACGATGCTCAGAATAATTACCTCATATGACACATTTTCTCAAAACTCTTCAAACTGACTCTCGTGTCATCAATCATTTTATTTCCGACTCATATGGTAACATGACGACCATTTGATAATAAAGACGGAAATAAACAACAGATATTGAAATATGACTGACGTAATAGAATAATGTGTGAAATAAGAGTTTTCTCATTCATTCGAGAATATTTGAGGGCTCTGGAAGACGTGCAATGATAGATAATGATTGGTTATAAATGAAGGAGACGATAAAGTTACCAAATGGGATTCAAATGGGATTTCAGAACAAGGTTGGACCAAAACTTGGGGTGAAAACCCAAGTCCAAGTTTAATTAAATGAATAAAATCAAGTAAACGAAGTGAATTCTTTGTATTTTGTGCTGACATAAAGATTCTTCTATGGGCCAAAATTCCTGTTGGGCTCATGAGAACTGTGGTATTAGTGGGAAACGATTTATCATTGCAATAATTGTAATTAGTAGCCTAATAACATGTACTACGTCATAAAGTTATCTTTTAATTTAACCTACACTGATATACTGACTAATTGAAGATCTTTGATTTAATTGTGATTGAGTTACACAATGCTCGCAGCAAAGCAGTTGTTTTCATTTTATCATTCAGAATCATAAATAAACTTGATAAATATTACAGCTGCGCAGTAACTGCATGGTTATTTAGAACAAAAAAATCGGAATCAATTTATTTTTGGATAAATTTCGGCTATCGCAGAAAGTTAAGGGTGCGAAGATAACTGCAAAGATATAAAATATACGGAATATATAAAAATTCAATACACACAAATGCAACAAAATACTTGTAAGCTCATAGTAGATGCAATATGTATGAACTTTCAATGCGCGGTATTGTGAAGCCCAGAATGAAATAGCTAATAATCACAAGTATTTCTTCTCAAAGGTCTTATTCCAGTGGAAATTTAATAAAAAGTAATTTTTTTTATTTTTTTATCTGTGCTCTCCTTAGATTTCAAATATATAACCATTTAATTTTTGTTAACTTAATTCTGTATATGTATTAAATAAAAACACAACACAAGTTTTGTATCATTTACCCAAGGTCGACCCAAAACCCAATGTCCAACCTTGTTCAGAATGTATTTCATGAATGCGCTTCGCTTCCTTTCCAAAAATACACTGTTCACATTATTGATGAATAACTCTTGCGTGTTACGAGCACCTGTCAAGTACCACCCTGACTGCAACGATCTTGCAAATGCGCGTGGGCCCCGCACAAATACTTCTCAAGGATCGTCGCTTGTCCAACAATGGCATGAAGCACGATTCCAGCAAATTAATCATTCGTTATTTATCTTTTCTTATCAGATGTCTTCGGCCTCAGCCACACTGAAAGCAAAGCAAACGTATCTCCGCAAGCTATCAATCGCTCTGGTTTGCTTTGCTCGCAGTGTGGCAGTCTATAACTGCCGCAATGATGACTTTATATCTGCTGCAAAACGCTTGGAAAAGCTGGCAGTGTGGCTGAGGCCTTATACTGATGGCAGTTCATCATGTAATTCGAATCTATAACTGTTTGTGCGAATCATGTCTGAATGACCCAGGATACAGACGATTTGGATTTATCTCATCAGTATGTGACACATAACAGCAAAGGAACAAGGTCAATGGGTCGTTTGAGTTATCACCATCATGCTACCATACCGTCAGCTTCCAAAACTAATTCACTGGAGGTTAATGCAGTGCTGTTTTCGTCCTCGATTGATTTCGTTTAGTTTTTGTTTTTGCATTTTTAATATTTCACTATTTATTGATAAGTTGAAACGAAATTACAGTTTAATTTAAAAAGCACTTTCATTTATTTAGTTAATACTTAAAATAAAGCTGCTCTGTTCCTTGCACAATCTTTTTCAAAGTTCAAAGAAGATTATTACACATGGTACAACTTTATTGTAATATATTGACTTATACAGTATTCGTCGATTTTAGATATGGAAATTTTTCCTAGTTTTACATATTGTGTGTGTGTTGCATGCATGATGTATCATAATAGTCAGGACAGTTGATTTGAAAATTTTTACTTATAGGAAAGTTGTCTAATTCTACATTTCTCTGGTGACCGTGGGTTCCTGTTTCGGCTTCGCGTGCATGAAACACTCGTCCTTTGGACATTAGATCGTGTGAATCACTTTTGATGCTGCGACGGCGGCTGAAAACGTATCTGTTCGCCTGTAATGAATGAATAACATCAAAGCTGCGTCGTGACACTTTGTATGGTCTATTCGTAACTGAATGCTTCTTTTGTAAAGTGTTTCAGAAGAATTTTTTGCACTGCAGCTCTGTGATCCTGACAGGAGATAAATAAATATACGAAGTCAAGTTTTGACTTTATTGAAAATGTTGTTTTATGAGGTCTGAAAGGAATTGGCACATGAGGAACGAAGTCACTGCCTGCATGTTAGACTGGGTACTGTGAGGTTCGACAGAATGGTTGAAGCGGTGGCAGACGCTGTGGAATACAAGAAAGGTGCAGCCCACTCGGCATTATGTCTCTGGAACCTCTCAATCATCCGTGTGCAGGACTCATGAAGAGACAGGATCGTAGCCGAAAGACAAGTTGTCCTACTGAGTGTCATCTTTTGACTCGCACACAACTTGAAAAACAATGGTGAGATGACGGTGCCTCAATCCATCCAACAAGGGAAGTACTCGAAGAGGTTGATTTTTTACGAAAATTTACGGTCCCGAAATGAAAAATGATTTTATTCTCTAATCCGCGACGGGCCTTCTGCGTCCTGGGACTTCTGAGGTCGATGTAAGCGTCGACATGTTTGATGACCGAATTCCCATCGACATTCAGTCAGCGAAGTTTGATGACTGTTGGCCTGTTGAGAACGTTTGAGGAATCATTATAGAGAGACTGACTGACCAAGAATGACTTGACCTAATTAAAGCAGAAATCCAAAAGCATTTGACGAAGTGTTAGTCGAGGGATATGCCAAACCCTCATTTCAAGCATCCTGAAAAGATGCAGGGAAATTGAAGCGAAGAACGGAGATAGGTCGAAAAATTTTAATTACTCAAGCTTGATTCACTTTCTGTCTTTGGCTTATTATGTCTTCAATTTTGTGGTGCAGAGCACAGTGGTCGCGTTCCTAATTTTTGAAATAGCATTATGATTTTTGGATTTGCAAAGTCAGCATGTCTACGAGCTTCTCACAACCATGAAATTGCTGGTCAGAGGTTTAAAATGATACATCGCATTTAGAAATTGGATGGATTTTCACAGATCTACAACACTTTGAAAATAGGGCCATTTAATTTGACTCACACTGTACTTTTACGAATTATAATATAGTCAGCATAATTATTTACCGGTATACTAAATTTATCAATTACACAAAAGCTGTCTCACCCGAGCAAAAGAAAGAGATGAATATAAAATGAATTGAATAACTATGGCAAATTTATTAGAACTGTCAGAGCCTATTTCAAAGAAATGAATGTGTTGACGGTCACAACATCACAGGTTTTGCTGCACCGGAATAGGATGTCCCTTCCGAAGACTTGTCACATAAGTCTGTTTCTTCGGCTACCCGTCATGATACCGACTTGAGAAACAAGCTTCCGTTTTCGTATGAAGTATTAACATATTTTACAATTCATGATTTCAAATGATGTGCAACATTGCAAAATATACACAAATATTTTAGAAGTTTATATAATTACAGAAATTAATGTATCCACTGTTTTATTTTTATACATTCTACAATCAAAGAGGACAGACATTTGCCCTGTCTATCAATAACATGGAATTGATTTGATTTTTCTGGATTAGATACTTTTTGCTCAAATTATACCGTCTACTATCTTTTCGTCACATAAGTATAAAATATTCGAATGCTTTTCTTACTAATTATTCGTCATAAACAACACATTTCACTGAAATAATTTCTGCCGACTTCATTATGACTTACTCTGATTGATTTGTCTACTACGGCTGCCTTGTCTGTCGACTATGGCTTTAATATCTCCTCTCACGTCGTCGGGCAAATATTGTCTGTAGACTTTCTTGTGTTGTATCTCTATTATTTTCATGCCATGAGTGTCAGAGTGAGCAGTATTAATGTCTGTCAACTTATCACGCATCTCATTCCTGTGTCAGTGCCCTCAGGAGAGATGACAATATTGCGCCTTACAAACAATGCTACGTTGATGTTGATGAATTCTACTGATGAAAGCCTGTGAAGATATGATTTCTAATACGAGGTATATCAGCATTTTGATTTAGTCATGAAAATACAAAGAATTTCAGATCTGCAGATAGAAGGCACGTTTGCACACTTGCTTGTTTGCCCTTGATGCTTTATGAAAAGTTGTGATTTAGATTAAAAGGCAACTAATCCTTGTCACTGCATGTGCTTTCATAAGAATGTAGTTGTCAAGAATGATCTAATGTTGATAGAAATACTCGTAGATCTATAACTTACCTTGTATCAAATTTGCATCAATCACATTTGCAGGCAGTTTGGACCGTGTATTACAGGATGTGAGTGCATATACGTGACATCTTCTGTGAGGCTGACATGACCTGGCGCTTTTAATTCCTTTATGATTATCGTCCTCAGTCCCGGCACTGTCAGGATAGAAAGAATCACGGGCCAGTCGTTTGTACATTTCATCAACTTCCTTAGTCAACAAGCTAGTTTGGGTCATGCCGAGATGCAGTGGCGAGGCGTCATATCGTCATAGGTGCCAAATCTTCTTCACGCAAGTTTGCATGTGAAGAACGCATTCGCTTGAAATTATAGGCGGAGTCGAAGCCCTCGTGAGAACGTCATTTTTTATTGATCAATATCGATTTGAGTGCCATCTTCCTCAGATGATTAAATTTCTATGTTAACTTCTAAAAATCTTGCATTTCAAAAATGTTCATATTCTCCGTAGCTTCCTAGATTTGTCGAATCCCGAGATCGAAGCATTCTGAAGGAATTTGCAGCAATCCGCAAGCGAGGAACGGCAATTTTTTCGCATCTCAGAAGGCCATTAGAAATTTCTTTTTACTGACTTGATTAGCTCCTTCATGAGTCAACGTTAAGAACTAGTTTACATTTCTATCATACTGATGCGCTAATTCTGTGATTATCTTCCTTTCCCGCTGTTTGTGCAACTGCTGATTCAAATGTGACTCTCGAATTTATCTTCAAGAAAAATGTTCGCCTATTTATTGCAGTCCCTGAAGCTTATCACGGATAGAAAAGCTCTTCTCTGTGTGTGATAAAGGAAAACCCGGTGCGCCTCAGCACTCTAAAGGGCACTCTATAGTACGCAGGATATCAAAGATATTGTAATACACATTGCTGGTAAGCTAGCTACTTTATGAAACGCATCTGATGTCATGCATTAATTGAATTAACTCCGATCATCGCCTGATAAACAATTTGACCATTTAGTCAGCAGAAGTTGATCTTTTTGCTAGTGATTACCTCTTGCTCTCTCGACGCCTATCAAATTCGATCTATTGCTTGAAAACAGCAGGCAGCTTTCTCGAGAGAGAGACGGCAATGTAAAATGTTTCTACAAAATACGCGCGACGTTAGCAAGAGCGTCCTATTGTCACAGCCGAAATCTAACGAATAACTGTGATGACGTGACGTTGACTTGGGCAGTGTTTTGATTGATTGAACTTACTACGAACATTCACAATGCATTTCGAGGCAAGACTTTCTAGCTAACTTTGCAACTGCAAAATGCCTTTATTTGCCTCCGCATTGTAGATATCCTATCACTTTATTTTACTTGTAAAGCAGATTATTGCCCGCGCGGGAGACAATGTTTGCTCCAATGCACTGGAAGGAGCGTAATCTATGACAATTATGAGTGCTCCTGTCCTGCTTTAGTATAGACTAGATCTGTGAATAGATATTTTCACGATTGATGAAGCTAGATTTCTATTCAAATACTCTTGATAATCATAGACATGTCAATCACAATCTGTCCTTGATCATCATAGCACGTCGTCAAATAAAATTCTCTACGCAACTCGTGCATGAGATTGCTTCATCATAGCATTCGAGCTCGTTAGATTTAAATGGTCCTCACCCTACGGGCTCAGGCATTTAAGATATCTAACTGGTGGAATGCATTCATGCACTACTTGCGTAAATAACTATTCATTGCTTGTATTTTTACTTGACGCAAGTTAAACATTTTTCGTTATTTCTGTTGATGTAGAAAAACTTTGATATGATTTATTTGTTTATAAGTTGAAATTATGTAAGTAACATCATTTTTCAGTCTTTCTCCGCACAGAAATTAGTGTAATTTGTCAAAATATATTTCACATTCGCCGATCTGGTCTTGTCAATTGAGATAGAATTATTAATCTCAGTTGACGAGGTAAGATCGGCGAAATATATTTTGACAAATTACATTAATTTTCCTGCGTAGAAAGACTGAAAAATAATGTCATTTCAATAATTCCAACTTATAAACAAGAAAAGTTAAACATTTTCTCAAGGGAATGAATCCTTTGTCTTATATGCATTAATTTGTATGTAGCATTCGAATGAGTTGACAAAAGATGGTCTATGAAACGAGACATGGATACTTTCGATAAAGATAGGTGATGACCACCTTGCAAGTCCACCACACACCCCCCCCCTGAGCACTGCTATTCATCGCAATTAAAACAAGTGATAGTTTCATTTCCACATTTATTTAACTGAAAATATTGAAAAATATGAGAGGATTGTGCGCCAGAAACTCGTTGGATCAATTCATTAGGAAAGTCAATAAAAGAAGACACTGATCTTATGAGAAAATTGAATCGGAAAGGAAGAGACACAGTCTAATTCAATTTTGTCTTTTTACACCAGGAAATGTCAATTCTTTCATAATTCTCTCCTCATGAAAGATAACTGGCATCACGTTTCAGTCTTTGCGACAGCAGCTTACATATCCGCATGGAAGAAATGAACAAAATGTAAAAGGGCGATAAAAGGACAAGCCTGTAGCCAATTTTGAATGGGTTAGAAGGAATGAAAGAGGAGATTGTGTTCACATCCTGAGCCAGTTGAAATCGACAGAATTCTCGGCGAGGAAGACACTGGGTCATTGAACAATTTCAAATGTAATGTTAAGACATAGAAAATGCTTGTAACATAGAGCAGATAGAATTTAAGTGCATGTCATTGACATGATGCTCACCTAGATCCCAAAATTTCATTTTTGTGTTAAAAATAGAGAATAGAAACACAGAGAAACAAATTCTCTATTTCACTGTTTGATTAATGAGGCATCAGCTGAATGTTTGGATTCTCAACACAACAAAATGAAAGATGACATGAATGCGAGTTTGTCTGATTTACAGGAGCTGCCCCTACATTGCCGGAGAAACCGGGATGACATATCATAGATATCTGATGAATATTAGAATTCAGATAAATATACATGTATAGCCTGTCAGTGAAATTCTTCAATTCAAATTGACATGAAACGGGCGGATTCGTAAAATATTACAATAGTCAGTTGGTATAAATTTTAATATTTATTGATCGGAACTAAAGTGGAAAAGTTCCACTATTGGGTGAATTTCCACATAGATCTGTCATAATTGAATCACATTTGGGCCCTTGATCACGAAACTGAAATGAAATATCAGAATTTCAGAATCGCTGTGAAGAGAGTCGACATTGTGTCCTCAAATCACTGATTAGCTGCTCAAATCACAAATTCATGCATTATTCTTACCAACCATAAGAAAATATGACTGCACTGTGACTTATGATCTGTTGTATCGCACGGCATACTTATTCCACGCAAAATGAGCAAAGTGATGATGTGTGGTGTGAAATCTTCAAAAGATTTGCAGAGAATTGTAAATCTTGAGGTTTAAAACCATTGCAAAGGCAGATTATATACGCGAACCATCGGCAGTGCGACTTCAAACCATAGACATCCGATTTTCACTTTTTTTGTTTAGTTAGTTAGACTAGACTGGAAACCGATGTTTTTAGATTGGCATTTCAGCTGTTGAGGCACTGATGATAACAGCGTGAGACTACATCCTAGCATATACTTCTGCACACATGTCCGGACTGTCTCGAAGTCATTACATCGGACCTATCTGCTTCGAGGGAAAACCGTTCGTTAGCCGAATAAATGCACTTGACACGCTTACTTTAAGTGAAACATCCAATGCATTTTAATAGACAAGTTGGCGCTGGTATTGTGTTAGGATTATTTTGTAAGGACTTCACTTCAATAGTAATCACGACTGTAATCCTCGGCATGGCATATGTCTCAACATGTGTTCCAACTTTACAGATTGACATTGTATGTTTCTATTTAATCCTAAGCTTGATGTCCGGTGTAATCCTATTGCATTAGCTGTTGTCTTGATAATGAAAGCTCAGTTCTTACATTTGTAAATTGACACGATAATCATTAAAAATGTCAATAGCTTCATCCACAGAAATCAGAGTTTTCGCTTTGTTTAACAAAGCAGCTGTGTGTTGATGGCAATTTCAGCTGCTTGAGCGCCGATTGTAGATATTTAGAAATTCAAAGCAAATTACTGGAACATGCTACGGTTGTAGGAGGGAAAGAAGATGACACCCACGATGTAATATTGTTTTCAATGCTCATATCATAGAAATGCGACACTCTGTAAAACAATAGAACATCGTGGACATGTGTTGTATTGACAACGGCACGTAAACGATAGTGACTTCAAGTTCTCGACAACAGGAAGTTACCAGCGGCTCATCAGTGTATTTTGCAAATATTCACAGTTGTCTTCATAAATCATTCTTCTAAAGATCTGCCAACGTTGACCTGTATCGGCGCATAGATGAGCGACTGAAATGACCATCCACTAACAGTTGCTGTCCATTCAATTCTAACTAACGTAAAGAAAGTGAAGAGTCCGATTTCTATGGCTCATATCCGTTCTAATTTCATGCTATGGTGAGTCCGATTTCTATGGTTCGCATGTCTTCTCCTGTCATGCTATGGTGAGTCCGATTTCTATGGTTCGCATCTCTTCTCCTGTCATGCTATGGTGAGTCCGATTTCTATGGTTCGCATCTCTTCTCCTGTCATGCTATGGTGAGTCCGATTTCTATGGTTCGCATCTCTTCTCCTGTCATGCTATGGTGAGTCCGATTTCTATGGTTCGCATCTCTTCTCCTGTCATGCTATGGTGAGTCCGATTTCTATGGTTCGTATCCGCTCTCCTGTCATGCTATGGTGAGTCCGATTTCTATGGTTCGCATCTCTTCTCCAGTCATGCTATGGTGTCTGATTTCTATGGTTCGCATGTCTTCTCCTGTCATGCTATGGTGAGACCAATTTCTATGGTTCGCATCTCTTCTCCTGTCATGCTATGGTGAGTCTGATTTCTATGGTTCGCATCTCTTCTCCTGTCATGCTATGGTGAGTCCGATTTCTATGGTTCGTATCCGCTCTCGTGTCATGCTATGGTGAGTCCGATTTCTATGGTTCGCATCTCTTCTCCAGTCATGCTATGGTGTCTGATTTCTATGATATTCTTACTCTAATCGCACTTAAATGTGACCCCAATTTACATTCCCAAAATAAATCAATGTTTTGCTACATGGACGCATATATCAATGAATATGCATGCTCAATACCGAATTGATGAAATAATGTCATCTCTTCATATTCATCATATCAAAAGTGCAAGGAGGAACGACTTCAGCAAGAGGAGCAGGAAGTATTTGCATATATTTAAACTTGCTTGGAACGACTGATCAGAGTTAAGCTCAATTCCCATGACTTTTATTCAAATATTTGTGTTGCACTACTTGTCTGGCGTCTATCGTCAAAAACTCGCCACATTTCCCATCGTCAAGCAAATTCGGTATTTCTGTGGGAGATGTAGGTAGTTGATTCAAAATGCAAATTTTTTCGCCATCAAGTTATCTGAGTCTCTCTTGATGCTTGAAACACAAGGTTATTAACTTGTTGCTCCTTCAGTTCCATCTTCAACTGCATCTCAACTATCTTGAGAAGTTTGCTGTAGGGTTGAAGTACAAGCATTGATATAAACAAATGGTTCAAAACTTTAACTGGAATAAAACATTTTGATGAACTGAACGGATGAAGTGAACAAGTGCAATATTTTGATCCCAGTAATTAAAGTTAATGACAAACATGTTTTGTTTCCCACTGTTGGTTTCATAAATGTTGTAGCCTCTTGTTAGTCTTCAATGTACTTGCATTCATGGTTGACTTTCCTGAATATCTCCATAAAACATTTGAAGCTGTAAACTTGGCAAAATTTAAGTTGGATTTTTGTTGTAGGCTAAGTGCTCAGATATATGCATGTAAATCACTTTTGGTGCTGGTCGTAGATTACCTAAGGGTATTCAACTTTGAAGTAAAATTGATTTGCGTTATTTCAATTTCAGATATGACAGTAAAACACGCCGAGTCAATGCCATCGGTTGCCTTTTCTAAATTTAATTAACGATGACTGAAATGAGGTATCAGAATCTCACTCCTACCAAGGACATTAGTTTGCTTCCCAGATGACTTTCATGTGCTTTTCCTTGATACTGTCTGGTGAGAAGAGGGACCGGGTAGAACTCAGCAGTAGCCTAAGTGTATGCATCGCTGTGAAAGCCTCGTTCCCAGTAGCAACTCGTTCTGGCTGCAGGACTGTGATGTGCATTATACATTTGACAGGCCGCAATATCTGATTTCTTTGGATTGGACTATAATACTTCTAGAAATAAAGACAGTTTTGCATGAACTTGTGATTAGGAATATCGAAGTTATGACATGATAAACATCAACCGGAGAGCTAACTTTCCCCTTAATGAGGATAATGTTTTGACACATTGATATTTTGGTTGAAATTGAGATGCAAACCTATGTAGTGACTGTTACGTGACCATAGAGTAACACTACCATATGAAATGCGAACTAGACATTTTGTTTGTATATACCATTTAATTGTGAAGTATATGTTATGTTGGAATTGAAGCAGTGGTTTCAATAGAGTGAAAGTTTCCAACCACACGAGTCTTCTTATTGATTATTCCATGTACTTAACATGGTGGCAGCTGGTTTTATAATATTTGAGATTTTTGACGATCTATATTTATAAAAACACGGCTTGTGTATATATATCATAAAAATAATTATTTGTCAGAGTCCCTATAGCTAGAAAGTCAGGGATGGCTAAGTCATGTTCACCCGATCTGAAGCTACATGGCATTAGGCCACCGAACCCCGTTAGTGTTGAAGGGAACACAGCAGATAACTGGAATCTCTTTAAGCAGCGTTGGAATACGTACTCTATCCTAGCACAGATAGGTGATCACGACAAGGAAATCCAGGTTGCCCTTTTCCTGAACTGTTTGGCAGATGACGCTTTGAAGGTCTACAATAGCTTTCGTCTACAACAGTCAGATAAGGAGGAGCAGGCAAGATTTAAAAATGGAGAAACTGGAACGGAATCGGAGTGAGACCAACAGCCCCACACCCAAGGCGGACCGAGCAGGAGAAGAATCGAGAACTAGTGCCGTTGGAACACGATCAGCCGAAGTGAGCGAATCACCGTGCAAGGAGACCTGCGAACCGACCTTCGAATCAAGGGAAGCGGAGACGAGGGGGCCGGACGCGATGCGAGCAGCGAGGAGGAGATCATCCAACGGCTCGATGCCACTACCGGGGGAAGAGGGCGTGCCGATCGCCACAAGGAGTGGAAGAAATGTGAAAGTTCCCCAGAGACTAGACTAATAAACATTCAGTCAGAGCCCATGCATGCGAATCATTTCAAAAGGGGACTTATACATTCGGTGACAGCCCGTGTTCGCGAGTCGTTTCAAACGGGGGAAGATGTTACGTGACCATAGAGTAACGCTACCATATGAAATGTGAACTAGACATTTTGTTTGTATATACCATTTAATTGTGAAGTATATGTTATGTTGGAATTGAAGCAGTGGTTTCAATAGAGTGAAAGTTTCCAACCACACGAGTCTTCTAATTGATTATTCCATGTACTTAGCAGTGACATGTATGATTCCAAAAAGATAAAGAATGTCTGTTAATAACATTTGAATGATAAACGCATCTGAAAGAAATCTCAACTATTCTTAGGCCTAAAGATTTCATCAGCAATTACAAATTCAAATTTGTTAATCAGCAGTAACAGTTGTCAGGAAATTTTAGTCTGGAATATCTAACTGGCCTGATTTAACGACCTACATGCATGACTGCAAGGCATAATTCTTTCCAATTAGCATTTGCTGTAGACCACCGAAGTAAAGCTGGCAAAATACGAGGAATACTCATGAAGTTTCAGTCACTAGATTTTGAGTTCATGCAATTTGGTCATAAAAACTCGTCATTGGACATGCACTCCTTTGGAAATGGTATACCAACACACATGAGTTGTTATCTAGATGTTTTGTATTATCATCATTTTGAGAGTTTCATGCCGCATGTTTTGCTCTGACGATTTGTTGCAAAAACAGATGATGTACATGCACTGTACATGAAAGGAAAATGAAACGATGTTGGTTATTTTGATGTCTAATTGAATGTTACTCAAGATGCTGACTACTCGTCTGTCTATCATAAATATGAGACCTCCCTTTTAACGCAATTTTTTGTTCTTTCCGAAAGTTTCTTACCTTTCCGTTTGGGATACATGATCACTATTTTACGTATTTGTTCACATTTACACTACCTTGTTGTCATTGAAGCTAAAAGTAGACCCACCTGTGACAATTTCACAAAACAGTCTACAAGTATAACATTCGTGATCTGACAATCCCATTGAAAACGCATTAACAAGCATTTTAGTCTATTATGCCAGAGGCTAACTTTATCAAGCATTCCACTAGCATATTTTCATTGCCCTGTAGTCAACTGAACATTTATAATAATTTTTTGCATCAGTAAACGCAGGAATGAGTTCTTTTCAAGACAATTGAAAGTCGTCTTCTGCATGTGTAATTAGTTGTCATATTTTCTTGCTATATATTTCCTCACAAGTATTTGGACGTGAGCTACACCGAGTTACACAATCAACACGGCTAATTAAAAGGCAATTCCTTGCTACTATTGTACAAATGGACGGATAAACACCTGCTTATGTCTACCGGGCATTATTAGCAAAAATAACTGGCGTTGTTTAATGACCCATGCGTCAAAACTCACTCGATTATATTAAGCTACTTGTGCTGCGTCAACTAGACTTGTCCGAGTGCCTAGAGTCGCAAGCATTGGCAGCGTAGCAGAGCCATTGTTCAAAGGGTCATCTGACTTCTTTGTGCTGTCAACAATCTTAAGAAATACTTCCATTACTGGCCGCGTGAATACAAAGGTAATGGTCATAAAAATCACTTGGAGAGCACAAAAGAGCGTGAAAAGATGCCACAGAATTGATTTGGACAGATACGTGGAAAGAAACGCCGCTGTCCACACTACCCAGTTGGTAGCGACCATCTTCGACGCCATGGCAAACCTCGCCTGATGATGTTTCGATCTTGCCAAGCTTTGTCGTTCGTGGATATTGGAGTGATGCATTTTGAGCGTGGATAACAGCATAATGGACTGCACCAAGTAGACGCAGTACAATGGGACGAAAAGGAGGCTTACATACCCGACTTGCGAGGCCAGACCGCATGATTTTCCGCCGTATTCCGGGTCCAGATGATGCAGCGGACGACACAGATGGAAGATAAGACCCAAACCGACAGGTAACGTGGGAATGACGAGCGCGAACGCTGTGTTCTTGGCATACTGTCGAGCATCGTAAACTTCGATGACCCACAGACCGCGGCCGACCAAGTAGATGTCATGCCATAGATGGAATGAAGTGATGAGAAGCCAGCATGCTGAGCTGAGGACCACATAATGTGTCAGAGCACTGGCAAGAGTACACAGAACACCGTCAGGAGGAAGAACGCAACTTATGAGTAACGTCAGATGCACCACGAGTTGAGAGTACAGCGCCAGAAGGAGATAGGGTCCATAGAGGGTGCGCAACTCAGGGGTAACGGTCACCAAAACATTGTGAGCACTGAGGAGAATGATTGCGAAGGAGAAGCACATGCGGCTCATGGGAGAGCGTGACGGCTCATCTCGAGGAGGTTCTGTCACGTTGGTTGTTGAGTTATGGGAGTTAGTCTGACACATGGAGAGCATCAGGGCAGCGCAATCGACGCTGAGGGTGGGCGTAGGGGGAGGCGTCGTGGTGACCAGGGAAGGAGGGATGGCCAGGAAGGCGAGCAACAGCATGAGTACACAACTCTGTCTGGAATGGATGAAGAAGAGAAACATGATGAAGAGAAATAGTGTTCAGACCGTACACAAACTCAATCAGCCATTTGTCAATACAGCGCCAATAAGAAATGAGAAATATGAACAGCAGCCAATCACAGACAAGTATTCGCCATGAAGAGAAGAAGATCAGCAAATAAGAACGTCAGTCATTGATAGCAAGTAAGAGAAGTGTTGGACTCATCATGAAACTGCTCTTTCTACTGGTGCTGTAGATATTCTCTATTTATCATAAAGAAAATGTTTTAATATCCTTCTTTGCGATTCTTCCTGAGAATATTCCTATATTTATGGCGAGTTATGCTAGGGGTCACGTTTGCTGGTTGGTTACTAATGTTTTAGACAACAGGAGAGGTGCAGTCGAGGGAATACGCGCGTATATCGTATACGCCGCATGCCCGTTGATCAAAATGATCATTTAGCGTACCCATGGGAAAATATGACATACAGGTGAATATATGCGGTAATACGCTACGTTTCACAACCTGTTGATAATTACATGTAGACAAGAGTATTATCTTTTCCAGAAATTAAGCATGCTTTCTCTTCCAAACTGACAATTTGATTTAACATTATAGCAATGTTAATACGATGTCTATACGAGATTAAAAATGTAGACCGAAGCGAGTTCCGCACCTTCCAATGAGTATAGACGAGTATTAACATTGATATTGTTGAATATAGACATTGCGATCAACCATTCAAATTACATTCAAAGAAAGTCATATCAATGAATCAGGCCATAGATTTACAGAGATATGTAACGAAGATATCTATGAAATGAATATCTTTGGTATAGAAGTGGAACTCATCAACGATATTTAGTTAAAGGTGATGGCAAAAAATTAATGTTAAATATCTAATGTGAAACGGTTTCAATTCATTCACTGCTAAAATCTATGTCAATGGATTACCATAGAAAATGTGAAATTTTTATTGCATTGACTAGATACAGACATATTCGACATTAATCTGGTATATGGCAATGTTTGTCAAAAAAGAAATAGCCGTAGTTGTATGCAGTTACATGTATGTCATGCATCGTATGCTTAAGAAAGTATACACATGTAAGACTTGCTCAATGTGTTATGCTTGTTCAAATGGCTTATATATTGTTCAAATCACAAGTCTGGCGCATTAACTGTAGAAGTCGTTAAACATTTTACCGCTAGAGACCTTGGGAACTAATACATGGTATCACTATATGTACCCTATATGTTGAGATTTGGTTTAAAAGTTGATATCATTGTAATAACTCAAAACTTGCGTACACACTGTATATCTGGAAAAACATTACAATTCAATTTGCTATAATTACAGTAATCAGCAAGCTATTATTTAACCGTACAATTCAATATATTATGTTTGTAGCAGTCGCGTAGCCAGGATTTCATTTCCGGGGGGACAATAAATGTGGCTTAATTAATATAAGCCTATACTTAATATTTTCGTAAATCAGAAGAAGCCCTAATATTCCCTCATATCTGATTTGATTATCATCTGATTTTGTCTTTTATTTATCATTTGTATGATACACGATTAACATGAAATCATACAGTACATATGCAAGATTATCGATGACAGCCACAAGCGTAGAATGAAGTCTAGGCTCTAACAATATTCATTTAATGTAAGTGGCTCATCATTCGATACATGTGTAATCGGATGCAAAAGCGAAATAGAAAAGGCGTTTATATACCCAGTTATGAATGGCCTCTACTTGTGGGTGTCGCAAAATCGTGTCGTGTCATGGCTACAAGCCATATTGAGACGTCCGTGACAGTACAACGCCGTATCGGCGCCTTACCGACTACCTGATTCACAGAAATGAACATCTCTCGCGATCGTTGTGCAACAGGGGACATGTAAAAATTAACCAAGCGCGCTACTGTAGGATTTCAGATTCTCACATTAATGAATTAATAATTCGGCAAAGAATGAAGAATACCCCGTATAAAACACAAAGATTGTAACCCGCTCAGATTTCATTTCGGAGGGGGGACATGTCCCCCTTCCCTACGCCACTGGTCTGTAGGCTTACTGGAAAATATAGTATATTAGGCTATATATAGATGCCAATCTATAGTGAATAATAAAGGAAAATGGAAAGTGATAAGCGCCGCCAACCTAAAATATATTTAATTTATCACTTCACAAGATCTCTTAGTAAAGAAATGACTTGTATGCGCTGATTTTGAGTCGGACTTGAGCGTATACCCAAAGGAAATTTTAGGACTACACCCAGGGATGCGGAGTCGGAGTCGGAGTCCCGGAGTCCTATCATTTTTGCTGGAGTCGGAGTTCTATCAAATGATAGGACTCCAGACTCCGGCCTATAACTAGACCCGAAATATAACACAAACAAATTATTCATTCTCGTGCATAGCTGTGACTGTATTGATGTCAACTTTCTCCGTCAAACAAAAGTACAGAGACAGCAGTGCATGCAAAGCTTGTAATAGTTGAGGGAATGAACCGTGATAGTGAAAAAAGGATTGTCTTTTCACTCGGTGATTTAGTAGAGAAGACAAGCCTTCCTAGCCTCAATCACATCTACGCAAACACGTTAATCGTGTGTGATGGCTCCTCCAAAGTGCGCATTAAAATCGAAAGTGTACTCATATTTTTTGGAGAGGAATGGGGATCTCCCTGAATGGTAGAGACTGGAGAAAAACCGCATGAAGCACACATCAACAAGTCGGAATCGGAATCGGAATCGGAGCCGGAGTCGGAGCCGGAATCGGAGCCGGAGCCGGAGTCGGAGCCGGAGTCGGAATCGGAGTCGGAGTCGGAGTCGGAATCGGAGCCGGAGTCGGAGCCGGAGTCGGAATCGGAATCGGAATCGGAGCCGGAGTCGGAGCCGGAGTCGGAATCGGAATCGGAGCCGGAGTCGGAGCCGGAATCGGAGCCGGAGTCGGAATCGGAGCCGGAGTCGGAGTCGGAGCCGGAGTCGGAGCCGGAGTCGGAGCCGGAGTCGGAATCGGAGTCGGAGTCGGAGTCGGAATCGGAGCCGGAGTCGGAGCCGGAGTCGGAGTCGGAATCGGAGTCGGAGTCGGAGTCGGAATCGGAGTCGGAATCGGAGTCGGAGTCGGAGTCGGAGCCGGAGTCGGAATCGGAGTCGGAATCGGAGCCGGAGTCGGAGCCGGAGTCGGAGCCGGAGTCGGAGCCGGAGTCGGAATCGGAGCCGGAGTCGGAGCCGGAGTCGGAGCCGGAGTCGGAATCGGAGTCGGAATCGGAGTCGGAGTCGGAGTCGGAATCGGAATCGGAATCGGAGCCGGAGTCGGAGCCGGAGTCGGAGCCGGAGTCGGAATCGGAGTCGGAATCGGAGTCGGAATCGGAGTCGGAGTCGGAGTCGGAATCGGAATCGGAGCCGGAGTCGGAGCCGGAATCGGAGCCGGAGTCGGAATCGGAGCCGGAGTCGGAGTCGGAGCCGGAGTCGGAGCCGGAGTCGGAATCGGAGTCGGAGTCGGAGTCGGAATCGGAGCCGGAGTCGGAGCCGGAGTCGGAGCCGGAGTCGGAATCGGAGTCGGAATCGGAGTCGGAGTCGGAGTCGGAATCGGAGTCGGAGCCGGAGTCGGAGCCGGAGTCGGAGCCGGAGTCGGAATCGGAGTCGGAATCGGAGTCGGAGTCGGAGTCGGAATCGGAATCGGAGTCGGAGTCGGAATCGGAATCGGAGCCCGAGTCGGAATCGGAAACGGAGCCGGAGTCGGAGTCCTATCAACATGATAGGACTCCCCATCCCTGACTACACCCCCGCATAACAGTAGCCCTATATTCACAGTTTCTGCTAAGTTTTAGTCATTGAAATGTGTTTGTTATGCTCTTTGATTGTTATCTGAGTGTTAACCTGTCTCCTTCATTTCAATCGTACATTCATGATTAATCATGTATTCCTATACAGAGAGGTAACCGGGAATGGGCCTGCATTTCAGCTGTTTATCTTATCCTGGAAGATAGCTTTTATCAACGTCCCTTTAGCTTGACATTCATTTTATGCTGTGATGGAGTAACATTTGCTTGGTTTGCAATCGAATCTATCATGACTATTGATGGCTTGCAAATGAGCGTCTCTGAATCATGCGCATCATTGTCTTCCTAGAAATGATTCTAGCAGTAGACTGAAAGACCAGCACATTCTGCACAGAGTCATTTAAAACGGTTTCTACGGGATATTACAGAATTCAAAGCATCTGATTGTCTGGAAGTTATTGATAACATGCTAATTTCCTCTGCGAGTACGAACCATAGTTGTAGCTTGAGAAGCAAGCAAGGGTTGCGAATATGAATCAACATGTATTTATTCATCAGGAAATTATACATGAGATCATATGCCTTACTGCAGAACACTCATAGTGCTCATTTCTGCGGAGTCTTACAAATAAACATGTATTATTATTATTGAGTTAATCATGCAATACGACGATTGATGAATTACATGTACTACATGTTCTACATGTACAAATGATCTATTTTACATGTAGAGAAGCTCTTGCGTTTATATCGACAACAATGAAGATCGTGAGGCGACAATTAGAAGTTTCCCTCCTACGATTGAGAGATGCGACAGTTTATGCAAAGATCGACGATGTAGACTGGTCACATGAACTGTATTAGCATGAATTCACCACACAGCCAAAATCTTTTCTGCAAGAGATTGCGAGATATTTCTTGAATTAAAATAGAAAAAGGATAAAATGAACTGCATCAGAAATGATGTTTTCCTATTCTCCATAATTGTCTGCAATATTTTTGCATGTATATGAAAGTCTGATATTTCATGTATTCCTTCATTTGTCATCAATAATTGTGTAACAGGTCAATCTCATGTTTAATGATTCTTACATCACGAAAGAGAGAAAATGATCAGTAGAAGTGCCTGAATCGTGAACTATGTTGGGTTTTCATGAAATAACAATTTTTCACGTTCTTTTAGAATCTTTTACGATGATGAATTCTCTTGTGACGTTTTTTAAATCAACATGCTAATCACTGTATTCCCTGTTTGTTACAATTAGCAGGATTTTCGATCAAAAGACGGTCATTGTATCTTGCGTTCCAGAAGGAAATAAAAGCGTCATTCTGATATCAACATTTTAGCTGTCTACAATCAAACCAATTGGGCAGATACTGTAAACTGTACACCGTAAAATAACCGCTACACTTCACAGAAAATATCCGTAAATATCTGTTAAAATGATGACGTCATAAAGTGGTGAGTGATGACGTAACAGTTAAACTCCGTTCATATCAGATAAAACAAACGTCTGCTTTTACGGATATTTGCAGTTCAGACTGTAAAAAAACCGTGAAACTAATTTTAGCTGTTAATTTTAGAGGATATTTACGGTTTACAGTTTACAGTGCAGTAGATACTGTCGCCCCACTATACCATTCACACATTGTGCAGCGAAAGACAAGATGTTGGCCACTGGCATATTTTCCAACTTTCTCAATCTGATAGGCATCAACGCCTTCATTATCATCAGATCTAATTTACAATGAAACGTTTCAAACTTAAACAGAAGGAAGAAATTTGTATCTGAACCGGGAATGAGGGTATGAGGGCGTTTGGACTATATATGGAACATAGGACGCGGATTTTGACAGATGCTCAACGTCCGAATCACAATGGCGATCTGTGTCGATGAAGACGAACGCGGCAATGATGAAGCACCGACAAACTCCCACAAATCGTCCAGGAAGACATGCAATAAAACTTCAAGAACTTGCGATCGATGCAAAAGAATCGTGTGCACCGAGCGTTCATTCAGGAAAGAAGTAATTACATTGTAAACTGCAATACCAAAGCTACTTACGAAACCGATGTACAAAGCGAGAATAACAAAATGTACGAAAGCAGTTTTGTTTGTTCTTACACACTGCGAAAGCGATTGGTTTCCTGTTGGATGATAAAGACAATCCAATAAGAAACCCAATGGCTTTCGTAGTGTGTGATCACGAACAATAGCGCTTTCGTACATTTTGTTGTTCTCGTTTTGTACATAGGTTTCGTAGTCAAAATCAGCCAGCTTTCGTACTCTCCAGTTTACAGAGTACTTTCAAGGCAGACTGTGTGATGCAACGCATTATCTCTGATTTGGCATGAATTGAATAAGCTAGATAAAGCGGTTCTCCTAAATGTACAACATGATTCTACATTTTCAAATATACAAACATGTTTTTACATGTCGATGCTTTTTTGAAAAATAATGCGAAAGCAGCTGATTAACAACTTTATTGCTTAAACAAAAATGTCAATTAATATTAGGCAAACATCTCTGGAAATAGTAATGCTTCAAGTATTTGATCAATCACAATGCATGTTGCATTTGAAATTCTAAGAGTACATACATAGGCTTGTTGTTATAGCGATCTCATTGGGTTTTATGAGAATATGTTAAGAATGCACATTATTATTGTCATTATACAAATACTATATAATTTCTGGCATTGAAACCGAATTGATAGATTATATGTGTAAATGGGTTCCCGAGGACCCATTTCATGCAGCAACGTCATTCAGCAACGAATAAAGGCAATATATGATCGAAACATAAGAAACTTAGGACATCCAGACCTCCGTAAATTGTACATAATGTACAATCGCTTATTCGCTTTTTTAATAATACTGTCAAAATGAGCATCCCAACACATGTTATTCGAGAAAGTTACACCAAGTAAACGAAGGGATGAGACACGTTTCAGAAATGTACCATCCGGCAAGCTCACATCTAACAAATGCATGTTTTTCCTGGTTATGATATCCATGACAGAGCATTTTTTGAAATTAAGAGGCAGATGAACGTCAGCAGACCACCTGATCAAATTATCAAATTCCATTTGCAAATTGTCATCAAAAACACTGTTATTAACAAAATGTAAAAAGGTGACATCATCTGCATACTTAAGAACACATGTGTTTGGGCAGACAGGAGTAAGTGAATCTGTTGCCAAACAGAACAAGACAGGGCCCAAAACACTTCCCTGTGGAACCCCGCTAGTGACAGGGCTCCAACAAGACATCTGATTGTTCAGACAGACACGTTGTTTTCTATCTGATAGGAAGCTCGAAATCCAGTTTACAATAAATTTTGGTAAGCCAAAGTTCAAACAGGCAGAAACAATATTTGTATGTAGCAATTTATCGAAAGCCTCTGAAAAGTCAGCTGACATGATACGAACACCACCAGAAGATTTGTCCAAAAATTGAAGAACTTTGTGATAGGTCAAAACTAATGCTGAAGTCACTCGAGAACCGGGACGTGGAATGTAAGCAAATTGATTCTTGTCAACTTTACTCTTTACTGACGGGAAAATGTACTTCCTACATACAATGTTCTCTAAAACTTTAGATAAAATAGGTAAAATAGAAATTGGACGGAAACTGGATACATCAACTGGGCGGTCGCATTTAGGAACAGGAGTTACATTAGACATTTTAAAGCAAATAGGAACAGATCCTTCCCTAAGACTTCTATTAAACAAATAGGTGATTGCAGGACAAATAAAATCAGCACAATCACTCAACACCCAGGGTGGGATACCGTCCGGCCCGGAACTCTTCCTAGGAACGGAACACAACATTTTGAAAACTTCATTCAAATTAACAGAAGGACACGACTGAGAGTCAGTAATGAAAGAAGTTACAGACACTGATTCACTCTGAAAGTTTGAAGCAAAGTAGCTGTTGAAGTCATGCGCTGAAATATTTTGAGCAAACTTCTTAACTTTAGGGCATCTACCGAGAACATGCAGTGATTTCCATACTGTTACGCTACCACCAGAAGAGGCAGATTTAATGAAATTCATTTTGAGTTGGTGTACATGATTGATAACTTTAGTACGCAGATGAAAATGCCCTGTCACGGTCATCTATCAAGATCTTAAGCGACATCTTCATCCAAGGTGGATCGTCCGAGCGAACACGAACAGTGCGCGAAGGAAAGAAAAAATCATACAAATGATAAACACTATCACAAAATAAAGCCGCAGGATCATTTAAATCTCCGACACTTTGAGTTAAACCAAGCCAGTTGTAGTTGGACATAGCCGAATAGAACCCAGCAGTATTCGAGCGAGAAAACTTTCTTACAGTAACTTTGACAGTAGATGGACGAGTAACTTGAGATGGTTTCCACATAACAACTGAATAATCAGATCGTTCGATAGGTGGCTGGGATGTACATTTGATACCAGTAGAAAAATTCGAAAAAAGTTGATCCAAACAGTTTGTGTCACGAGTTGAAAAATCGACAAGCGGCGTCAGGTGGCACAAATTAGATATCGAAGTATACTGACTACGTAGACCATTGAAATCTCCACACAAAACAATACGAAGATTTATACCAAAGCGCATTATACCATAATCAATCAAGTCCGTAATGCTTGATATCGCTGCATCATTTGAAGAAGTATCATTCCAAAAAGGGTGATATACACACACTAGAAAAAGATGGAACTCTTGAATGTACATAACCAGGAACTCCGAATCACATGTGGAAATAGCGCGATGGTCGATGAGATCACATTCTAAGTTGGAAGGAACGTAGCAAATGATACCGCCTCCGTTTCGGCCTAACCTATCACGGCGGAATTTGGTAAATCTAGGTACAGCAAGTGCTTCATCTGGTACAAGGGAGTGAAGCCAAGATTCAGTAAAAACACAAACATCAGGACGAGAAGATAGAAGCATTTGGTGAACTTCATCATACTTGCTCAAAATAGATCGCACGTTGGAGAGAATAAAAGTCTTCGGATGAGGATATCTCCTCTTCTTAGGCTGTCGAGAACCACTTGAAACGGGCGCCGGAACAATAGATCTATGAACATCCTTGAGAGCATGATACTCGAGATTAACATAAGAGCACCTTTTCGAGATAACGACAGGAATATGTTGGATATAAACACCAAAGAAGAAGAGCCTCCGCCTCACAGTCCTGCTCACATGTAAACATTGTCCACGCAATTGCAACAGTTCATCTTTAGAATATTGAATGCGACCCATACAATAGATATCAGCATAATTGCATGCAAAGCACTAGATGGTAGATGTCAGATGAAAGAACGACCAAACAGTATTCACCAGAAGTCGCTAGAAATCCGACCGTCCTGCAGCGAAGCAAGAGATCGAATGATGTAACTCACATGTAAGTCACATGGAACTCGTTTTACTAAAGATATTTAGTGAACTTCGACTTTTGGTTCTCTAAACATTGTAAAAATCTATGTAATGCTGCATAACAACAACTTATAAAAATCCGCAAGAAGATCGCGAGCACCATATGATAGCCAGAAATTTGCACAGAATTCTAGATGTACATGAATCAGCTCTCTAACACCAATCATTCCTAGTTTCCCAGGTAGGATACTTTCACTATAAATCTTCGCATTCCCAGTGAAAATGACATTGAGGTGATCCCTATTGAACCTAGATGCCCCAAGATCAACATCAGTTCTTTGCTGGTGGTTGTGTGTAGACTTATAGACTTGAGCATTTCAGATTATATTATTTATATATATTGACACAAATTTTAGGTTCAGTAACAGTACATATATTACCTTCAACATAATCGTCTGGCGTACGCGCCGACGATTTAGTCTGTCACTTGGAAGGTAATGTGAAATCACATGAAGTTTTGAGGACTAGAACATTTGAGGGCACATAAGGGCTTGATGCTGTTCAGTTTTGGTTGCTGTTCGAAAAAAATCTATATAAAACACACGTGCGCAAATGAGATGGACCATGCAACAACGTAGGAAAAAAGCGAACAGTAACGCCATGAAAAGATATGTGGTAAGATCAAAAATGACTTAGACTCGAACAGAAGGAGTAGTGTTACGGTCCAGCTACTTACCCCTGTGAAACTCATGGGTGTATACATTGTGGGTAATCAATGTAACAAGAGAAGTTTTCTTCGATAAGTCCTTCCATAGAAAAATATTATACTTAATATCATGTTTTTTTAGTTATTTTTTCATAATTTTTAACTATTTCATTTTTCTAAAATTTTTGTCAAATTATACTAGATAATAAAAAAGACTCATGTCCAGAAATGTTCCATTTCCTTCGATAAAATGAAGGAAGAAAAGTCAGCTCTTTTCAAATGTACGGAGGATGAGAGAGCACATCATAGCCTTAGTTTGTGATTGAAGTACCAGTTCCCGTTAAACCAGCGGCATTCAGGCGTTGTGATTGGTCATCAAGATTCACGAGAAAACATCACGACTGTTCCAGAAGCATCTCAACAACGCAGTTTACGACTAGCTGACTCCATAGGAAAATTGAACTCATTGGAAGTTCTCTTATCTTCTGGTAAGTAGTTGGATAACGGTGTCTTGTCTTCTGTGACGATGTTGGTCAGAAAAGAAGAACCCAAACTTTGATGAAGATCCAGCAGCTGGTTGCAGCATTGGAGACGACTTTCGCACATCTCTGCGGCCTGGAACAGAGTTTCCTAATGCACAAGTCCGACAGGAGGTTACCAACATTCATAAGTGAAATTCCATCAGACACATTTAGTTTCTCCGCCTAGGCATTTTTCGTTATATGACGGTTATCCAGCACAATTTTCAAATTCTTTTGGTGGTCGTTCCGAATCTCCACTGGCCTCCCAGGTGACTTGAGATCTAGAAAGTTGATTCTCTCATCCTGTAACTCCTTGAGCCAGTTGTATACGTTTGGTCTACAAGGTGTACAACACCATATGGAGCAGACATTTCGGTCAGAATTGCTTGATTGTAATAATGACGAAGCAGTAAGAAGCGAATCACTCAACGATATTCATTCTCCAGACGCTTGACTTGAAATGAAATGTGACTGACCAGTGAACACTATTCACCTCTTCCTGTGCTGCTCGTGAATGATCAAAATCGAATCTACATGACTGCGATAACCAAACAGATATTGTCGTATTGCAAATTCTAATCATAGCTTGCATTTTCGATCTGAATATCAGTCCGGCAGCCACAGCGAGTTTCTGCAGGAAACGACGCCGAAACTCAGACTTTTACAAAATGTTGTACATCCTATGCCTACTAAGAATCTGCACGCCTGCCGAGTTCTAGTTGGTTCCTCTTCTTGTTAGACACAATCAAAGAAAAACACATGTTAATCCAATGGGACGCAGATTGTAGATTTTAGTTAAAATGAATTGTTCTATGTTTTCGCTTATTGCGACCAAAATACTATGCCTAGAGCCACAATTTTTTACATGGAATGTCTTCAGGTCATTTCCGATAATATGCATGTGTCATCATCAGGTTTCTGATCAACAATGTATGCGAGAATTTGAACAAATGTGTGTTAAATTGTTCAAACTGCTTTTGCTTGCCGACATTAGGAAGCTTGCCAATTCTGGATGTGTTTAGGTTTATAGACAGGGGTGCATGAAAATCCATGCAATCCATGCAATCAAATTAATATGAAATATTGATAAGCTAATGTTTTCAGAGTTGTATATGACTAAGTGATAAGTGATACCATCAATTTCTGGACAAGACTATCGTGTGGTTCCAATTGAATGCAGTGTTTGATGTTTGGCATGATTCAACGATCCACAGCAAATAGAATGCAGTAACTAATCTCAGCGAGTTATGCGACGAATTCACAAGAGATCATTGCACTTTTGCCTTAGGATCACCATCCTGTTTTATTGCGTTATTCAGAGAGATCCATTAAATGCAAATATTTAAATGGCTTGGCGATAAATTTTGAAAATCATTTGAGTGCAAGACTTGCGTTGTTCTCATGTTCCCGTGGATAGTTCGCGTGGAGATCATCCATGATTTCTCTTCAAAATTAACGATTGCTTTTAATTATCTAACCTACGTGAAAGGTAGAGGCTTCTGTGAGGACGGCGAGAGTTTGTGAATCAGATTATGGAATCCCTTAAGGCTCGTCTTGATGTTAATGTGTGTGAGAAGTTAACATTATCGAAAAACTGCACATCTTTCAATATTGAAAAACATTCGAAAATTGCTCAGCTTACTGAAAAATAAATGCATTAGCGTTATACATTACAGAGTGACCCAGAAGTAACCGAACACGGATGATTACAATCAGAGTGATACAGTACATACAGAGTGACCCAGAACTAACCGAACCCGGGTGATTACAGTCAGAGTGATACAGTACATACAGAGTGACCCAGAAGTAACCGAACCCGGATGATTACAGTCAGAGTGATACAGTACATACAGAGTGACCCAGAAGTAACCGAACCCGGATGATTACAGTCAGAGTGATACAGTACATACAGAGTGACCCAGAAGTAACCGAACCCGGATGATTACAGTCAGAGTGATACAGTACATACAGAGTGACCCAGAAGTAACCGAACCCGGATGATTACAGTCAGAGTGATACAGTACATACAGAGTGACCCAGAAGTAACCGAACCCGGATGATTACAGTCAGAGTGATACAGTACATACAGAGTGACCCAGAAGTAACCGAACCCGGATGATTACAGTCAGAGTGATACAGTACATACAGAGTGACCCAGAAGTAACCGAACCCGGATGATTACAGTCAGAGTGATACAGTACATACAGAGTGACCCAGAAGTAACCGAACCCGGATGATTACAGTCAGAGTGATACAGTACATACAGAGTGACCCAGAAGTAACCGAACCCGGATGATTACAGTCAGAGTGATACAGTACATACAGAGTGACCCAGAAGTAACCGAACCCGGATGATTACAGTCAGAGTGATACAGTACATACAGAGTGACCCAGAAGTAACCGAACCCGGATGATTACAGTCAGAGTGATACAGTACATACAGAGTGACCCAGAAGTAACCGAACCCGGATGATTACAGTCAGAGTGATACAGTACATACAGAGTGACCCAGAAGTAACCGAACCCGGATGATTACAGTCAGAGTGATACAGTACATACAGAGTGACCCAGAAGTAACCGAACCCGGATGATTACAGTCAGAGTGATACAGTACATACAGAGTGACCCAGAAGTAACCGAACCCGGATGATTACAGTCAGAGTGATACAGTACATACAGAGTGACCCAGAAGTAACCGAACCCGGATGATTACAGTCAGAGTGATACAGTACATACAGAGTGACCCAGAAGTAACCGAACCCGGATGATTACAGTCAGAGTGATACAGTACATACAGAGTGACCCAGAAGTAACCGAACCCGGATGATTACAGTCAGAGTGATACAGTACATACAGAGTGACCCAGAAGTAACCGAACCCGGATGATTACAGTCAGAGTGATACAGTACATACAGAGTGACCCAGAAGTAACCGAACCCGGATGATTACAGTCAGAGTGATACAGTACATACAGAGTGACCCAGAAGTAACCGAACCCGGATGATTACAGTCAGAGTGATACAGTACATACAGAGTGACCCAGAAGTAACCGAACCCGGATGATTACAGTCAGAGTGATACAGTACATACAGAGTGACCCAGAAGTAACCGAACCCGGATGATTACAGTCAGAGTGATACAGTACATACAGAGTGACCCAGAAGTAACCGAACCCGGATGATTACAGTCAGAGTGATACAGTACATACAGAGTGACCCAGAAGTAACCGAACCCGGATGATTACAGTCAGAGTGATACAGTACATACAGAGTGACCCAGAAGTAACCGAACCCGGATGATTACAGTCAGAGTGATACAGTACATACAGAGTGACCCAGAAGTAACCGAACCCGGATGATTACAGTCAGAGTGATACAGTACATACAGAGTGACCCAGAAGTAACCGAACCCGGATGATTACAGTCAGAGTGATACAGTACATACAGAGTGACCCAGAAGTAACCGAACCCGGATGATTACAGTCAGAGTGATACAGTACATACAGAGTGACCCAGAAGTAACCGAACCCGGATGATTACAGTCAGAGTGATACAGTACATACAGAGTGACCCAGAAGTAACCGAACCCGGATGATTACAGTCAGAGTGATACAGTACATACAGAGTGACCCAGAAGTAACCGAACCCGGATGATTACAGTCAGAGTGATACAGTACATACAGAGTGACCCAGAAGTAACCGAACCCGGATGATTACAGTCAGAGTGATACAGTACATACAGAGTGACCCAGAAGTAACCGAACCCGGATGATTACAGTCAGAGTGATACAGTACATACAGAGTGACCCAGAAGTAACCGAACCCGGATGATTACAGTCAGAGTGATACAGTACATACAGAGTGACCCAGAAGTAACCGAACCCGGATGATTACAGTCACAGTGATACAGTACATACAGAGTGACCCAGAAGTAACCGAACCCGGATGATTACAGTCAGAGTGATACAGTACATACAGAGTGACCCAGAAGTAACCGAACCCGGATGATTACAGTCAGAGTGATACAGTACATACAGAGTGACCCAGAAGTAACCGAACCCGGATGATTACAGTCAGAGTGATACAGTACATACAGAGTGACCCAGAAGTAACCGAACCCGGATGATTACAGTCAGAGTGATACAGTACATACAGAGTGACCCAGAAGTAACCGAACCCGGATGATTACAGTCAGAGTGATACAGTACATACAGAGTGACCCAGAAGTAACCGAACCCGGATGATTACAGTCAGAGTGATACAGTACATACAGAGTGACCCAGAAGTAACCGAACCCGGATGATTACAGTCAGAGTGATACAGTACATACAGAGTGACCCAGAAGTAACCGAACCCGGATGATTACAGTCAGAGTGATACAGTACATACAGAGTGACCCAGAAGTAACCGAACCCGGATGATTACAGTCAGAGTGATACAGTACATACAGAGTGACCCAGAAGTAACCGAACCCGGATGATTACAGTCAGAGTGATACAGTACATACAGAGTGACCCAGAAGTAACCGAACCCGGATGATTACAGTCAGAGTGATACAGTACATACAGAGTGACCCAGAAGTAACCGAACCCGGATGATTACAGTCAGAGTGATACAGTACATACAGAGTGACCCAGAAGTAACCGAACCCGGATGATTACAGTCAGAGTGATACAGTACATACAGAGTGACCCAGAAGTAACCGAACCCGGATGATTACAGTCAGAGTGATACAGTACATACAGAGTGACCCAGAAGTAACCGAACCCGGATGATTACAGTCAGAGTGATACAGTACATACAGAGTGACCCAGAAGTAACCGAACCCGGATGATTACAGTCAGAGTGATACAGTACATACAGAGTGACCCAGAAGTAACCGAACCCGGATGATTACAGTCAGAGTGATACAGTACATACAGAGTGACCCAGAAGTAACCGAACCCGGATGATTACAGTCAGAGTGATACAGTACATACAGAGTGACCCAGAAGTAACCGAACCCGGATGATTACAGTCAGAGTGATACAGTACATACAGAGTGACCCAGAAGTAACCGAACCCGGATGATTACAGTCAGAGTGATACAGTACATACAGAGTGACCCAGAAGTAACCGAACCCGGATGATTACAGTCAGAGTGATACAGTACATACAGAGTGACCCAGAAGTAACCGAACCCGGATGATTACAGTCAGAGTGATACAGTACATACAGAGTGACCCAGAAGTAACCGAACCCGGATGATTACAGTCAGAGTGATACAGTACATACAGAGTGACCCAGAAGTAACCGAACCCGGATGATTACAGTCAGAGTGATACAGTACATACAGAGTGACCCAGAAGTAACCGAACCCGGATGATTACAGTCAGAGTGATACAGTACATACAGAGTGACCCAGAAGTAACCGAACCCGGATGATTACAGTCAGAGTGATACAGTACATACAGAGTGACCCAGAAGTAACCGAACCCGGATGATTACAGTCAGAGTGATACAGTACATACAGAGTGACCCAGAAGTAACCGAACCCGGATGATTACAGTCAGAGTGATACAGTACATACAGAGTGACCCAGAAGTAACCGAACCCGGATGATTACAGTCAGAGTGATACAGTACATACAGAGTGACCCAGAAGTAACCGAACCCGGATGATTACAGTCAGAGTGATACAGTACATACAGAGTGACCCAGAAGTAACCGAACCCGGATGATTACAGTCAGAGTGATACAGTACATACAGAGTGACCCAGAAGTAACCGAACCCGGATGATTACAGTCAGAGTGATACAGTACATACAGAGTGACCCAGAAGTAACCGAACCCGGATGATTACAGTCAGAGTGATACAGTACATACAGAGTGACCCAGAAGTAACCGAACCCGGATGATTACAGTCAGAGTGATACAGTACATACAGAGTGACCCAGAAGTAACCGAACCCGGATGATTACAGTCAGAGTGATACAGTACATACAGAGTGACCCAGAAGTAACCGAACCCGGATGATTACAGTCAGAGTGATACAGTACATACAGAGTGACCCAGAAGTAACCGAACCCGGATGATTACAGTCAGAGTGATACAGTACATACAGAGTGACCCAGAAGTAACCGAACCACGATGATTACAGTCAGAGTGATACAGTACATACAGAGTGACCCAGAAGTAACCGAACCCGGATGATTACAGTCAGAGTGATACAGTACATACAGAGTGACCCAGAAGTAACCGAACCCGGATGATTACAGTCAGAGTGATACAGTACATACAGAGTGACCCAGAAGTAACCGAACCCGGATGATTACAGTCAGAGTGATACAGTACATACAGAGTGACCCAGAAGTAACCGAACCCGGATGATTACAGTCAGAGTGATACAGTACATACAGAGTGACCCAGAAGTAACCGAACCCGGATGATTACAGTCAGAGTGATACAGTACATACAGAGTGACCCAGAAGTAACCGAACCCGGATGATTACAGTCAGAGTGATACAGTACATACAGAGTGACCCAGAAGTAACCGAACCCGGATGATTACAGTCAGAGTGATACAGTACATACAGAGTGACCCAGAAGTAACCGAACCCGGATGATTACAGTCAGAGTGATACAGTACATACAGAGTGACCCAGAAGTAACCGAACCCGGATGATTACAGTCAGAGTGATACAGTACATACAGAGTGACCCAGAAGTAACCGAACCCGGATGATTACAGTCAGAGTGATACAGTACATACAGAGTGACCCAGAAGTAACCGAACCCGGATGATTACAGTCAGAGTGATACAGTACATACAGAGTGACCCAGAAGTAACCGAACCCGGATGATTACAGTCAGAGTGATACAGTACATACAGAGTGACCCAGAAGTAACCGAACCCGGATGATTACAGTCAGAGTGATACAGTACATACAGAGTGACCCAGAAGTAACCGAACCCGGATGATTACAGTCAGAGTGATACAGTA
The DNA here is from genome assembly GCA_907163375.1 of Prostheceraeus crozeri. NCBI lineage: Eukaryota > Metazoa > Platyhelminthes > Polycladida > Euryleptidae > Prostheceraeus > Prostheceraeus crozeri. Next base: position 108,777 of record CAJQUW010007592.1, on the reverse strand, counting down.
CATACAGAGTGACCCAGAAGTAACCGAACCCGGATGATTACAGTCAGAGTGATACAGTACATACAGAGTGACCCAGAAGTAACCGAACCCGGATGATTACAGTCAGAGTGATACAGTACATACAGAGTGACCCAGAAGTAACCGAACCCGGATGATTACAGTCAGAGTGATACAGTACATACAGAGTGACCCAGAAGTAACCGAACCCGGATGATTACAGTCAGAGTGATACAGTACATACAGAGTGACCCAGAAGTAACCGAACCCGGATGATTACAGTCAGAGTGATACAGTACATACAGAGTGACCCAGAAGTAACCGAACCCGGATGATTACAGTCAGAGTGATACAGTACATACAGAGTGACCCAGAAGTAACCGAACCCGGATGATTACAGTCAGAGTGATACAGTACATACAGAGTGACCCAGAAGTAACCGAACCCGGATGATTACAGTCAGAGTGATACAGTACATACAGAGTGACCCAGAAGTAACCGAACCCGGATGATTACAGTCAGAGTGATACAGTACATACAGAGTGACCCAGAAGTAACCGAACCCGGATGATTACAGTCAGAGTGATACAGTACATACAGAGTGACCCAGAAGTAACCGAACCCGGATGATTACAGTCAGAGTGATACAGTACATACAGAGTGACCCAGAAGTAACCGAACCCGGATGATTACAGTCAGAGTGATACAGTACATACAGAGTGACCCAGAAGTAACCGAACCCGGATGATTACAGTCAGAGTGATACAGTACATACAGAGTGACCCAGAAGTAACCGAACCCGGATGATTACAGTCAGAGTGATACAGTACATACAGAGTGACCCAGAAGTAACCGAACCCGGATGATTACAGTCAGAGTGATACAGTACATACAGAGTGACCCAGAAGTAACCGAACCCGGATGATTACAGTCAGAGTGATACAGTACATACAGAGTGACCCAGAAGTAACCGAACCCGGATGATTACAGTCAGAGTGATACAGTACATACAGAGTGACCCAGAAGTAACCGAACCCGGATGATTACAGTCAGAGTGATACAGTACATACAGAGTGACCCAGAAGTAACCGAACCCGGATGATTACAGTCAGAGTGATACAGTACATACAGAGTGACCCAGAAGTAACCGAACCCGGATGATTACAGTCAGAGTGATACAGTACATACAGAGTGACCCAGAAGTAACCGAACCCGGATGATTACAGTCAGAGTGATACAGTACATACAGAGTGACCCAGAAGTAACCGAACCCGGATGATTACAGTCAGAGTGATACAGTACATACAGAGTGACCCAGAAGTAACCGAACCCGGATGATTACAGTCAGAGTGATACAGTACATACAGAGTGACCCAGAAGTAACCGAACCCGGATGATTACAGTCAGAGTGATACAGTACATACAGAGTGACCCAGAAGTAACCGAACCCGGATGATTACAGTCAGAGTGATACAGTACATACAGAGTGACCCAGAAGTAACCGAACCCGGATGATTACAGTCAGAGTGATACAGTACATACAGAGTGACCCAGAAGTAACCGAACCCGGATGATTACAGTCAGAGTGATACAGTACATACAGAGTGACCCAGAAGTAACCGAACCCGGATGATTACAGTCAGAGTGATACAGTACATACAGAGTGACCCAGAAGTAACCGAACCCGGATGATTACAGTCAGAGTGATACAGTACATACAGAGTGACCCAGAAGTAACCGAACCCGGATGATTACAGTCAGAGTGATACAGTACATACAGAGTGACCCAGAAGTAACCGAACCCGGATGATTACAGTCAGAGTGATACAGTACATACAGAGTGACCCAGAAGTAACCGAACCCGGATGATTACAGTCAGAGTGATACAGTACATACAGAGTGACCCAGAAGTAACCGAACCCGGATGATTACAGTCAGAGTGATACAGTACATACAGAGTGACCCAGAAGTAACCGAACCCGGATGATTACAGTCAGAGTGATACAGTACATACAGAGTGACCCAGAAGTAACCGAACCCGGATGATTACAGTCAGAGTGATACAGTACATACAGAGTGACCCAGAAGTAACCGAACCCGGATGATTACAGTCAGAGTGATACAGTACATACAGAGTGACCCAGAAGTAACCGAACCCGGATGATTACAGTCAGAGTGATACAGTACATACAGAGTGACCCAGAAGTAACCGAACCCGGATGATTACAGTCAGAGTGATACAGTACATACAGAGTGACCCAGAAGTAACCGAACCCGGATGATTACAGTCAGAGTGATACAGTACATACAGAGTGACCCAGAAGTAACCGAACCCGGATGATTACAGTCAGAGTGATACAGTACATACAGAGTGACCCAGAAGTAACCGAACCCGGATGATTACAGTCAGAGTGATACAGTACATACAGAGTGACCCAGAAGTAACCGAACCCGGATGATTACAGTCAGAGTGATACAGTACATACAGAGTGACCCAGAAGTAACCGAACCCGGATGATTACAGTCAGAGTGATACAGTACATACAGAGTGACCCAGAAGTAACCGAACCCGGATGATTACAGTCAGAGTGATACAGTACATACAGAGTGACCCAGAAGTAACCGAACCCGGATGATTACAGTCAGAGTGATACAGTACATACAGAGTGACCCAGAAGTAACCGAACCCGGATGATTACAGTCAGAGTGATACAGTACATACAGAGTGACCCAGAAGTAACCGAACCCGGATGATTACAGTCAGAGTGATACAGTACATACAGAGTGACCCAGAAGTAACCGAACCCGGATGATTACAGTCAGAGTGATACAGTACATACAGAGTGACCCAGAAGTAACCGAACCCGGATGATTACAGTCAGAGTGATACAGTACATACAGAGTGACCCAGAAGTAACCGAACCCGGATGATTACAGTCAGAGTGATACAGTACATACAGAGTGACCCAGAAGTAACCGAACCCGGATGATTACAGTCAGAGTGATACAGTACATACAGAGTGACCCAGAAGTAACCGAACCCGGATGATTACAGTCAGAGTGATACAGTACATACAGAGTGACCCAGAAGTAACCGAACCCGGATGATTACAGTCAGAGTGATACAGTACATACAGAGTGACCCAGAAGTAACCGAACCCGGATGATTACAGTCAGAGTGATACAGTACATACAGAGTGACCCAGAAGTAACCGAACCCGGATGATTACAGTCAGAGTGATACAGTACATACAGAGTGACCCAGAAGTAACCCGAACCCGATGATTACAGTCAGAGTGATACAGTACATACAGAGTGACCCAGAATAACCGAACCGGATGATTACAGTCAGAGTGATACAGTACATACAGAGTGACCCAGAAGTAACCGAACCCGGATGATTACAGTCAGAGTGATACAGTACATACAGAGTGACCCAGAAGTAACCGAACCCGGATGATTACAGTCAGAGTGATACAGTACATACAGAGTGACCCAGAAGTAACCGAACCCGGATGATTACAGTCAGAGTGATACAGTACATACAGAGTGACCCAGAAGTAACCGAACCCGGATGATTACAGTCAGAGTGATACAGTACATACAGAGTGACCCAGAAGTAACCGAACCCGGATGATTACAGTCAGAGTGATACAGTACATACAGAGTGACCCAGAAGTAACCGAACCCGGATGATTACAGTCAGAGTGATACAGTACATACAGAGTGACCCAGAAGTAACCGAACCCGGATGATTACAGTCAGAGTGATACAGTACATACAGAGTGACCCAGAAGTAACCGAACCCGGATGATTACAGTCAGAGTGATACAGTACATACAGAGTGACCCAGAAGTAACCGAACCCGGATGATTACAGTCAGAGTGATACAGTACATACAGAGTGACCCAGAAGTAACCGAACCCGGATGATTACAGTCAGAGTGATACAGTACATACAGAGTGACCCAGAAGTAACCGAACCCGGATGATTACAGTCAGAGTGATACAGTACATACAGAGTGACCCAGAAGTAACCGAACCCGGATGATTACAGTCAGAGTGATACAGTACATACAGAGTGACCCAGAAGTAACCGAACCCGGATGATTACAGTCAGAGTGATACAGTACATACAGAGTGACCCAGAAGTAACCGAACCCGGATGATTACAGTCAGAGTGATACAGTACATACAGAGTGACCCAGAAGTAACCGAACCCGGATGATTACAGTCAGAGTGATACAGTACATACAGAGTGACCCAGAAGTAACCGAACCCGGATGATTACAGTCAGAGTGATACAGTACATACAGAGTGACCCAGAAGTAACCGAACCCGGATGATTACAGTCAGAGTGATACAGTACATACAGAGTGACCCAGAAGTAACCGAACCCGGATGATTACAGTCAGAGTGATACAGTACATACAGAGTGACCCAGAAGTAACCGAACCCGGATGATTACAGTCAGAGTGATACAGTACATACAGAGTGACCCAGAAGTAACCGAACCCGGATGATTACAGTCAGAGTGATACAGTACATACAGAGTGACCCAGAAGTAACCGAACCCGGATGATTACAGTCAGAGTGATACAGTACATACAGAGTGACCCAGAAGTAACCGAACCCGGATGATTACAGTCAGAGTGATACAGTACATACAGAGTGACCCAGAAGTAACCGAACCCGGATGATTACAGTCAGAGTGATACAGTACATACAGAGTGACCCAGAAGTAACCGAACCCGGATGATTACAGTCAGAGTGATACAGTACATACAGAGTGACCCAGAAGTAACCGAACCCGGATGATTACAGTCAGAGTGATACAGTACATACAGAGTGACCCAGAAGTAACCGAACCCGGATGATTACAGTCAGAGTGATACAGTACATACAGAGTGACCCAGAAGTAACCGAACCCGGATGATTACAGTCAGAGTGATACAGTACATACAGAGTGACCCAGAAGTAACCGAACCCGGATGATTACAGTCAGAGTGATACAGTACATACAGAGTGACCCAGAAGTAACCGAACCCGGATGATTACAGTCAGAGTGATACAGTACATACAGAGTGACCCAGAAGTAACCGAACCCGGATGATTACAGTCAGAGTGATACAGTACATACAGAGTGACCCAGAAGTAACCGAACCCGGATGATTACAGTCAGAGTGATACAGTACATACAGAGTGACCCAGAAGTAACCGAACCCGGATGATTACAGTCAGAGTGATACAGTACATACAGAGTGACCCAGAAGTAACCGAACCCGGATGATTACAGTCAGAGTGATACAGTACATACAGAGTGACCCAGAAGTAACCGAACCCGGATGATTACAGTCAGAGTGATACAGTACATACAGAGTGACCCAGAAGTAACCGAACCCGGATGATTACAGTCAGAGTGATACAGTACATACAGAGTGACCCAGAAGTAACCGAACCCGGATGATTACAGTCAGAGTGATACAGTACATACAGAGTGACCCAGAAGTAACCGAACCCGGATGATTACAGTCAGAGTGATACAGTACATACAGAGTGACCCAGAAGTAACCGAACCCGGATGATTACAGTCAGAGTGATACAGTACATACAGAGTGACCCAGAAGTAACCGAACCCGGATGATTACAGTCAGAGTGATACAGTACATACAGAGTGACCCAGAAGTAACCGAACCCGGATGATTACAGTCAGAGTGATACAGTACATACAGAGTGACCCAGAAGTAACCGAACCCGGATGATTACAGTCAGAGTGATACAGTACATACAGAGTGACCCAGAAGTAACCGAACCCGGATGATTACAGTCAGAGTGATACAGTACATACAGAGTGACCCAGAAGTAACCGAACCCGGATGATTACAGTCAGAGTGATACAGTACATACAGAGTGACCCAGAAGTAACCGAACCCGGATGATTACAGTCAGAGTGATACAGTACATACAGAGTGACCCAGAAGTAACCGAACCCGGATGATTACAGTCAGAGTGATACAGTACATACAGAGTGACCCAGAAGTAACCGAACCCGGATGATTACAGTCAGAGTGATACAGTACATACAGAGTGACCCAGAAGTAACCGAACCCGGATGATTACAGTCAGAGTGATACAGTACATACAGAGTGACCCAGAAGTAACCGAACCCGGATGATTACAGTCAGAGTGATACAGTACATACAGAGTGACCCAGAAGTAACCGAACCCGGATGATTACAGTCAGAGTGATACAGTACATACAGAGTGACCCAGAAGTAACCGAACCCGGATGATTACAGTCAGAGTGATACAGTACATACAGAGTGACCCAGAAGTAACCGAACCCGGATGATTACAGTCAGAGTGATACAGTACATACAGAGTGACCCAGAAGTAACCGAACCCGGATGATTACAGTCAGAGTGATACAGTACATACAGAGTGACCCAGAAGTAACCGAACCCGGATGATTACAGTCAGAGTGATACAGTACATACAGAGTGACCCAGAAGTAACCGAACCCGGATGATTACAGTCAGAGTGATACAGTACATACAGAGTGACCCAGAAGTAACCGAACCCGGATGATTACAGTCAGAGTGATACAGTACATACAGAGTGACCCAGAAGTAACCGAACCCGGATGATTACAGTCAGAGTGATACAGTACATACAGAGTGACCCAGAAGTAACCGAACCCGGATGATTACAGTCAGAGTGATACAGTACATACAGAGTGACCCAGAAGTAACCGAACCCGGATGATTACAGTCAGAGTGATACAGTACATACAGAGTGACCCAGAAGTAACCGAACCCGGATGATTACAGTCAGAGTGATACAGTACATACAGAGTGACCCAGAAGTAACCGAACCCGGATGATTACAGTCAGAGTGATACAGTACATACAGAGTGACCCAGAAGTAACCGAACCCGGATGATTACAGTCAGAGTGATACAGTACATACAGAGTGACCCAGAAGTAACCGAACCCGGATGATTACAGTCAGAGTGATACAGTACATACAGAGTGACCCAGAAGTAACCGAACCCGGATGATTACAGTCAGAGTGATACAGTACATACAGAGTGACCCAGAAGTAACCGAACCCGGATGATTACAATCAGAGTGATACAGTACATACAGAGTGACCCAGAAGTAACCGAACCCGGATGATTACAGTCAGAGTGATACAGTACACACAGAGTGACCCAGAAGTAACCGAACCCGGATGATTACAGTCAGAGTGATACAGTACATACAGAGTGACCCAGAAGTAACCGAACCCGGATGATTACAGTCAGAGTGATACAGTACATACAGAGTGACCCAGAAGTAACCGAACCCGGATGATTACAGTCAGAGTGATACAGTACATACAGAGTGACCCAGAAGTAACCGAACCCGGATGATTACAGTCAGAGTGATACAGTACATACAGAGTGACCCAGAAGTAACCGAACCCGGATGATTACAGTCAGAGTGATACAGTACACACAGAGTGACCCAGAAGTAACCGAACCCGGATGATTACAGTCAGAGTGATACAGTACATACAGAGTGACCCAGAAGTAACCGAACCCGGATGATTACAGTCAGAACTTTCAATGTAACGCAACAATTTAGTTGCGGATAAATGAGCCAATGGAAACCGGTATTGCACCACACTGCATCATTCAGTGATGAGTCAGCCACTTTTGTGAACATTCCATGCGTTTATGATATTCTGTTTCAGATCATTGATGTTTTCGGTGCACTTTCTAACATGATTCTTGAGCAGCCTACTCCCTCTGATACTTCTTGAACAACCCTGAGTGTCATTAGTAAGGCGTCTTGGTAGCGCTCCGTATTACAACGAATTTGCAGATGATGAATGTTCATGGCACTACAGAATCTTCAGTGCTGCTGACTACCTGTTACCATGTCAGCAAGTGAAGACTGTTCACACATTCTTTGAATTTATATTAATTGGTTCCTTATTTCATGAGACGGAGTTGAAGCAATAGACTTTGAATAGCTTTTACCAATGATTATATAGTCCGATAGCTGGATAGCTTTCAAGATCAATCAGGGTTACTTCCGGGCCACTTGGGATAGTAAAAAAGCAAAGATTCTGCATGGAATGACCGCAAAACAGATAGGAGAAAAAGAAGTATGTATTGGATAGTGAAAGTGAGCTACATGTATGTGCTACACGTTTCGGTGCTTTACTCTGCGCATACGCGGCAATTTCATGGTCTTTCATGTGGGAAACATTGTGATAATGATGCTAATGTTTTTTGAACTGGAAATCAACATATGCTTGCCATCCGATCTTTAAAGCCGTCCGTGTCAAAACAGCAACTGCTTCATGTCTTCGACACGATTGTGTTTTCAGTGTTTTCATACTGCTCTCCTTTTTGGAAATTTGCGACATGATGACAGGTTTCTTAGACGTTGTCACCGAACCATTTGTATTGCACGTGTACAGCTATCAAAAACTTTGCTTCGAGTCACCAAGAACTAGCTTTCAAATTGCTATTGAAATGTGCCCCATCCCTCACATCACAGGTTTCCAAAGCATTTGCCAAGAAGCAACCACTTTCGCATGACCTATTGCTCAACATCAAGACGTTTAGCCTCGTTTAACTCATGGGCATGCTCAGTAGCCAACTCTTTCTAATCGTGAAACCTGTGAATATTTACTGTTTTACTTACCTCATCTGTGCCTGATTTACTTGTCATTCTCGATAGTCATTTCTTTTGAGAATAAACATTCATTATAATTATTAGTACTGTTAGACTTTTGAGAACGTCGCATGCATATCGTCAATAACAGTATCTGCATGCGCAGTATAACGCATGCATGCATGTCTTGAATAACAGTATCTGCATGCGCAGTATAACGCATGCATGCATGTCTTGAATAACAGTATCTACATGCGCAGTATAACGCATGCATGCATGTCTTGAATAGCAGTATCTGCATGCGCAGTATAACGCATGCATGTTTTGAATAACAGTATCTACATGGGCAGTATAACGCATGCATGCATGTCTTGAATAACAGTATCTACATGCGCAGTATAACGCATGCATATCGTGAATAACAGTATCTACATGTGCAGTATAACGCATGCATGCATGTCTTGAATAACAGTATCTACATGCGCAGTATAACGCATGCATGCATGTCTTGAATAACAGTATCTGCATGCGCAGTATAACGCATGCATGCATGTCTTGAATAGCAGTATCTGCATGCGCAGTATAACGCATGCATGTTTTGAATAACAGTATCTACATGGGCAGTATAACGCATGCATGCATGTCTTGAATAACAGTATCTGCATGCGCAGTATAACGCATGCATGCATATCTTGAATAACAGTATCCGCATGCGCAGTATAACGCATGCATACATGTCTTGAATAAAAGTATCTACATGCGCAGTATAACGCATGCATGTCTTGAATAACAGTATCCACATGCGCAGTATAACGCATGCATGCATGTCTTGAATAGCAGTATCTGCATGCGCAGTATAACGCATGCATGCATGTCTTGAATAGCAGTATCTGCATGCGCAGTATAACGCATGCATGTTTTGAATAACAGTATCTACATGGGCAGTATAACGCATGCATGCATGTCTTGAATAACAGTATCTGCATGCGCAGTATAACGCATGCATGCATATCTTGAATAACAGTATCCGCATGCGCAGTATAACGCATGCATACATGTCTTGAATAAAAGTATCTACATGCGCAGTATAACGCATGCATGTCTTGAATAACAGTATCCACATGCGCAGTATAACGCATGCATGCATGTCTTGAATAACAGTATCTGCATGCGCAGTATAACGCATGCATGCATGTCTTGAATAACAGTATCTGCATGCGCAGTATAACGCATGCATGCATGTCTTGAATAACAGTATCTGCATGCGCAGTATAACGCATGCATGCATGTCTTGAATAACAGTATCTGCATGCGCAGTATAACGCATGCATGCATGTCTTGAATAGCAGTATCTGCATGCGCAGTATAACGCATGCATGCATATCTTGAATAACAGTATCTGCATGCGCAGTATAACGCATGCATGTCTTGAATAACAGTATCCGCATGCGCAGTATAACGCATGCATACATGTCTTGAATAACAGTATCTACATGCGCAGTATAACGCATGCATGCATATCTTGAATAACAGTATCCGCATGCGCAGTATAACGCATGCATACATGTCTTGAATAAAAGTATCTACATGCGCAGTATAACGCATGCATGTCTTGAATAACAGTATCTGCATGCGCAGTATAACGCATGCATGCATGTCTTGAATAACAGTATCTGCATGCGCAGTATAACGCATGCATACAGTTATTGAAAACAAAGCGGTTATTTTCAATTTATTTTATATTCCTATTACGTTTCAGTCACTTATTTTGCGCAATTTATTCCTTGACATGTCCAGTTCTTGTCCATTTCTCAAACCTGCACTCAACCCAGTCCGTGGACGCAGTACTCTCATGGTCTGGTTGATGCATAAGGATATTTTTCAATGGAAGTAATTGATGTATTTGGTTATGATATCAGTGCATTTTGTCTCTATGTTATCACTTGTAACATGATGATTTTCATTCAATTATAGACTACGCGGCCGGTAGATGCTGCACGGCACACTGTAGAAGAGAAGAGTTACCTTCTTCGAAAGGTACGCATCTTAAATTTACTCCGGGTGTGGTTTGATTAATCATCACTCCAATTCACGCCAAGCTTTGAAGGCACCGAGATTGCGATGGGCCTCGTCTCTGTTCCATTTTGCACGTATTTCCTTGATTTAAGAAATTGTCATTCCAAAAGCACAATTGGATAATGGTCAATATGGTCATATGGCAGTCAAAAGTATTGTCTTCTGTCGTATGTGTGCATAGTAGTTGATGGCTTTGAACGGGAGGTTCATTATCGCTCAGGTAAAAACCAAAAGTCAACTCCCTCTGTAGTAGGCCGAAAGATTTAATAAAATGTTATATAAAAGTTTATACAAATATGATTTGCCCGTTACCTTAATAAGCAAGCCTAATAAGACGCCTAGCCAATGCCTCTCAACTCGTCGTTGTAAAAAGCACAATAATTGTAATCTTTGCGATAAACTTGATCACCGTCGTGCTTGTGATGACCGTTTTGTGGTCTACTGCTTTACTTGCAGATTCTGTAGCGATATGTACATAAGGCAAACCTCGCGTCCCTTTCACATCCGGTTTACAGAGCATGAAAACAGTCTAAAGCTATCGAACAATGTCAGTGCGTTATCTGAACATGCGAACAAAATTCATTAGAGAAAAATGATCATCACGGACTTTGACATTAAAGTCATGAATAAACTAAATTCACCAATAGAGACACGCCTAATTGCAGCCGACTACATCAAAAAGTACAAACCTAAGTTAAACCGCAAACACGAGCTGATTGATTGAGGGCTACTCGGCCTTGAGACTGCAGTATATTAACCACTCCTCTCTCTTGTAACTACTTTTACTACGCCCTGATGCTGATAGTGACTGTCGAAACGTTGGCTTGCACATAATTTTTAGCGTGCCATTTTATTATGAGTGCATATTGAGAATTGGGATGCGGGGACAATTTTCTCTTAGTGAACTTAAACAACGAAAAGCAGTGCCAAAGTCGACGTCAGATCATCACAGCAATGCGCTAGCCCCCGGTTGTGATAATAGGACGCTCCTCGTTGTGTTCATTGTCTTACTGTCTCCCCCTCCAATAAGATATCAACCGTCAGCTGCTGTCAAACAATAGGAGCTGTGATGGACTTTGTTGCATAAAATCTATATTTGGCATTAAAATACAATCTGATGTAAAATAATGTCCCACGTACCTAAAAGTTCAAGTTATCTGTATCTCTAACAACAGGAAATCATCTCAAACGAAGAGGGATGAACAAAATCACTGCTGGTCCGTGATGCTTGCAGTAAAACTCGATCTCTTCAGGATCGACAATGCGCTACTCCTTATCAAGGATAGGGATATTCGTCCACATAGTGATGTTTAAATGTCATTGTAGCCAGCACCGGTAGCAGCCGTTGTGATATTCTGTGGATGAAACTGGCTGCTTCTTCTCCACCATAAATGGTGAATGCGAATGGAAGGCAGATCTTCCCAGCTCCTTACACTTCTCGCCATTCTGAGCCCTTTTGCGGTCCTCTGCTGTAGCTGTTGCAGCCAGCACTCACTCCATGGACTTTCCATGGTTATTCCGCGGCAGTATCAACCTATAGCTCTCAGGGATACAAGTCCAAAGACATTCTCGATAACACATTATTCCGTCTCGACTGTCAACACTGAGTTCATCATCCTTCTCTGACGCACGCATCGCCACTGTGAATAGATTGTAGATTACATCAAATGTCTGCTCCCTTTGTCATCACATCACAGGGCAGACAAGAGAAGTTCCTCCTGAAATGCATTTACACTCACTGTATAAGGGATAGTTCACGAATGCAAGACTCTAGCCCTGTTGTTTTACCCGGACAATTTTGAAGCCCCGTCCGTCTGTGATTTTGATGTTCACAATGCAGTGTTGGCATCAGATTTACAAGGATGCGTAGCAGTGAATTCCACTTGGTATCTGACTCATGTTCTCATCAGTTTGATTGCATTAGACTAGTTCCGCCGTCCTGAATGCAGCCGAAATAGAGATCATTGAAGCCACGTAGTCTGCTACTTTCTTAGTTATGCCAGAGGAATTGCAGCATGCTACTCATCCAATGACTGAATGCACCAAGTATACTGTGAGGCAGGATGAAGTTTATGACGAGAACTTTTATTTGTACGTGTAGCAAGAATCATGCAGTATTACTTACAAAGCTGTCAAGAGTAGTAATAAAATGTCTCTTGATTTTATTCATTTGATGATTACATGTATATATGCTTAAGTGGATGAATGAATAACTAATTATAGCTTCAGTTGGAGTTTGTAAATAGTCTAAAACAATTTGAACCGATTAATCTTCTAAAGCTCCCAATAAATAAATGATTTCAGTTGCTTTTGAATACAGATCACATTTTGGATGTTACCAAAGCCAAGCGTTGATCATTAAAAATTCCTAGAAACGAAAACGTACAAAAATTTGAGACCTATCTGTTAAAAGATTTTGAGCAATATCAGTAAGAGTGCAGGGAATACGATAGGGATCAGTTCTATGAACTTTGTGATTGCAAACAATAATTTAATTAAGTCAATCTTTGATTACATAACCAACACGAGCTCTAACAAACAAAGCGCTTTTCCATGTGAATTGGTAAATGCGATCCCCTCACGTATCGATAGTCACTCCTATTTAACACCGTTCATGTTGCTCAAGCATAAGTTAATGTAGAATCATTGAGTTAGCAACGTGACTTTTGTTAAGAATGACTTGATTTCATATTCTTGGATGATAGTAACAAGCTGCAGAAATCGACAACATTATCAGCAGCCGTGATGGAGGATGACGCTTCATCAGTCTGATTGAGATAAGCACTAGAGAAGTCTGCATGATGGGCGACAATGTTATGCAAGCTATTGAGACAAGAGAATAGAGAATATTATTCATTTTAAAATCCTAGCTTATCAAACCCTTGCATAATGCGACACAAAGGAAGAAGGAACAAAGACAAATGATATCTCATGCTTAAATTGCGTATTTAATTGTCTTAGCATATCCAGGAGTGAATGAGCACCTGGCTAATGTTAATATACGTTTACACAAGACGTTTCCCACTGCTTGAGAAACCGTATAAATGAAGTGGAGTAAATTATTTCATGTTCAACTTTTCGCATGAAAATGCCAGCGATTGAGCAAGTTCCATATAGTCGCTTACATGATATTACTTGTTTTCTCCACACAGTATGTAATGTAGAGACAACTACAGCGCGAATAATCTAGCTCTATGTAACAGCATTGGGGGTTGTAAAACAGTAACCTGCGTACATTATAATGTATGCAACAATGGTGTTGGATCAGGGATGCAGAGTCCTATCATTTTGATAGGACTCCGACTCTGACTCCGGGGGTTGATAGGACTCCGACTCTGACTCCGGGGGTTGATAGGACTCCGACTCCGGGGGTTGATAGGACTCCGACACCGACTCCGGGGGTTGATAGGACTCCGACACCGACTCCGGGGGTTGATAGGACTCCGACTCCGGGGGTTGATAGAACTCCGACTCCGACTCCGGGGGTTGATAGGACTCCGACTCCGACTCCGGGGGTTGATAGGACTCCGACTCCGACTCCGGGGGTTGATAAGACTCCGACACCGACTCCGGGGGTTGATAAGATTCCGACCCTAGCATTAGACCAGCAGTCGATGACATTTAGAGAGTGACAAAAACGCTGATAAGGTGTTAAGTTGCCGGCACTTTCCCGTTGTTTACCACTGGGAGCCGCCATCGATTAGATGCCGTTGTCATAACAACGCATGGCCATGACGCCGTATTGTTTCCAATTTCAGTGTCCTTTATTATCATACATTGTCGGATTTCTGGGCTTAAATCTGTAATGCTAGGAATATGAAAATGAAAGAACCTAGGAAAATAAGTTAAATACTTTTTAGCAGTGCATTACTGTGTCAGGCAAAACATTTATTTCTCGGTAAATGAACACAATAGATATGAAAATTTACCAACTTGATGTATTGATTTGAATGTGTCTGTAATTCAGATATCTAAAAAGGTCTTATCTTTAACAGAATTGCACGTGTTTTCTAAAGTATAATAACCCCGCTGTGTAGATGTCCATGGTCCATAGCGATTATAAATTTCCAGTCTTCCCTTTAATTTTCAAATTTTTATGATTTGGGCTGGCTACATAGATTTTTAAAAAGTATTTAACTAAGTTGATACAGGGCTTGCTAGTGCATTCACTTTCTGATAACTGCACTCAAGATAAGGATGTCTGCTTAAAGATCTCGAGTTTTCGACACATCTCTATTTCTCGTGCAATTATCCATCGTAAATGCACAGTTAACTATATGCTAATGTCAGGGATGTTTATGAATATATGATATAGAACTCGGGATGCACAACACCCAAGGGGTGGAGAATTGACTGTGGACTGAATTATTTTTATGAAAGTGGAAATTTCTATGTTTGATTTGAAATTATAACCATTACTGCATTGTTATATTTTAGTCTACTTCAATAAATGCTTCCCAAATGTTCTGTGTTGTCGACCGTTGATAAAAGAAGACTGTGGAGAAAATTAGAAAATGGCTTGTATTGTTGCCAAATCATGTACTTCGAAAAACGTGTCGCCCACATAGGTTATTTTGCATTCTTACATGTCATTGATGCCGACATTAGCTAACTACATGTATTTCCATGAGGTCCTAAAGTTCTAATGAAGCTCAAAATATGGACAAAACTGTCCACATAAATATTGCGATTTGCAAAACTTCGCCTCACAGTCAGATCTCCACTTTTTGGGAGTTGTGGATCTCGAGTTCTATATCATATTATTCATAGATATCCCTGCTGCTGTGCATGTACAAGGAGTGCGGATAATGCATCCGATCACAAGTCGAAAGCCTACAACTTTCTAGAGTACAGGATAAAGTGAGAGAGCAAGAGTTCTGTATCCACAGAATTAGATTGTTTAATCGTATCACTTTGCTAGAAGTGCAAACTGATTCAAACAGATGGCACATGCAGGTCTAAATTTTTTATTCCTTACAGAGATAGGAAAAATAGTCGTGCGTCGCTTGCGGATTGCTGTGAATTCCTTCAAAATGCTCCGATCGCCACGACTCCTTCAGATTTGAAGAATTCAGATCATTGCGCAAAAGTTTTCTCGATAATGTTGGGTCCTCCGATCATTTAAAAAAAAGTTAGCAGACGCATGAAAAAACGTTCACAAACTTCTCTGTAGAACTTGACATCGTCTGTGTCTCTTTGCTGTGTGATCCGGTTGATAGCAGTCACAAACTTTGCACAATTTGACGTGTTTAATGTTGAACTGGTCGCTCATTGTTCGACTGCTATGGTACTATGTCAGGAGATTGTGCCATTTCATTAACGTTACATGTTCCAATGCTTCCCTTCTAGTCAAACAGAAGAAGAGACGACCTGTCTAATTCTGTGTCTGTATCACTGGATTATTGCGAAAACTATCGGCACAGGTCAACGAATAATCGTTGAATAAAGCATTGACTGTGATCATTGGTCAAAACCGCTCCCAGCTATAGTGACGTACATTGCCGACAGTTTCCGCTTGTTTCATGACACATGCGTGCATGTTATAAGCGGAGTTCCTCTTTATACAAGCTGTCGTCCAATGAGAAGATCGGCGTGGATTAAATCAACTCTTCTGTGTCCATCATATGGTTTAAAAGTGGTTCATCAATAATCAATATTCATCGAATCGCTGAAGTAAACAAGATATGATGCGATTTCTCGCAGAGCTGTCAGAATATGCCTCATATCAATATGTGCTTGTCAAGGTATGTGACAGAAACATTTCATTTCATGACACCTTCGTTGTTTGGTGAAAACATGATGGCAATGAAATCGAGTCACCAATGGCACGGTTTGCTTTTCATGACAGAAAATTCGAGTCTCTTCTGTCAAAATCGTCCAGTTTCGAGAGCGAGTTTCATCCTTAGCTGATTTGATGAAATTGTCAGACACAGAATTGACCTTCAAAATAAGAAATTGGGAGATCTATATTCTTGGTAAGAGGCTCATAAACGTCACATTATTTCAAATCATGCTACAAAGCGACACTATGAATATGATGGGCCAATAGGAAGAAGTGTACAGTCCTTCTCTGGGTAACATTTTCAAGCATTCTGTAACTACTACCGGCAAGGTTGGAACCAGCCGCCGGCCCGGCCTCAGACGCAAATTTTGAAGACCGGACGGCCGGTTAATTTAAAGTAGACCCAAGTTGATCGCTGTCGACATTCAGTCGACGATAAATTACTTAGTCAATCATTGCAGCACAAAGAGCATCAAATGTAACATAATTTGAGAGTATTACACGTTTGTGTTGTGATAATTCTTTAAACAGTTTAAAAAATTATTGCCGGCAGTATACATGTAGTTCAAAGCCTACTTTACGAATTTTGGAAGCTTTGGGTATTCCTCAGCTATAGTAAAGTTATTCCAGATCTTGAAAAAGTTCACTACATGGAGTAGCTTACATAACACATGAGCATAATACAAAGATGATTAACTTCCTAAAGTCAAAAACTAATTTCCTCCACTAAAATCATACTTCATGTAATGACATGAATATTGATTTTCAATAGTGTTCAGATATTTAGCCTATTGTTGGAGAAGGGAGAGAAGGGGGAGGGACAGCGACTTGAAATTGGATGAATATTTTACCATATTTTATTTTTCGCTCCGCCACCGCTGTTTTGAGCACTGCTCAGCAAGCATAATAGCGGATACAAGTCCATCATAGATCATTTGAACACCGAGAATGTAAACTCTCGAATGATGTGTGGCATGCTGCACAATGCATGATTTCATATATCAATAATATAGTGATTTGATAATTCGTTCGCTTTTCCAAGTGCAAAGAAAAAGAGAATAATTCATTTGTTTTATATCAGGTTTCAGACAGAAAACTAAATTAATCAATAAAATGCATGCTGTTGAAAATAGCACTTCTGAATTGAGCACGGTTTAGTTTTAAAAGTTGAATGGATCGACCCACAGCAATAATACACTGCAAACCGTAGACCGACAATTATCCTACAAAATTACTGACAAAATCAATCGACGATTGTCACCTCCAATATCCTGCGATATCCGACGAATTTGTAGGTTCTCCACCGACATCGAAACAGATGCTTTGTATGCAAATTAACTAAACAAAAACTGCTGAATATTGATTGATTTTTTCGGTTAGTGATTCCTTGACTTTTGGGCAATTTGTATTGTTGTGTGGCAAAATCATGATTTATTTTGACATAATTTAATCAATTACCTACATTTTTGATAAAATTTAAGCTATAATTCATTGTTATTCATTTTGTCGCTTTTTGTCAGATATTGTAGGTGTTCAGTGGCAATCATCCTACAAGAACTAACAATGACCGACAAAATAGATTTTGTAGGATACATGTCTGTCAATTGTCAGTCAAACGGTTTACAGTGTAGAAGGGCTACAGGGCGATGTAATACATCTGGAAGTGCAAAAGTACATTTGAAACATGACTTTAAATTAAGACCTAATTTCCTGCCACTTGAATTTAAATGACTACATTAAATCCTACGCAATGATTGTCAGCTCACAAAAACGCCTACTTGAAGTCTATTTATGACAAGCAATGAAGAGATTGTAGCACCACTATGAGGTTGATCATAACAAGCATAAATGTCAAGATTATGGCATCCCTGCCGCTTGAGCAACTAAATTCTCATTTTTTACACTGATTCCTATTCCAATGCAAGAGATTATTACTGTTTATGACTCCCCTGGCTGTCAACGATTTTTCAACGAAAATAAATATGGACTGTAATACGAATGATTTGATGACATAATTTTACTCAATATATTTCAAGACAAAAAGAAAGCAAAAATCTTCTTGCTTGTAACCGAGTATTGTTTATTGTTGAATTTTCTCCTCATTATTGTCTCTTTATTACAAAAATAAAAGCACACCGCTTCATACACCTTCTTCCCCTAAAGGAATGCACCAGCTCCGTACTTGAATAAAGGGACGTATCTGAATTTCGCAGATAAAATCAGAATGGATAGTGAATTATCATGCGACGGGTGGATGAGAGTGCTGACAGCTGCATGGGTGTGGTATTACATGTGAAATTCGCAGGAATAGCATCGTGTGTATTCCGGATTGACGATAGGCATTGAAAACGCTGGATATCATGTCAGAGTGTATTGTCATATTATCACTATATTATTGAAAATTGTGCATTATTCTACATCGTTTGAACGCACGCAAAAGTTTGAAATCATTCTCAAACCAATGTCACCTAAACGTCTCTTGCACTGGAAATTCCTTGCCACGACAGCCGAAACGAAATATTTGAAAACAAATATAAGCATGATGTAGAGACTTTGTCCCCACATTCTACGGGATTTCGTGACCATCACAAATGTTTGCCATCTGCTGGGGTGAGTGCATTGAGCAAATATATTAGGTAGAGTGGTATCCCCAATGTGTATACACTTTCGATTTTATTAAATGAACTCAAGGTGAATACAAATGCCTATTGTTACCAAATGTAAGATATGCAAGTTTTTGCAGTTTTGCAGAAATTACAACGGAATTGAGTGATCATGATTGCAATGCAGAAGGAATGATGGTATTTCACAGATTCTCATGACTGCCTTGGAGATTTAATGTTTGCTAAATTAGCAATTCGAGGTTCCTATTACTCTCATGCTCAACCTAAGGTCAAGAGTATTTTCTTAAGCATGATCATATCACAGCCAACCTGCCGCTGGCTGAGCAAAATCACATAATCAAGGACAATGATTTCAATTAACTTTGAAAAATGTAAATGGGTCCACATCACCCTTCAGATTCAAGAAATGAAACATGAATTTAGTGAATCATAAAATCAAACCGGTGAAAATTGAAATAAAAACTTGAAATTTCAGCCAAGAAAGGACGAATAATATAGCGACTTTTTCATGAAGACTTTCATTATAATACAATTCATGAAATTCCCTTGATAATCAGCCTAATTTCTGCTTAGTTGGGATGCTTATTAGCAAATATTTATTCCTTTTGATATCCAACTTGTTTCATACTACTTATATAGGAGAGTCATCTCGGTAGTATATAAACTGACAAATTTTGAATTTTTTCAAAAGTGCTCAAATAATATTTTGGACTACATGAACGCTACCTCCGTAAAAACCGAATCTTTTCATATAAACATTTTCTCTGTATACAGAATCTTTTATGAGTCGACACTCTACCTATCTATCCCTACTCCCTACTTTCCAAACTGCGCTCTAATTGGTTGAAGTTTGGGATTTTTCGCGACGGCCAGTGTGAATAGTTTGTTCTTCATTTATAAAGAAAGTCAAACATGTTTTCAGTTTTCCATAACCATGAACCGCACTATGACAGTGCATCTTTTCTTCAACTCCTCTGATGTGTAACTCTTTCATGCAGATAAAAACTCATTCTTAATCAAATTACCAAGGGCTAAACTGAGGTGAAACACAATTAATAATGATTTGTTTTTAATGATTTCTTATCTTTGTTTAAACATTATCAATTCTATAGTGCTAACAATTCAAAGCTTGTGGATCTGTTTCACACCGGTGTAATGCCTGAAAGAGAACCGGTCGAAAGGCCTCGCATGCACTTTGCGTTGTTTTTTGCTTACAAATTATGCAAAGGGTCAAACATCTTTCATGACATCAAAAAACGTCACCCTGATGGTAAATCTCTTGCCAATCAGCTGGATAAGCTGATCAATATCAAGTGCAGGATAGTGAAGAACAAATGCTACATCGAGTTCTTGCTGAAATGCATTCACAACGGCGTGTACACTAAACATCTGTGCGATCGAATTCGCAGTAACATACTGAAGCCAACCAAGGAAACTTGTGAGCGATTTCTGCAGATGGAATAGTCAGTAGCCCAAGGTCGACTTGATTTTCAAATTGCCCTTTACCATCGCTGAACGACGGTGCTCAACGAGTTGACATTTTACTACTTATGTCGATTTCTAAAGTGCTCTTCGAAAATCGTCCAATCCGTACGTGACAAGGAGGAAAAGCAGTTTACAAGCATTTATGTGTCTTCAGCCCCTTTGACTGCCAATATGGACTACGCTAAGGATGTGATTAATCTTTCTTCACATAATTTATCTGAGTGCGAACTCCAGGCTTTGAGTTGGGGTCTTGATTTCTGCATTCCGCCGAAGTTGGATTCTCGTTCCCGTATACAGCTGGAGACAGAGGTGGAGTATGCTTATTCCCAGGTGTGTAACTTTGCTACCACTGAGTCCGCAGATACCTCATCAACGAAGACCACTGGTTCACCTGTGTAATAGTTATCGTCGAACCCCCATTCAAAAGGGTGGCCTTCAACCGTCTCATCTTGAGGCGCTTCAGAATATTCGACGTGGTTGTTAAACCTGACAAAGGTAATGGAGTTGTAGTGATGAATCGCTGTGATTATACGTCGAAGCTCTGTGAATTTCTCAACGACGGTGAACGTTTTGCGACATGTGTAAATCAGAAAGATCAGTCGCGGAGAACTGGCGTTTGACAAACTAGTTGACTCTGGGCATATCACCAAGTCAATGAAGAGCACACTGCTACCACTTAGTAGTAATATTCCTCGACTCTACGGTCTGCCTAAGACCCATAAGTCAACACTGTCTTTGCGTCCGATTTTGTCAATGGTTGGAAGTGCTTCTCACGGAGTTTCGCGCTGGCTTACTGATCTTCTGAAGCCTGTTCGCGAGTTTTTCAACAGCAATAGTCTTAAAGATTCTTTTGAATTTGTCAATCTTATTCGCAATACTAATGTTGATAAACATAAATTTATTTCTTTTGATGTTGAGTCCCTTTTTCCTAATGTCCCTGTTAAGGAGACTATAGACATTGCGTTATCGACTATTGTTCGTGAAAATATTTGGATTGGCCTTCCATTAACCATGCTCCGTCATCTTCTCGAGCTGTGTACTCTAAACGTGCAATTTCTTTTTGATGGTACCTACTATCGTCAAAAGGAGGGATGTGCCATGGGTAGCTTTCTCGGACCTGTTCTGGCTGATATATTCATGGGTCACATTGAGCACAAGCTCAAAGCTAGCATTGATAGAAATTGTAAAGTGTATAAGCGCTACGTTGACGACTGCTTTCTTGTCCCTGATTAGGTTGATGTGCAGAAACTCTTGAGCACTTTTAATACTGTTCATGCGAATGTTTTAGTTCACAGTTGAACGGGAAGTGGACAGCAGTCTTCCCTTTTTAGACGTTTTGAGCACTCGTTGTCCTGATGGTGGTGTTCGAACTCGCATTTATAGGAAGCCAACTTGGACAGGCTTGTACACGAGCTTTTTTAGTTTTGTACCGCGTAGTTACAAAGTTGCTCTTGTAAAGACACTCACTTTTCGTGCTCGCAAAATCTGCTCTCCTGAATGTCTAGACAGTGAGCTCTCCAATATTGAAAAAACTTTAATGTCTAACGGCTACCCCCCTTTTTTATCAGCCTTTATATGAAGTATGCTCTTGAGGACAAAATTCCTGTTTTTGATCCTGAGAAAAAGCGTATTGTCATCAAAGTGCCATTTATTGGAGACAGTGGAACCAGTTTTTTCTGCAGAGCTGTTAAAAGCATTTTCTCTGTTTTTCCAGCTGTTGAGCCGAAAGTAGTTTTCTCTGTGCGTAAGGTTCCCGTGGCCCCTTTAAAAGATCGCCTTCCTGTTACTGCCCAATCTAACGTAATCTATTCATTTGTGTGTGTTTGCGGATGCAAATACATCGGCAGAACAAGTCGGCATCTTCAAGAAAGGGTAAGACTTAGGTAAGACTCGACCACGTGCCAAACATCCTCCGTCCAGCTCTATCACACGTCATGTATTTGAGCAAAAGTATAAGCCTTCAGAAACGGCTTTTAGTGTATTATTTCATGTGGGGCGCAGCAATCTGTTACGTCTGCGCATTGCCGAGGCACTGTATATTAAACGCCTCCGGCCAAATTTATGTGTACAAAAAGAAAACTTTTTGTCTTTAGCTTTACTTTGGTAATTGACTTTAACTATATTTGTTTTTAATGATTTCTTATCTTTGTTTAAACATATCAGTGATTTATCAATTCTATAGTGTTAACAATTCAAATGCTTGTGGATCTGCTTCACACCGGTGTAATGCCTGAAAGAGAACCGGTCGAAAGGCCTCGCATGCACTTTGCATTGTTTTTTGCTTACAAATTATGCAAAGGGTCAAACTTCTTTCAATTAATAATGAATCGAATCACAAATCGCAGTATACAGTAAGTAAAACCAATGTGAAAAATAAGAAAAAAACATAAGTGTAAATGCTAATAATATTCAAATAGCAGGCATCGTGTGTAAATACATGCACATGTAAAGTAAGAAAAAAATTGTTAACTTACTCGATAACTCCTGCCTGTCTGCCACACTGTGCATTGGGCAGTGTAGTAATTGCGGAATTTGCTTATATTGACAAAACTTAATCTGCAGGTCTGGTCGCCCAGATGCTTGCACATGTCAATTGCGTCAGAATGAAATTTAATGCTTTGATTGAGGAGAAGATGAAGTAGAAGATAACGATAAGTGAAAAGAATTTGATCCCTCCAGAGGACCGATGTGGCGTTCCCTACAGGTTAAAAGAAATAACAACTACAACAAATTACCAAATCGAAAAAATGTGCAATTGAGGTCATCAGCAGGAACTTGGGTAAGGATTCGCGTTTCAGTCCCTACTCACCCAAGCGGGGCCCTGCTATATGAAAGCAGCCTCGGAATTAATTAAATCAATGAAAGCACGCGCAATTATTAAGAAACTGCTTAGCAGAAAAATATCCGTATTTCAATAAAGTTTCACTATGCTTATGCAGCTGCTTCTCAGCACTTTATCCTTGATATCTACGCTGTTATGTCCTCTCTTAATGAGAGTAGTAGCTGTACGATTGACCTTTTGGATGAAATCTTTTTCCAATGTACAGATACTGTAGACCAAAAGACTAGCAAAAATATAAACATTTAAAAAGCATTGTTATACACGTATGTCTTTTCAGAATTACTAAGAAGTTTAAGAATACTAAGAGACTTTAAAATTGATGATTCCAATCTCTCTAAAAATACGTGTATGACTACTTACACAATACAAATATCATGAAGGAAAGAGGGTTTTTAAATGCATTGTGAAAACGTCTACTAAGCTTGTTTTTGATATTGTATTGGTCGAATATGACGGAGTATTTCGTGGCCGTCAGTGGCGAAAAGCTTTTAGTCATGAAGATACAAGAATTGTTGATTTCTTGACGAATTCGTAGCGACTTTTATCATCAGGCAGTTGCAGTGCGTGTGGTGTTACTTGTATCATCAGACAGTTACAGTGCGTGTGGTGTTACTTGTATCATCAGACAGTTACAGTGCGTGTGGTGTTGCTTGTATCATCAGACAGTTACAGTGCGGTTGGTGTTGCTTGTATCATCAGACAGTTACAGTGCGTGTGGTGTTACTTGTATCATCAGACAGTTACAGTGCGTGTGGTGTTGCTTGTATCATCAGACAGTTACAGTGCGTGTGGTGTTACTTGTATCATCAGACAGTTACAGTGCGTGTGGTGTTACTTGTCTCATCAGACAGTTACAGTGCGTGTGGTGTTACTTGTATCATCAGACAGTTACAGTGCGTGTGGTGCTGCTTGCATCATCAGACAGTTACAGTGCGTGTGGTGTTACTTGTATCATCAGACAGTTACAGTGCGTGTGGTGTTGCTTGTATCATCAGACAGTTACAGTGCGTGTGGTGTTACTTGTATCATCAGACAGTTACAGTGCGTGTGGTGTTGCTTGTATCATCAGACAGTTACAGTGCGTGTGGTGATGCTTGTATCATTAGACAGTTACAGTGCGTGTGGTGTTACTTGTATCATTTCCTTTACTGAAGAAATCTGATTATGTCGTGCTAACTTTTTAATAGAACTAAACATTAAACATTAATAATTGAGGATCATAACTAAATTTTCAATTCAATTAGAAACGATTAGAATCAATAAGAAAATGACCGCCCTTAGCCGAACTTAAAATTCAATGGTCACTCACTCTATTTAATCAATTATCACATCTTTTTTGTTTTATGTTTTGATCGACGGCAAAACACATTTCATCAGTTGATTTGTTGGAAACAGTGTCAGGCAAAGTGTTTGTCTCCCTTCGCCCTACTACGTGAGACTTATCAGATTCTTAAGGACTACTTCTGGTGAGCTGATTTTATGAGCATTCATTTTAACCACTTTGTAGGCTAGGTCAACAGAAATTGTCATCTTAATGAAAAATGTTGCAAATATTTTTGTAAAGCATTCAGCATATATCAAACATGAGATTTCTAGCTGTAGCTTGTCTCACTAATGTGCGGTTCGCCGGCAAGAATGCATGAATTCAATTATCGGGGAGAACTAAAGAAACATTCACAGGTGTGCAAACAGGGAGAGCATCACACGCGCAAGAATAGCCCATGCAGTGCCGCAAAGTTGCTTCACATCATGGAATTTTTAATATGAGTTTCTCGAATGAATGTATCCCTGGACAAATCACAGTATATTTTATAAATCTGCTTAATTGAAGAAATATCGACAAATTGAGAATTGCCAATAATCATTTCCATGTTTATGTCGACTGGGATGTGATTTTGACACTACGTAACAGATTTGCACTTTTTTGAGCTCCTCAAAGTGGCATTAGTAATGAGAACATCGTTGAATTTGACTTTCAACTCCATTTATTTAAACTTCATTTTTCAGTGCCAGTTTGCTGTAAGATTGGCAAAAATTATGAAATTGACCAGACGACGAGAGATCATGATGATTTTTCAACCAAAAAGTGTGGCAAAACCTCCCAGAGTATTTTCAGATCGCCGATGTAATAATGAAGCAAAATCGTAAATGAAGAGATCTTCGGCGTCCAGCGCTTTCGGTGGTGAATTTGATGATAGCGTAGCAGATCGACCAACAAGGACGCTGGACGCCGAATATCTGCTCATTTGTGATCTTTGCTTCATTATTGCATCCACGACCTCAAACTGCACAGTAACTAGAGTACAAAAGCTGGCTGATTTTTCAATACGAAACCGATGTCTGATAGGAGAATAACGAAATGTACTTTATCATCCAATAGAAAAGCCAATCGTTTTCGTAATGCATGCACATGAACAATGGTGCTTTCGCACATTTTGTCGTTCTGATTTTGTACATCGGTTTCGCAAGTAGCTTTGGCATCGTACAGTTTACAGTACACTTGGGTAGTTTCTGCCACGCCTCTTTGTTGAAATGTCAGATATTCGTTTACTGTTTCTTCTTAAAGGAAATGCGAATTATCATCTTCTCTCACCTGTGATTTGTAGTTCAGTTATTCAAACTGTCGAAGGTTGAAAAGCTCTCTGCAGGAATACATGATTCCACTTATCTCAGAGGAACCGAATGCCAAGCATTTGTAGGAAGATACTTGATAATTGCAGGAATAGTTATTTACGCAACTAATTCATGATTACACGGGTTTCATTACAGTATTCCACGAGTTAGATATCTTAAATGCTGGAGCCTGTAGCCATAGTCTATGCTGTAGCCGTGTGAACGCCATTTAAATCTAACGAGTTGGAATGCTATGATGAAACAATCTCATGCACGAGTTGTGTAGAGAATTTTATTTGACGACGTGCTATAATGATCAAGGACAGATTGTGACTGATATCTCTATGATTATCAAGAGTATTTGAATAGAAATCTAGCTTCATCAATCACGCAAATATCTATTTACAGATCTAGTCTATACTAAAGCAGGACAAGAGCACTCATCATTGGCATAGATTACGCTCCTTCCAGTGCATTGGAGTAAATATCATCTCCCGCGCAGGAAATAATCTGCTTTACACGTCAAATAAAGCGATAGGACATCTACAATGTAAGCACGGAGACAGATAAGGACTTATTTAAGCATTCAAAAGAGTAATAGACTTTAAGGTGCAATTAATAATTGAAATTGAATTCTTAAGTAAATTAACTTCATGAAATACCGCTATCTGTTGGGACTCGAAACAGCTATTGAAACAAATCATTTTCCTGTTGCTGCATTCAGGAATGAAACACAATACAAACGAGTGTATAGTTTATATTGAATAGATTTTAGATTATTAAAGTTATGTTCAATATGTAGGACTGCACGTTGTGAGAATGCCCAGCTTCAAGAAAAAGAATGGATTGAGCAGGAGTCAAGAATGACTTAAATTTGCTGACGTTTCACGTTGTGCCTGTCATTAACCAGTCATGCCCTCTAAGGCCTACCGCACATCATTTCTCCGCGTCTGAAAAGTTCATTACCTCTATGAATTTCATCACATGGCTTCGCGTGACAGACCATCTAACAAATTTTGTTCAACTCGAGTGATTGGGCTAATGACATCTTCAGTTTCAATAGCCCGAGCTCCTCTGATCAGGATAAGAAACTTCCTCCCTTGTACGAAAGAGATTTCAGCATGGCTAATGAAATTAGTGATGATAACTTATAACAAGAAATGCTCAAGATCTTGAGTTATCACACAGGCATTGTGAGGTGGGACAGATTACATAATCAAACCAGTCACGCAGGATCTTGCAGCTAAGGAATCAAAATAGAGAATTCATCAGCTTTGTTAGCAGAATGTTAGCAATCATGTACCCATCATGAAATCATATGGGACGCACAGAGGAAGCTCTACACACTGAAAAAGTAAAAAAAAACAGATTTTTCAGCTGAAATTGATGTAAGTCATTTGACTGATTTCTAATATCCAAAAACTGTAACTGTTGTTCTTCTCTGTGATTGAATCTGATTGCGACGTTGGGAAATTAAAACTTGGTAAATGACAAAAAGCATGACTTGCAGAGGTCTTTCATTCATTCTTGTCAAGACAATGTATATCTGCAATATATATATATATATATGACAATATTTATCTGCAGCCTCAGCTGAAAGATGGGAACAGACTTGAACAGCTGCTATTTCAACACTAATATCAGGAATTATCAACGTTATTTCTACATTACCCTCCATATCGCACGATCACAAACATTTAGTTTTGTGCTGTCTAAACCACTCCGTTCTTTAGTATCAATACCCCCGCCTTTGCATCTTCCAGGTGATTGACTTTCTTGATGAGCTCTTCGACGGGAATCGACGAGCAGTTCGCTGCTTTGAGATCACCGCCGGACCATTATGTAATTATTTGTTATGCCAATTAATTATTTATATTATTATTAATATTATTTATTAATTGAATAACTATTACCATTATAATTATTACTTCGGTCATCATTTTTCACAATAACCTCGAACCTTCAGCTCTCGGTAATTATAGCAAATAATGACCTCTAATCTATGCATTATCTATTATATCATGCTCAGTTGCATACAGTGACATATAGAAATGTCTATGCACATTTTCTATGTCTACATGTCTTAATCCTCTGAAAACGGATAGCTCTGAAGGAGAGGACATAGACATTGCAGAAATAGCATTCGAATGTCGGCCTATTTTACTATAGCAAGAAGCACATGAATGATATTTAGAGGAGAGATTATAAATATTAATAAATGTAACCCTAAATGTAATAAATGTGAAATCTTGCTTTGTAACATCGACAAGAAATTATGTTATTTGTGACCTCATATTGCTATACATTGAACATTCATAGATAAAATGAAACACAGTTTCTATTGTTCCATCATTGCAGAAGCTACATATTCTGTCCTCGTATTCTAATCCAATTCTATAAGCTCTTGTTCTTACCACTGAATCATAGCCCTTTTGACGTGCCAAATCGATGTCAGCTTGGCAACTCGAAAAGATGATTATTTGCAAGAATTTGCCATCGAAAGCACCTGTACTTTACTGTGGAGTGTGGAATTAAACAGATGGAGAAATCCGAAATAATGACTTCTCACTTAATGAAACCACCTGGAAAAATATTCAGCATATTAAGCGAGCTCTGACCGACTAAAAATTTCGAAGAGACATTGACGAAGTTCATGTAAACAGCGCAAATTTTTGCACATAATCACCTTTTCGAGTTGTCAAGGTCACATCGATTTGGCAACTCGAAAAGGGCGATGATTTCCACACATCATTTTCAACAATGTTTTGACATCTGTCTGTCCTATGTTAAATGTTAAATAATGCTTAATTGTACAATCAAATTGAGCTGATTCCAAGTAGCTAATAAGAAGTAGTTGACTTCTTTCAGCGGCATTTATCCATTCAGCTCTGAAATGTTTTACCAATCTAGTTTTAGCAATATTGGTGTATTCTTTAATTTTGAAACTTAAGCGTGCTGCTTTTTCCCATAGATATAATAAATTCAATTGTTTGAGTAGCTTTTCTATTCTCCAAGACCATGTATATGATTATTTTGTACTATTCAAATTACTTAGAATATGATTAAAGCAGATTTTCATGACGTTGTTAATGCTGCCAGAAATAATTTTGATCAAAAAATAGATTGATTACGGCTTTGTCATAATAATAATCAAGGGGTATTAGCATCAAATTCCCTATTAAACAGCAGTTCGACTGTTGTAGTTGAACAAATGACAGAAACGTTTGTAAAATGGAAGTGCATTTCTTCCATTTAGACCGTTTGTTTTAGAAGCTCAAAAGTTATTCACACATTGCATTTCAGTAAAGGTCAACATTTCGAACGTATTTTTATGTTATTGTTCCTTTAATACTATTAAAAGTTCTTTCTTTTTTTAGCTGTCAAATAAGTCGCCTGTTTGCCGTTGCTAGTTAAGTGAAATTAGATGCTTATAGTATAGTGTGAGATCCAAAATCTAGTATTTATATTCTTAATATATTAATGTGCTTGACTTCATTATACATTAATACTTATGCACGTCATTTCGTATGTAACATTTTGAATCATAATTTTTGTTTTATCCTAATTTATTGTAGACCATTATTGCTAAACATTTCTGCATTATTTTCATTTGTTTCATTAATCGTCTTCATCATTACCTCATTCAAGACTATCTGTGTTATTAAAATGGTGCATGATAATCACAATTACTGCAGCATTTGCCTAGTCAGAAATTAGGCCAAATTCCTTTCGCCAATTCATTATTATAATTGCAACTTAAGGTGGGAGTAAACTATCTCCTTAGGAAGCATGTTTGCAAGTCGAATGCATCAGATTTACACCATAAAGTAATGTTATTATTTAATGTTGTGGACAAAGTTGCTGTTTGAAAGCAATGCATTCAGTCTGCGCATCATTAAAGTATCATCGTCCGATAGTTTCGGGAAAGATAAGAAAGAACTATGGAGCCATTATGATTACATTCTTGCCTCATATACATGTAATTTACGGACGCTTTTGTATCTTTTGCTGGATGATTTGAGGTCTGGGAAATCCAACTTCTTATTTTTCGTTAACAACACCGGTTCGGGCTGTAAATCAAAGTATTAATCACGAATGGAAAGCATAATTATTTATCTTGGCAGTGTACGGATTGTATTACAACATACATTACTTAACTTAGCTTTGAATTTGACGCGAGAGGAGACATATTTAATCAATCTTATATCTTACGGACGTTTGATTTGTCGTCAAGTTGTTCAACTATTGACCTGAACCATGACAATTTTCTCTCGCGGTGGCTCACTGTATGCCTTGTAGATAATATGTCAATGTCCAAAGACCAGTGGCCACACATCTATAATTCCGCATTATTTCACGGTTATCTCTACACGTCATGACAGATTATTTGGATACATGTTTCACTCCAAACGTTTCCTGTGTTCACTTCTTCATGTACGACTTGTGTGATGAAACTTCAGATAAGACAACCCAAATCTATCATTCAATGCTCACTCATGCCGAACTGATGCTTCCATAAATGTTATGTGAAATGTTGAAGGAGACTCTGGTCTGCGCTGCATACTCCCATCTGACTGAAGGCTAGTGCACAGGTGTCATTTCGTCTTTGATTTTTTATGATCACCAACAAATAGTTTAGCAGTGCGAAATTATTAGCCTCACCTCAATTATACAATATTTCATTATTATGAACCCTTGTCTATGTTGATCATTGTAATGAAAACAGTGCATATTTTGTGATATAGAACGATGAAACACTTGAAAGATATCTTCTGAGTAATTAGAATAGTATCCACTTTTGAGGACATAAATGCATAGATTCCGAGGACACGTTAGTGTCATCGGGATCTATGCATTATGGGTCCTCTAAAAGTGGATATTATTGGTCTTCTACCAAAACATATGAATCTATATAATGCTTATAGTAATGAAAGTGCTTCATAAATTATCACATCATAGTACGAATTCTAGATATGGGTACATTATTCTTTCTAAAATCTTAAGTTTTGCGCCTAGACATCCAATAAAGCGGATCCTTGACATCCATGTTTATTAATAGAGTCAGGGTTTCTCATAGTCTTGAATGAGTGCCTCAGATAGTCAATGACTACAGTCTAGATCTCCTTACTAGCATATCTGCAAATATTGCAAAGGTTTAACTAGCTTCAAACATTCAAAAAATCATGGGAATGATAGTTTGTAAACGTAGCTTGATCACATTTCTCGAATCACTCATACAAGAAGCACGCACCGATAGACAGCAGGTTTTTTGCTCAATTTATCAAACATCAAAGGCACGACTCGTGTTTAGGCTCAGAAACTTGAATTTTATTGACAATTCTAACGAACGATGACACTAATAATTCTGTGTATGATCAGTTTACGGGCTCTCTTAACAGATTCGCAGACTGCGGAGATAATTGAGTCGACAGCAGATTTTGACGACACTTTTATCCGTCTGATGATGAAATTGTGAGGGAAATTGCCAAAACAGAGGAGGATGCGAAAACAGGCACAAACTTAGGACAGACGACAGCAGAGTACGTTAGCAAGTTTAAATCATTTCTTCGTGTGAAAATCTACAACAACATGAGAAATGCAGGAAATATCTGTCACACTACCCTTCGCTTCGGTAAGTAAATTTGTCCGACAAGAGGGAATTTCTACAGCCCATCTCCGCTAATATGTTGATGCGGGCGGGGAATTCACCGTTACTTGAGCGCAGCATAGGACGACAGGTCATTGTTTTGAAAGACGTTGGAATTTAATCAAGCACATAAATGATAAAATGCTATGATTGTAAATATCTTAAGTTCGGGCGAAAACGATCAACAATCAAAAACCGTGCGCGGAATTGATTCAAACTGATTTGTTGCAGTTGGTGACTATTCTTCAAGCAAAATCCTCAAGTTTAGCACAGGAGGTAATTTTTTCTATATATACCATTTGCCTATCGAGGAAGAGTGTGGATGAGAATCCTCAAAAGGAATCTCTTGTCTGCTCAGTGGATAGCGACAATGTGATTCATTGTGATGTATAAAACTCTTGAGAGCAAAATGTGAGATCACACTCAATAAAAGGGAATTACGAGAATCTTAAGACATTGTGATGTATGCAAACCAGTAGAAGAAGCTGACTGTCCTGTTGAAGCCATCGACTATATTTGAGCAATATCCGAGATAATTGCACATGCTTATTCCCGAAGGCGCTGCAGAAATCAAAAATGGAGAGTCGGCGGTGAGGTTGGGAGTATTAATGTACATGGTCCTCGGATACCGTCGTGGGGAAGCATTTGTTGACTGAGCCATGACACTCTTTAAGGGCCGCGACAAAGCGAATTTCCCAATCATGTGTGCGTGAACAGGTCGTTTCGGCGATGTTCTCAACGGGTACCAACGGACAGATTCAAGGTAATGGTCATAAAAGGAATGATTCGGTTAGCAGCGCTATCTTAAACGTGTAAACCAACACAGAAATGAAGGGATCACTGATTTATGCAGCAGTGATTCACAGTTCCGAAACACAAAGGGATATTTGGGATTGAGGCAACAGTTGATCACATCATCGTTTCTGAAACAAAGACAACTGTATCAAGCGAGTTGAACTGTTCGGCGCCACCCTCAATTTGAGAAAGAATGGGTTGGTGCTAGAATTTTATTTGGACTAGAAATGGACAGCACTTTGCAATAGAAGTAAATTCTATTTTTGCACGGTTGGCTTATGTTCTGATGTTCTTTCAGATTTTATGGCATAGCGTTTTTGCGGAAATAAGGCGGTTTTTATAATTTCGATGCAAATTTCATATATCAATCAGGGGACAATAATAGCCAACTACGTATTCGTTGACGCTGATTGATGTAGAAATCGAAGGAAATTGTCATCATTTTTGGGTTATAGAATATAGAAAGGTATTATCAAAACTCCCTTCCTTCTCCACTATGTTGACTATGCGTTCTACTTTTTTCTATGAAGAACGGAAGTTCTATGAATCAAATACAATGTAATCCAATGGGCTACCGTGCTACATTTTTTTACCTCAATGCACCCCAATTTACCCGTAAAGCTTAGATGATATCTTGGGTATAGATACTAAGGCTACACCTCATGCAAATGCCGTTAAATATCCGTTCACTTGAATTCAAATGAAGGAAATGACATAGAAGTAGATATAGTAATTCTAGGTATTGTTAATATCTATGGAATCATGACATCAATTATAGGTTGGCTTTCTACTAGGTTTGGATGCCATGGAAAGCCAACACGATTGTGTTCTTAGCAGATGTCTATATCGTCCCTGGTCCATTGAGTTCATTGACATTTCTTGATCGTTTGATAATAGTGATTAACTACTTTTTCCCTTTGCTCCATCTGTACTACATAGAAAAGATGTAGCACTCGGTTGCCTCGTGCCTACATTTCTGTGGTAGTGACAGAATCGGTAGGTTATATCACCTTAATATAGAATTGGATCTAATCATACATTCTAGATTATTAGATCATGACACTCTACATAGGTGTGATGTATATTAGCTTTCTAATCTTTAGATCCAATTCTGCACCTACTGAAATTAACATAGACATACATTACACTACAGGCGCCCAATGCTATCAAGGAGTCCCTGGATTGGCAGGCTCTTGGATCCTGGATGTCGACTCTAAATTCTATTAGTTGACATTAGCGCGTTCGATAATAGTTATCAGCTAATTACATCCGTACTTCATTAAAGTTCTAAAAGATAGACTCGGTGGCAATGCTTATATTTGGAATTTTTATGCGATGGAGCGAGTGGATAACTATAATCTATATAATTCAACCCATTATAAGAATTAGAGGTCTGGCGTTCGTGTTGAGCCTTCACGTTCTGTTTTTGAAATCAGTTTTATTTTCGTATTGACAATGGATTTTATTACGAAGGGAATTTAAATCGATATAACTTAAATCTGTTTCTAGCTGGAAGGCAAGCTGTCAGAATACATTACATTTTCACGACGATTTAAATTATATCAGATTCTTTAAATGGAATGAGTGTGCATGTGTGAGCAAAGATTAGAAATCCAATAATCCAGAATCAAGAATGAAGGACTAGGACGAACATAGGACAATGGAATAGAAGCGTGCAATTTCTGTAATGACAACGGTGCCTTAGACGTTGGCTTCTTCCAGTGGTTGAACAATTGAGACTTGACAATAGAAATGATCTCGGTGTTCGTGATAATCCTCCCACTCCAAGCCAGTACTTGTTGTCCTGACAGGGGAAAAATCACCATACAACATAGACCTCCCCTCGGGACACGAAGAGAAGCACGTGCAAACCGAATGAAGTCTCCTAGGAAGCCACGAAACTTTTTCGATATCCTCAGTGTTGTATCTTCAGTTCAGGGGAGGACAGTGAATAAACACGAGAAGCCATAAAAAGAGAGTGAGAGCCAACTTCCGAAACTTGGTAACTGATCTTCTCCGGATATTTCTAAGCTACGGTGCAGATTTCCGACCGGAGAAACCTGGATGGGGGGGAGGGAGGGGGAGGAAGTAAGAATAGCAACCACAGGCAAGCTTTATCGATGTACTTCGCAAATATATTAATGGTTATCTGTCTTTATACATTTGATTTAAATACAACTTCGCCTGCCCAAGAATCTACAACTGTTGCTTTCAGCACAATTAAATTCCTTCTTAAGATCTAGCAGGCATTTGCCCGTGATCGGTGCCTAAACGGATCGCCATCAATGATCAGCGTAAGTGATAGCCCAATCAACAAAGGCCGCTATTGACTGAAGGACCAATACACGCAATTGACATTACAGTTGATCAACAAATTGGCCGAGGCCCACGAGCATCAACCGCCTTCAGTCTTATGGACCAAGCACGACTGTCCAGCTCCCCGAACTTGAGGGCACCTACATGGCCTGCTGCACGCCATTGCTGACGGGTCCAGACATCTCCCGCCGAGGTACATTTCTCAACAGCTGGTCTTGTCATGAAACAAATCAGTGTGTCTGAGTCCAGTGCAGCTTGATGAACAGTTTCATTGCTATCAAAATCAGACACCTTAGGTCAAACAGCCCATTTGACAGATATCATTGAAACTTTTTAATCTAATTGACTTACATTTGTGATTCTTTTTTATTTAAGTTTTGGTTGCGTAGGGTCCCCTCCAAATAACTATTGCCTTGGCATTGAAAGGTTATATTTTGAATGGAATTATTCGCATGAAATTTGCTGCCAGTCATGCCATTAGTCAATTATCGTAGGCTTTCTAAAGTAGGTTGGCATCCTGTAAGCAGATATACACTCCCATCACCCGGGCCGCCAAACAACAATCCCCACGCCCAATGCGCGGGCACCCACGGGCAAAGCAACCCCCCGTCGGCCGCAGCGCGGCCGTGGCCCCCCCCGAGCCCCGCCCGCCCCCCCAAAACACCAAAAACACCCAACCCGCACAGCCCCACCCCCCCCAAACCCCAGCCTGCACCCGCGCGGCGGCGCCTATGGCATCCCACCGGCAACAAAGTATTTTTATACATAACGGTGCTAAGGTTCATTCCATCCATTCCTAGTTCTACAACATGCTTTTTTCATATTTTATTTGTGTATATACGTATTTCTTTAGATATAGGCTCTGCATGGGGCCTACATATGTAGACGACATAATCTTTACGGAACTCCGATCAATATCGATCCGAAATTTTGTTTGATTTGTTTGAGTATTTTTTAATTGTAAAAGTATTGTAATCTCAGCCGTTTTAGCTGTGGGTTGTGTAGGGTCTGTATACATTTTGAATATTAGACAATACAGCTTAGGGCATCTACATGGTTGTGGTGTTCGCAAGCCTTTTTATTGCCTACCGCTCCAAAATATTGGCCTAGGGGTCATCTATTCATGCACAGCTTACAGGCGGTAGATTAACCAATCGACATACGATCTCATGGCATTATTGCCAAGCTCGTATGCGCTATGCATTACACAGAGTGACACCTTCATGAAGAGTGAGGACAGGCTCCGCGTCACTTGACTCACGTCTATAGGAAACTGGAGTCCAGCGTACGCGGTTTGTGATTGTACTAGTGGCGAAGAAATGGATGATTCGAATTCGATCTCGCAGAATCGATGGCTTAAAGTGTGAAATATGTGCAGCATGCTTTGTTTTTAATGTAATTTGCTGAGTTCCATTGAAAACACAATACATAGAGATAGATTTCTGTAATGTCGAATTAATTTGGATTTACTTTATTTTCGCAATCGAATTAATTTAATTGAGTTGAAGAGATTGATTCGGAATCCGCAGATCCGATTCGCATATTCTAGTTCAGTTCATAGGTTTATTTCTTGTATTAGTTCGTGATGATCTTTGTTTCGATCTATCAAACCAGATCGACAAAGAATATAGAAACTCATCTATTATAAGGACTTTCTATATTCCAGCATACTTCAATCTTGTCAGCTAAGCCAATTACATCCACAAGGGAAGACTGAAGATGAATGAAGACGTTTTTTTGTGAAGATAATGCACTCAGCGACTCTCTTGCATCCAAAAGTCATTAGCTGTGACTGCCTCATTCTTTGAAAACCCGGGCTCATCCATACACGACTTCAAACCAAGTTTTGAGGAAAATCTTGATTAGTTAACACAGACAGCAGACAGATCGGTGTTTATGTGTCAGCGCTCAGTAATTCTAAGATAACTTCGTCGATGCTTAAGCTGCTACGAACCGTTGCAAACGAGAAGTTTCACTAGAGTCATGTTCATTGGCTACGAAACGCTTGCTTTCCTATTGGAAACCAGGCTGAGGAACGAAGCCACTTACGTCAGCCAATAGCAGAGTCTATCACTTTTGAAGCTATGTTGTGAACGCGAGCAACAATGCTTTCGTCATTTTGCATCATCGTTTTGAAGATTCTTTCGCAGTCAAAATCAATCAGGTTTGCACTATGTAGCTAGCCGTCTGAATTTGTGAAGCTCACCGTGTAATTGTAGCAAGACGCACATTCCTCGGCATGTTGAGCTAACGACATTTTTATAACGAGCGCTAGATCATTGGTGTTGTTCCGTCAGTTCTTGATACCGTCGGTATTGCCAGAAGGTGACGGAATGACATTCCATCGAATGGGTTTTTATTTGCGGTGCTAGTGCAACGGTACGCACAGTGGCTTGTTCATTGACAACGCTAAATATCAAAATACGCTTCACAATCAGGATCTTTCAAACACTTGTGTTTGAAACACCTGGACGAGGACGCTGAAGGACAGTGTGGGGTTTGGCAAAAGGTTTTTAAGATTGAGCAAGGTTAAGAACGAACCGAGAATGAGAATGGGGCGCCACAACGGTTTTTGTATGCAATTACAAATGTGTATCTTCGTGCTTTTTAATTTGCCCTTTTTCTTTAGTATAACTTTATTATTATATCCAGAATTTTCAACTGAAAACCAATCTGCCAATTCGTAGTTTATCGCGAGGTATCGCAGACTCTGCTCATCAGCGCGTATTAACTCGCGGTCCGGCGCTGTGCTTTTGGTAGAGTGTTCGCTTGCGTTGGGAGACTTGGTTCAAATCTTGGTGGGTCAAACCTAAGACTTTTAAATAGGTACACTCTGCATTCTTGCTAAACACTCCAGGCATGAAAGTGGAGATGAGGTGGTAAATGACACACGGCCACATGGAAGAAAGGCTATGTGCCTAATGTTGCTTCGAGTATACACAACGTTTATTTCTTATTTATTTGTTATTTTTTTTTATTATTGAACCGATGCAATCGCCGATTTTTTATCTCAGCCAGCTGGCACATTACTTAGTCCAAAAGAACTTGAAATGATTTTATGAACCATCGCAATCTGTAATTGAGTATTCTTGTCGGTTTGCGTTCACTACAAGGCGGTCCTGGAAGAGAAAATGCAGCGGCTCCTAGGGCAGGAAGAGTCTTCAATTCATTTATCGAATGATGATACTCACAATTTCAAGCACAAGTTTAAGTGGAACTCCTACTCGTGTCAAACAGCGGAGATTGGGCATCAGCAAAAAACTTTTCCAAACAGTTTCATGACCAGAAATCCTTGCTCACAAAAATATATTCCATTGAGCGACTTTATACACGAAGCATTTTCGTCTACAATGACACGATACGGTAAATATAAACCACTCATTCTTTTAGTATGTTTTTCCTTCTTAAACCGGAAAGGCAACAGTGTCTGAGCGCAGTGTATCTAGCTTATCAAGTGTTTTTATCTGAAATGTTGCTGCACTACTTTATCACAATTTGATTTCCATTTGCTTGAATATATACACTTATTATTTTCAATTTATTTAAGCTTTTATTAATCATAATTTTTTTATATAAATTATAATTAGTATTAATCATAATAATTTATCATAATTATGTTCTTTTTATT
Source organism: Prostheceraeus crozeri (assembly GCA_907163375.1). Taxonomy (NCBI): domain Eukaryota; kingdom Metazoa; phylum Platyhelminthes; order Polycladida; family Euryleptidae; genus Prostheceraeus; species Prostheceraeus crozeri. The sequence goes on along the minus strand of CAJQUW010007592.1, from coordinate 70,304 downwards.
TTGATTTATTACATATTATTTATTTTTATTATATTTTCATTATTAGTTGGCAGATTGATTTTCATTTAAAAATTTCCTGGATAATTATGCGTCTGCAAACCGTATCCGCAATTTTATTTATTGATCTATTGTTCATTCTAAATCTGTGGTGTTTTATCTATCATATCTAAACATCAAATGCTATAGTCATTTAAATTCTATTCCAAACTCGGACTCCTTCTTAGTCAGCACTCATGTGATTTTCGAACAAGATGACGCTATTTGAAAGTACGGTTATGTGTTGTCCTTCTCCTTAAATGATGTGATAGATAAATGCCCAGAGCCGAAAGGGCGAGCTTCTAAGAGTCGCATTCTATCAATAATCAGCAGAAATGAGAAACATAATTTGATTCCTTTTTCACGACAACTCAAAGACGAAGAAAGAATCTAAAAATTATCATTTGTTTTCCGATATAAGTCTCGTAGAAAGCACTAGAAAGGACAGCAATTTTTTCTGATTTCCTTCCTGAGCTTGTGGAAAAAGGAACTTTCAGATTTAATTATTCGTCAGTCGGTGTAAATTCCACACACATTTCGCTTACTCAGCATTCTTACATCTAACAACAGTCTTCTCTAAGATTCCAGCTTCTGTCCTTCATTAACGATACGTATTGACTCACGGGCGTGTTTCATTAACGGCCTACAGAAACAACAACGTCGTACGCTCTGATTTCGTCAGTTCACACACTTGTCAAGATTCTTCGATTAAGGAGTGCAGCAATAAGGCTTCCTAAAATATTTGGTGGTAAATCAGTCATTACAATGAAATATGAGCGTCAGGTCTAACATGAAATGAATGACAGATGAGTGTCGTGTGAATTGTTTTTGCTAAACGATTTCCTTGGGTCGGCAATGTGAAAGGAATGTAGCAATTTTACCCGAGAGCCCTTTCGGTACGTGCATTTGCTCGTCACGTATAGATGTGTGATTCACCGAAAAGTTCCAGTGGACCAGGAACCCATAAAATATGATGATGTTTTTAATGGAAAAATCTCCAACAAAAAATGATTTTTGGAGTTTATTTGTACCCAACCCTTTATAACAATCTGGTAGTCATAGTCACTGTAAAATCAAAGATTTGAATGACCGTTCGAGTCCATTTCAGTTGAATCTCCAAAGACAAATGCTGTTTCAAATAGTGTTGTGTTTCCCACTTTGTCTTTGAGGAAAGATGTTATCAGCCATTCACAGACCTAAGATTGGTATGCAGAACGGACAATGTTCTAAAGTTATGCCTACTCCTATGGAGAACTATGTCTCCGAATCTTGATTCGGGAGAGTCTTCAATATTGGTGGGCCTGTGACCCATTGGGTCAATGGTAGGGAAAAAGGATTTATTTCATAACACGCAAAATTACTTCTTCGAGTATATAGAATGCAATTTCCTTGGATTGGTGTCAATATAAATTATAAATCGAATAAGCGATCACTATCGGTTATCTTGTTGGCCACGACTTGTTCTCTATAAGCAGAATACACCAAGATGTGAGGAGCAAGGTACGTGGGAAAAGCGCGGATGTTCTCGCAGTCCAGACGATAGGGCACCATTCTCAATGGTTGCTACCTCAATTGGGCCAAGTCAAGAAAGCGATACAATCCGCCATACTCGCTTTACTGAGTGTCACACAAACTGAATGTCCTGAACTCGAATGAAAAGGTTTCAAGTCCACAGCAGGTAAAGATCCCTCCATCTTTCCATATCGAAGTGTGCAATACGTCACATCTTTGTGCCAAAGGACGTTATTCTTCTCGATTAGTTAAGTTTCTAGGATTAATGGTACCGGATTGTCTATTAATTATTATTTCCTGTCAATTTTAATGCAGTTCTAGTATTACTATTTTACTTTCATTTTGATACGTACTTGATTGTAATGAATTTTATTTTAGAGTCCCGACAAGACGCATATTTTTCATATCTCTGAATTTTATTGTCTTTAATATTCTGCTAACTTCCTTTATAATATGTCCGTTGATGTATTCACATTCTTGGTTCTAGGCATATTCTGCTTAGAGGACAGCGTGGCCTACAGAATAACCGAAGTTTTCGCTTATTTCGATTTATAGAAATGTAATTCTTTTTAGTGATTTTTTGATGCAAAAGAACTTAGTACAAAAAACTATTTTCAAACGTCATGTGATTAGGTGTACTTGGGTTTCCGAAGTCTCTTAAATGGCAATGTAAGTCTTCTCAGACTCACTTTTTGGGCATTTCACATCACTTTTAGTTCGAGATTCCATCACTACATACATCGAAACCCGACTTCTGGCTTAGCCTAACCCTCGCCCCCTTGGATATATCTTTGGGAATATCTTTTAAAGCAAGCACGGCTGATGGCCCGCCAGATTTCAGCAGCTTACCGTATTTTCTACGTATCATGCAACTTTTGAACAGAAGGATAATAGATTTTGGCACAACACTTTTGGCGTGAGAGCTACTATTTAAAATGTAAATGTTTTTGGAATGTTTTTGTCTAATTTTCGGTATATATTCACTTCTAATGCATAGTTGCGCCATCAATTCGTTAATGAAACAAGGTTGATGATTCCATCGAAGGATTACTTCTATTAAATTATGAGAGGATGCATACAATGCAAAATCTTGAAATTGAAACTATCTGCTTATCATCAGGCCATGCATGCATGTTTTTTGAAATTTGAAATTCTTAACTTTGTGCTTTTAGCTTGTGCCATCTGATCAGAAATAATTGAAAATTTTTCAGTTCCTTTATCGTCAGTGTCTCGGCAAAAGTCACCGAATTGGGCTGTTTTTTTTACGGACACTAAATGCGAAAATGTGCGAATTTAGATGGATATTTGACCTCCCCCCCCCACACACCCATCTAATACAATGATGTAATCTCAAAGCGATCAATAATCATCGCTTCATTAACCCTTGAATCAGATTCTTTCGATTAGTGTATGGGTTTTGTTGTCATTTTCCAAGTTCAAAATAGTGATCTGATGGAAAATTTGTTGAAAATTGGCGGTCTTTGACCTTTGACTTTCAACTCAGCCCTAGAGATGACCTTAATCCTCTGTACATGCCTATTCGGACCTGATGTGAAGTATTGGCCCAAAAAACTGGTGCAATAGTTTGGGGATCAGCAGGGGGTGCGGAAACAACCGCAGTGAGGCGGTAGGGTTAAGTTAGTGAGACATAGATAGGGTTTTTTGAAAGGAGAGGAAGTGTTTTAGATTATGGGACGATATGGTAAGGATATGGTGCGGGGGGGAAGAGGAGTGTAATAATTAATTGTTGTTTTTGCAGTTATGTTTCACGGTTGATGTTGAAGTTAATAAGTAGTGTGTATGTGTGAAAATTACGGTTGTAGTTAAGTTGATGTGGATAGGACAACAGCTGTGTGTTGATCGTCATTTTAGCCACTCGCTCGACCGCTAGAATCAAAGCTAGAACCACAGAATTAGATTGTTTAATCGAATCACTTTGCTAGAAGTGCAAACTGATTCAAACAGATGGTACATGCAGGAACTTAATAAGTGGGCAAAAAGAAATTTTTAATACCTTACAGAGATAGGAAAAATAGTCGGTGGCGTCCGCTTGGCGGAATTGCTCTGAATTCCTTCAAAATGCTCCAGATCGCCAACCGACTCCTTCAGTTCGAAGAATTCAGATCACCTGCGAGCGGACAGTTTTCTCGAGTAATGTTGTGTCCCTCCAGATCATTTTTTTAAAAAAAGTTTAGTAAGCACATGAAAAAAACGTTTCACCGACTTCTCTGTAGAACTAGACCATGCGTCTGTTGTCTCTTTACTGTGTGATCCGGTTGATACACAGTCACTGAAACTTTTGCACAATTTGGCGTGTCTAATGTTTTGAAACTGGCTGCCACATTGTTCGATTGCCGATGTATTTAGTCAGGGAAGATTTGTGCCATTTCAATATACGTTGCATGTTTCCAAATGCTTCTTCTAGTCAAACGGAAGAAGAGACGACCTGTTCATTTCTGTGGCTAGAACTCTAGAAGAATTTTTATCACTGAAACATGGCAGCAGTTGTATTTCGTCATACCAGAATGCTTTTATTCATACAGAGAGCAGATAATGGCGTGCATATATACAAAGTACACTGATAAGTGCCTGTTTTTGTTCCCATTGTCCACCACTGAAAGCCTCCATCGTACAGGCACCGCTGTCATGATAATGCATGTTCATATCACTCTATGCCGGATTTCTATGACTATATCCGTGTATCAAACACAAAAGTACGCGCGCGCGTGCAAAAATGCCATTTTGTTTCAATGTTCATTTTGTTGACAATTAATGAAACAAACAGGAAAGCTGATGATGCGAGACAGAGGAATGTTTAATGAAGGATAAAGTTCTATTAGTTGTCCTCTACAGTCATTCAACCTGCCACAGCAGTCCGTGCCTCAATGCGATAGGATTCACAGTTATTTATCAAGCGGATTTTATGTTTATAACAGAAATAATAACGTCCTTGCAATCTGTTTTGAAGTACACTGCTGACCTGCTGGAAGCCTCAATCAGTTAGATGACCGTTGTCCATGCCAACCGCATATCCACAATGTGCTATTGCTTTCAATGTTCCTGTCCGTTGTAGCCATGTAAGCATTGACCGTTTTTGGGTCCGTATATCATTCATCGTGTCAGAACTTTCCTATGTACAAGCAGATAAAAGTCATTTATCCAGACGTGCCATAATCAACTCGTATGCGCAATTGTAAAGTCATCGGAGGCATTAGCAAACTCGCTCACTAACATGCCACTGGGAACAACTCTCATTTTGGCCATCGAGTGAGATAAGCTATGGTTACTGCCCGGCAGCCAGAAGAATAGTTAAGTTCATATTAATCGTAAATGATGTAATTAATAATGGTCCCATACTGCATTTTAAAGTCGTCATTTCCAAATTCAATGAAGAAAACAACTATGTAATGCAAAATTCACAGATATCAGTTTAGGGTTCTTACACTGTCGACGAAAATCGCATTGTCAAGTGATAAATTTGCAGCGTGTGTAGACCACTTCCAGCTTTCCATAACGTTGCTGAGACCCGGTTTTGATCATGCATACCTCTGCAATGCATGTGTCTGCTCCGGAGCACGCCCACCTCTGCACTGCTTGTGTCTGCTCCGGAACACGCCCACCTCTGCAATGCTTGTGTCTGCTCCGGAGCACGCCCACCTCTGCACTGCTTGTGTCTGCTCCGGAGCACGCCCACCTCTGCAATGCTTGTGTCTGCTCCGGAACACGCCCACCTCTGCACTGCTTGTGTCTGCTCCGGAGCACGCCCACCTCTGCAATGCTTGTGTCTGCTCCGGAACACGCCTACCTCTGCAATGCTTGTGTCTGCTCCGGAGCACGCCCACCTCTGCAATGCTTGTGTCTGCTCCGGAGCACGCCCACCTCTGCAATGCATGTGTCTGCTCCGGAACACGCCCACCTCTGCAATGCTTGTGTCTGGCTCCGGAAACACGCCCACCACCTCTGCACTGCTTGTGTCTGCTCCGGAGCACGCCCACCTCTGCCAATGCATGTGTCTGCTGCGGAGCACGCCCACTCTGCAACTGCATTGTGTCTGCTCCGGAGCACGCCCACCTCTGCATATGCATGTGTCTGCTCCGGAGCACGCCACCTCTGCAATGCTTGTGTCCTGCTCCGGAACACGCCCCAACTCTGCAATGCTTGTTGTCTGCTCCGGAACACGCCCACCTTCTTGCAATGCTGGTGTCTGCTCCGGAGCACGCCCACCTCTGCAATGCTTGTGTCTGCTCCGGAAGCACGCCCACCTCTGCAATGCTTGTGTCTGTCTCCGGAGCACGCCCACCTCTGTGCAATGCTTTGGTTCTGCTCCGGACACACGCCCACCTCTGCAATGCTTGTGTCTGCTCCGGAGCAGAGCACGCCCACCTCTGCAAATTCTTGTGTCTGCTCCGGAACACGCCCACCTCTGCAATGCTTGTGTCTGCTCCGGACCACGCCCCCCCCTCTGCACTGCTTGTGTCTGCTCCGAGAGCACGCCTACCTCTGCAATGCTTGTGTCTGCTTCCCGGACATGCCCACCTCTGCAATGCTTGTGTCTGCTCCGGAACACGCCACCTCCTGCAATGCTTGTGTCTGCTCCGAAGCACGCCCACCTCTGCAATGCTTTGTGTCCTGCTCCGGAACACGCCCACCTCTTGCAATGCTTGTGTCTGCTCCGGAGCACGCCCACCTCTGCAACTGCATGTGTCTGCTCCGGAAGCACGCCCAAACCTCTGCAATGCTTGTGTCGGCTCCGGAGCACGCCCACCTCTGCAACTGCATGTGTCTGCTCCGGAGCACGCCCACCTCTGCAATGCTTGTGTCTGCTCCGGAGCACGCCCACCTCTGCCAATGCATGTGTCTGCTCCGGAGCACGCCCACCTCTGCAATGCTTGTGTTCTGCTCCGGAGCACGCCCACCTCTGCAATGCTTCTGAAGTCCAGCTTCCGGAGCACGCCCACCTCTGCAATGCTTGTGTCTGCTCCGGAGCACGCACCTCTGCATGATGAATGTTGTTGTCTGCTCCGCTTGGAGCACGCCCACCTCTGCAAATGCTTGTGTCTGCTTTTGCTCCGGAGCACGCCCACCTCTGCAATGCTTGTGTCTGCTCCGGAGCACGCCCACCTCTGCAATGCATGTGTCTGCTCCGGAACACGCCCACCTCTGCAATGGTTGTGTCTGCTCCGTGAGCACGCCCACCTCTGCAATGCTTGTGTCTGCTCCGGAACACGCCACACCTCTGCACTGCTTGTGTCTGCTCCGGAGCACGCCCACCTCTGCAATGCTTGTGTCTGCTCCGGAGCACGCCCACCTCTGCAATGCCAGTGTCATGCTCCGTGAGCACGCCCCACCTCTGCCAATGCTTGTGTCTGCTCCGTGGAGCATCGCACCACCTCTGCAATGCACGTGTTGTCCGGAACACGCCCACCCTCTGCTAATGCTTTGTGTTGCTCCGTGAGCACGCCGAACCTCTGCAATGCTCCGTGTCTGCTCCGGAGCCACGCCCACCTTCTGCAATGCTGTGTGTCTCCTCCGGAGCACGCCCACCTCTGCAATGCTCATGTGTCATGCCTCGGAGCACGCCCACCTCTGCCCCTGCTTGTGTCTGCTCCGGAGGCACGCCCACCTCTGCAATGTTGTGTCTGCTCCGGAGCACGCCCACCTCTGCAATGCTCTGTGGTCTGCTCCGGAGCACGCCCACCTCTGCAATGCTTTGTGTCTGCTCCGGAGCACGCCCACCTCTGCAATGCCTGTGTCTGCTCCGGTCGCACGCCCACACTCTGCAATGCTTGTGTCCTTGCTCCGGAACACGCCCACCTCTGCAATGCTTAGTGTCTGCACCGGAGCACGCCCCACCTCTGCAATGCTTGTGTCTGCCCTCCGGAGCACGCCCTACTCTGCATTGCTTTTGTCTGCTCCGGAGCACGCCCACCTCTGCAATGCTTGAGTCAGCTCCGGAGCACGCCCACCTCTGCAATGCTTGTGTCTGCTCCGGAGCACGCCCACCTCAGCAATGCTTGTGGTCTGCTCCGGAGCACGCCCTACCTCTGCAATGCTTGTAGATCTGCTCCGGAACACGCCCACCTCTGCAATGCATGTGTCATGCTCCGGAACACGCCCACTCCTGCAATGCTTGTGTCTGCTCCGGAGCACGCCCACCTCTGGCAATGCTTGTGGCTGCTCCGGTATGCACGCCCACCTCTGGCAATGCTGTGTCTGCTCCGGAGCACGGACCACCTCTGCAATGCTTGTGTTTGCTCCGGAGCACGCCCACCTCTGCAATGCTTGTGTCTGCTGCCGGAACACGCCCACCTCTGCAATGCTTGTGTCTGCTCCGGAGCACGCCCACCCTCTGCAATGCTTGTGTCTGCTCCGGAGCACGCCCACATCTGCAATGCTTGTGTCTGCTCCGGAGCACGACAACCTCTGCAAATGCTTGTGTCTGCTCTGGAACACGCCCACCTCTGCAATGCTTGTCTCTGCTACGGAGCACGCCCACCTCTGCATTGCTTGTGTCTTGTCTCCCGGGTCACCACGCCCACTCTGCAATGCTTGTCGTCTGCTTCGGAGCACGCCCACCTCTGCAATGCATGTGTCTGCTCCGGAACACGCCCACCTCTGCAAATGCTTGTGTCTGCACCGGAGCACGCCCACCTCTGCAGTGCTTGTGTCTGCTCCGGAACACGCCACCTCTGCAATGCTTGTGTCTGCTCCGGAGCACGCCCACCTCTGCAATGCTTGTGTCTGCTCCGAGCACGCACCTCTGCAATGCATGTGTCTGCTCCGGAGCACGCCCACCTCTGCAATGCATGTGTCTGCTCCGGAGCACGCCCACCTCTGCAATGCTTGTGTCTGCTCCAGAGCACGCCCTCCTCTGCAATGCTTGTGTCTGATCCGTAGATCGCCCACCTATGCAATGATGTGTCTGTACTCCGGAGCACGCCCCACCTCTGCATGTAGGTTGCTCCGGAGAACGCCAACATCTGCATCCTTGTGTGTGTCCGGAACAGCCCACACCTCTGCAATGCATGTGTCTGCTCCGGAGCATGCCACCTCTGCATGCTTTTGATTTGCTCCGAACACGCCACCTCTGCAATCTTGTGTCTTGCTCTGGAGCACGACTGCAATGCTTGTGTCTGCTCGGAGCACGCCAACCTCTGCAATGCATGTGTCTGCTCCGGAGCACGCCCACCTCTGCAATGCTTGTGTCTGCTCCGGAGCACGCCCACCTCTGCCATGCTTGTAGTGTGTCGGCTCCGGAGCACGCCCACCTCTGCAATGCTTGTGTCTGCTCCGGAACACGCCCACCTCAGCAATGCTTGTGTCTGGCTGCTAGCTGTTGTCTGGGCTTCTGCCCTGTGCGGGACTGCCTTGCTTTCTTAGTGTGTGTCTGCTCTGCCTGTCTGTCTGCCTACTGCGTCTGCCCATCTGTGCCTCCGGAGCACGCCCACCTCTGCATGCTTGTGTCTGCTCCGGAGCACGCCCACCTCTTGCAATGCTTGTGTCTGCTCCGGAGCACGCCCCACCTCTGCAATGCTTGTGTCTGCTCCGGAGCACGCCCACCTCTGCAATGCTTGTGTCTGCTCCGGAGCACGCCCACCTCTGCAATGCATGTGTCTGCTCCGGAGCACGCCCACCTCTGCAATGCTTGTGTCTGCTCCGGAGCACGCCCACCTCTGCAATGCATGTGTCTGCTCCGGAGCAAAAAACGCCCAACTCTGCAATGCTTGTGTCTGCTCCGGAGCACGCCCACCTCTGCCCCAAAAAATGCTTGTGTCTGCTCCGGAGCACGCCCACCTCTGCAATGCTTGTGTTGCTCCGGAACACGCCCACCTCTGCAATGCATGTATTTTGTGTCTGCTCCGGAGCACGCCCACCTCTGCAATGCTTGTGTCTGCTCCGGAGCACGCCCACCTCTGCAATGCTTGTGTCTGCTCCGGAACACGCCCACCTCTGCAATGCTTGTGTCTGCTCCGGAGCACGCCCACCTCTGCAATGCTTGTGTCTGCTCCGGAGCACGCCCACCTCTGCAATGCTTGTGTCTGCTCCGGAACACGCCCACCTCTGCAATGCATGTGTCTGCTCCGGAGCACGCCCACCTCTGCAATGCTTGTGTCTGCTCCGGAACACGCCCACCTCTGCACTGCTTGTGTCTGCTCCGGAGCACGCCCACCTCTGCAATGCTTGTGTCTGCTCCGGAGCACGCCCACCTCTGCAATGCATGTGTCTGCTCCGGAGCACGCCCACCTCTGCAATGCTTGTGTCTGCTCCGGAGCACGCCAACCTCTGCAATGCTTGTGTCTGCTCCGGAGCACGCCCACCTCTGCAATGCTTGTGTCTGCTCCGGAGCACGCCCACCTCTGCAATGCTTGTGTCTGCTCCGGAGCACGCCCACCTCTGCAATGCATGTGTCTGCTCCGGAACACGCCCACCTCTGCAATGCTTGTGTCTGCTCCGGAGCACGCCCACCTCTGCAATGCTTGTGTCTGCTCCGGAGCACGCCCACCTCTGCAATGCTTGTGTCTGCTCCGGAGCACGCCCACCTCTGCAATGCTTGTGTTCTCCGGAACACGCCCACCTCTGCAGTGCATGTGTCTGCTCCGGAGCACGCCCACCTCTGCAATGCTTGTGTCTGCTCCGGAGCACGCCCACCTCTGCAATGCTTGTGTCTGCTCCGGAGCACGCCCACCTCTGCAATGCATGTGTCTGCTCCGGAACACGCCCACCTCTGCAATGCATGTGTCTGCTCCGGAGCACGCCCACCTCTGCAATGCTTGTGTCTGCTCCGGAACACGCCCACCTCTGCAATGCATGTGTCTGCTCCGGAGCACGCCCACCTCTGCAATGCTTGTGTCTGCTCCGGAACACGCCCACCTCTGCAATGCATGTGTCTGCTCCGGAGCACGCCCACCTCTGCAATGCTTGTGTCTGCTCCGGAACACGCCCACCTCTGCAATGCATGTGTCTGCTGCGGAGCACGCCCACCTCTGCAATGCTTGTGTCTGCCTCCGGAACACGCCACCTCTGCAATGCTTGTGTCTGCTCCGGAGCACGCCCACCTCTGCAATGCTTGTGTCTGCTCCGGAGCACGCCCACCTCTGCAATGCATGTGTCTGCTCCGGAGCACGCCCACCTCTGCAATGCTTGTGTTCTCCGGAACACGCCCACCTCTGCAGTGCATGTGTCTGCTCCGGAACACGCCCACCTCTGCAATGCTTGTGTCTGCTCCGGAACAGCCACCTCTGCAATGCATTTGTGTCTGCTCCGGAGACACGAGCCCACTCTGCAATGCTTGTGTCTGTCTCGCACGGAACCACGCCCCACCTCTGCAATGCTTGTGTCTGCTCCGTGAAGCACGCCCACCTTGCAATGCTTGTGTCTGCTCCCGGAGCAACAGCCTACCTCTGCAATGCTAGTGTCTGCTCCGGAACACGCCCGGACCTCTGCAATGCAATGTGTCTGCTCCGGAACACGCCCTACCTCTGCAATGCTTGTGTCTGCTGTCCGGAGCCAACGGCCCACCTCTGCAATGCTTGTGTCTGCTCCGGAGCACGCCCACTCTGCAATGCTGTGTGTCTGCTCCGGAGCAACACGCCCACCCTCTGCAATGCATGTGTCTGCTCCGGAACACGCCCACCTCTGCAATGCTTGTGTCTGTCCGGAGCACGCCCACCTCTGCAATGCTTGTGTCTGCTCAGGTAACACGCCCACCCCACTCTGGCAATGCATGTGTCTGCTCCGGATCACGCCACTCCTCTGCAATGCTTGTGTCTGCTCTCCGTGAGCGACGCCACGCTCTGCCATGCTTGTGTCTGCCTACCGGGAGCACGCCCTCCTCTGCAATGCATGTGTCTGCTCGGACGCACGCCCACCTTGCAATGCTAGTGTCTAGCTCCGGAACACGCGCCCCAACCTCTGCAATGCTTGTGTCCTGCTCCGTAGCCCACCGTGACCGGAAACACGCCCACCTCTGCAATGCTTTGTGTCTGCTACGGGACGCACGCCCACCTCTGCAATGCTTGTGTCTGCTCCGGAAACACGCCCACCTCTCCAATGCTTGTGTCTGCTCCGGAGCACGCCACCTCTGCAATGCATGTGTCTGCTCCGGAGAACTGAGCCCACCCTCCTGCAATGCTTGTGTCTGCTCCGTGAACACGCCCACCTCTGCAATGCATGTGTCTGCGTCGGAGCACGCCCACCTCCTGCAAATGCTTGTGTCTGCTCCGGAACATCCCACCTCTGCAGATGCATGTGTCTGCGTCCGGGAGCCACGCTCCTCCACCTCCTGCCAATGCTTGTGTCTGTCGGAGCACGCCCTCCTCTGGCAATGGCTTGTGTCCTGCTCCGGACACGCCACCTCTGCCAATGCTTGTGTCTGCTCCGCTCGAACACGCCCACCTCTGCAATGCATGTGTCTGCTCCGGATCACGACCCACCTTGCAATGCTTGTGTCTGCTCCGGAACTACGCCTCACACTTCCTGCAATGCAAGTGTCTGCTCCGGAAGGTCACGCCACCTCTGCAATGACTTGGTGCTCGCTCCTGGAACACGCCCACCTCTGCATTCTAACGTGGCTTGTGTCTGCTCCGGAACACGCCCACCTCTGCAATGCTTGTGTCATGCCTCCGGATCACGCCCACTCTGCAATGCTTGTGTCATGCTCCGTGAACACGCCCACCTCTTGCAATGCTTGATGTCTGCTCCGGATCACGACTCCACCTCTGCACATAGCTTGTGTCCTGCTCCGGAAACATACGCCCACCTCTGCAATGCTTGTGTCTGCCTCCGGAGCTCGCCCCACTACGCCCACCTCTGCAATGCTTGCTGTCTGCTCCCGGGAACCACCGCTCCACAACCCTCTGCAATCGCATGTGTCTGCTCCGGGAACAACGCCACCGTCTGCAAATGCTTGTGTCTGCTCCGGAGCACGCCCACCTCTGCAATGCTTGTGTCGCTCTCTCGGAAGCACTGCCCAAGTCTGAAATGCTATGTGTTCTGCTCGGAACCGCCCACCTCTGCAATGAGACTTGTGTTGCTGCCGGAGCACACGCCACACCTCTGCAATGCTTGTGTCTGCTTCCGGAACACGCTCACCTCTGCAATGCTTGTGTCCCTGACTCCGGAAACACGCCCCAACGCACTCAGCTTGTCAATAGCTTGTGTCCTTGCTCCGGAACACGCCCACCCACTCTCTGCAATGAGCCTTTGTGTCTGCTCCGGACACACGCCCACCTCTGCGATGCTTGTGTCTGCTCCGGAACAACGCCACCTCTGCACAGCTGGGATTTGTGTCTGCTCCGGAGCCCACGCTCTGCAATGCTTGTGTCTGCTTTGCTCGGAGCACCACGCCACCTCTGCAATGCATGTGTCTGTCAGCATCTTCGAGAAATAGCATCACTGGCTGGCTACACGACTATGATACTCACCCAACCTTTTGTCCCAAATTCTTTCTCGCTGACATTTCATCAATTCTTCTTTCTGAAGAATGAAATATTTGAAAACTTTGAATACTATTCGAGGCCATTGTCTTGGAAAATGTGACATGATTTCGTCTGTGTTGTCGAGAGTTGATTGCCATTCCTCGAGGAGATTTTGTTTCATTTTTCCATCATATTGCCCCCGTCATTGTTTTCTGCACATCAAATCTCGCCGAATCTGCTCGCATGTCCCTTCTGCAACCTCGAGTTGTTCTCAAAGGGACAATTCTCACGCTAACATTCCATTGCCGTCAATTTAACTAAATCTTTTGACCCCTTGAGATGAGTTCAGGACCGAGAATTCAGACCAGATGAGGGCCGATGCGTGTCTCCAGTACGTTACAAGGGATCAGAAAGCGAGTAGTTGTCAGTGTGTTTCTCATCATGATGACTGAAGTTCTCGGGATGGAAGGGGGACAGACAAGAGAGACTCCATTATCTGAAAAAACCGTCAATTATGTGAGCTCGGAGCTCGACGATGTCCTCTCGTTGGCACAAAGTATCACGCATTTCTGAAAAAATGATGATTTCCAAAGCCGTTGATGGAAGAAGGAGAGCTGACCTTCATACATTGGAGACACGAAGCTCTCACATGTACATCAACTTTCAATAAGATGAAAGAAATCGAACTGTGCAACTTTTCCGAAGTTCTATTGTGAAGATTTTGGATCGACCTTTTGTCCTCAATGTTTCATTAGAAAAGTGCAGAACACATCGTTCCAATATTAACCAGTCGTGGACGCGATGTCCCGAATTATCTCATATTTGAGATGTCTGCAGAGTTTCTGGCATATTGCGAAAGGAAGGTTTCAAATCATGCAATTGAGTTTAATGATATCCCAAGTTGTGTCTTGTCTAAAACGATTCTCTTTGATATTTAAATACATTTCGATTCATCAAATATTTCATTTCATATTATCAGTCATTGCCTCACGTTAAACATAAATATGGGTTAGTCAACTAATTCCACTCCTTCGTAGATCACACTGAACAAGACTGCAGTTTGATTGAAACCACTGTGGCCTGTGTGGTAGAGTGTTGCGCTCTTGTCCGAGGAGACCTTTGGGTTCAAACCTCAGTTGAGTCAATCGGAAGACTTTGAAAATAGTCCAGCTCCGCATTCTTGCTATAAGGAAGTAGGGAATATGATGGGGATAGCAACTCCGCGCTAATGAATCTTCATAACGCGCAGTGTATCACTGATTTCTTTGCTTGTGAGACCTTGAACATGTAAACTTGTAAATCTGATAAAGGGAGGTTACGACCGAATACACATCAGGACAAAAACAAAGTATTTCTGTCTGTGTTAGAAGATTGATCTAATTAAATTCTCAATGATTTATTCACCGAGTGAATTCGTTATCTAAATCTTTTTTACAAGTTCTGCTGCTATCACTAAAAATTAAAAAGTCTCTTCCGTACAAGTTTCAGACGTTCGATTTCAAAGCTCAAAACAGGAGAAACTTGAAAAATGAAGTGGGGATGAGAACTAAAAGGATGAAATCGCAGTATTTCTATCACAACTTTTCCAGCTTCCACATTGTCATTGTGTTGGATGACGGCATGAAACTACGTGCTTTGTCGAAAGCGTTTGTTGAATTTTATTGATCTCACCAAGTGAATTCACTCACCATTCGCTGCCGCAAAAGTGTCCGTGGAGAACAAAGTAAACCTTGGAAATTCGCGTCTACATCCAATCTTAAGGGAAATCGCCGATCCAACCAATGCGTGGGAAGTCCTTTTTTAAACACAATGTTCATCTTTTCAGTGCGGGGTTCTTTCAAACAACTACTCAATGGTATGCAAAGCGATGCGACAAGATTCTATCTGTGAATGGATGTTTTACAATGGAAACGAGTGTGTTGCCATTGTTTTATATACGAGACCTGATCCGATGCAAAGATTCGTCCTCATTCGTATGCCTTGAGGTATGTAGAGATTTTAAGTCACATAAGCAATATTAATCTATATATATATTATATCAGCTACGCGTCAAATAACTTTTTTCAGTAATACCAGTTCTTAGAATATTTCTTTTTGATCTGTGTGAGTATTTAATTAGATTTATCGTGAATATTATCCTCTACGAACATGTCGTTCCGTTGCCTACTTGCTCGTAGTAAACAAGTCACGAGCCTGGCAAAAATTTCCACTGAAACATTTATTTTTTTTTTTTTAATATCCAATTCCACGAGCTGAAATTTCAATTCCAACTCCAATTCCAATTCCAGACGAAACAGAATCAATTCAATTCCCGATTCCATAATAAGATCAATTCCGATAATTGCAAGTCGCGTCATAGTTGTCTTATGATAATGATCTTAACGTTTGTTCGTGTTCAATCTAACCCAATGTGCCACCTTATCCTATCCTCGTTGTTCCGTGTATACCCATTCCCTGCGTCGTTCCTATGTTCGTTTTCATAGTTCATAGCTCATATTTCTTCTTTACATAAGTAACCGGTACAGACCTACAGCCATTTTCGTTTCGTAACATGCGACATTCTCCAATATCTCGTGAAAAAAAGAAAAGAAAGTTAAACGGTCAGCAAAGAATCAAGCGCTGAGATAGAGAGAGAGAGAGAGAGAGATGAGATGCAAATATAATCTATACAATAAACTGACAGAAGAGAGAACATTCAGTGTGCGAATTAACGATGATTGTTGATGAAAGAAAAAACGACGATGAAAAATGATATCATGAAATCAGGATTAATGGTCCAATGTTAAAAAAGGAGATTAAAAATTCCGTAGATAAGAACGAAACTGGTGGGTCGGGTCGGAAAGCTAGACGAGCAGAGATTAAAGGAAACTCTTTTAATTTTCAAAAGAAAGTGGATTTATCGTCAAGCTCTCAAAAATTTGCACAAATTAGAGACGATGAGTAAATGTTACACAACAACTACCAAACACACAACACATACGACATCTTCAGTAGCTGTTAGAGAGAACTCCGGGCGGGGCCTTTCCTCCTCCCCTCTCTTCTCGCGGTGTAAACTTGGACTACAGAAGTAACAACTACAACTGGTTTGCATTCTGGTATACATCTTGGTATGCATCCATCGTATGTGATTGGTTATTGAGTGATTTTACAGTTTACCATGTTGGCACTTTTTCGATCACCATATCACCAGGGCCGATGTGTTTTCATCTGCACACCACAACACGCGGAATTTGAGAGAAGATCGAGGAATTTCAGTTTGCACTAGCAGAACTTATGACATGAACTTCAACAGTTTTTTACAGATTTCCTATTCCTCCTTTGTTGTTTTATTACTTTTCACTGCAATGGATTTTCTAATTCACGTTCCATCAATCAACTTCCCTTCCAATCAGGTCACTTATTGCAAATGATGGTACTCATTTATCGCACAGCTCTGACTCTTCTTTCTCATATCTAAAGATCAAGGTTGGGCAAAACCCTAAGCCCAAGTTTCAATAGTATGGAGTAGGAATCAAGCATGAACGAAGATTCCTACTGGACCCAATGAGAAGTGTGAAACGATTTCTTCCTTAACTACATACTACAAACATGATATACTGACTAAAATAGGAAGAACTTTTTGATTTAATTGTGATTGAATTGCACATTGGCTCACACTTTATGATTCAAAAATATTAACAGACTCTAATTAAATGGCAGTGAGCAGATGAATGCAAGTTTAAACACAATTAGAATACGACCATTGGACTGAACTCATTATTTCTGATAACTGTTGGATATTGCAGAAAGTTTGATGATGTTAAGGATACACTGTGAAGATATAACCAATGAAGTAGATAAAATTCAATATGCACAACCAATCCGGGGGGGGGCCCGGGGTGGGCGCAGAATAGATTTTATAAACCAGGTTTCCAATTTCATAAAAAAGGCGTTAAAATTTAAAAATACATTTCGTCACCACAGTAAAAAGCAAACAATGGAATTAGAAGACTCACATAATATTCTAATATGTACCGTCCTACAAACCAAGCGAATGTTACATAATCTTTACATATTTAATTAATGTCAATCAACTTCGATTTCAAGACGGCGTCGATTTATCTGAGCAAATTTGTTCATGATTTTCGTCAATGTTGATTTGGCCTATTTGGTAAGTGTTCAGGAGCAGCAAGGCCCGTCAGCCTGGATTTTTTGAACCTGTTGACGCACGAAGAATGGTCTTCAATCGCTCAAAGGCTGAAGGATCGTTCCGCAGAACAAGAAGTAACCCGCCAATACCACCAAATGTTGCAGGATTTTCTTTATTTGTGGGAATTGTATATCTGAGCATTGCTCAAATGTTGAAGGAAATGTTGTCTGCTAATGCTTTACCCGTACTTGGACCACAATATTTGTGCTTTAGTAGAGACTAGATCTGTAAATAGATATTTTTCACGATAATATGGATAAATTTCAAGTCATATAATCTTGATAATCATAGACATGTCATATCACAATCTGTCCCTTGATCATCATAGCACGTCGTCAAATAAAATTCTAATACACAACTCGGGCATGAGATTGTTTCATCATAGCATTCGAACTCGTTAGCTTTAAATAAGCCTCATCCTATGGGCTCGAGCATTTAAGATATCTCTAACTCGTGGAATGCTATAAAGAAGCAATCATGCACTTTGCGTAAATAACTATTAATTTTTTTAAATTAATTATCTATTGACAGATGCACCGAATAGCTACTAAAAAGGCATTAGTACGG
This sequence comes from Prostheceraeus crozeri, assembly GCA_907163375.1. Taxonomy (NCBI): domain Eukaryota; kingdom Metazoa; phylum Platyhelminthes; order Polycladida; family Euryleptidae; genus Prostheceraeus; species Prostheceraeus crozeri. The sequence continues at coordinate 52,583 of CAJQUW010007592.1, read as the reverse complement.
CAATACCTGAAAAAGGCGGCCGCGATAGCGCTCGGGTTTCGGATACCCTGCAAAACCCCCTATCTGCGCCACTGAACAAATGCAGCAAAATTCATGCACGTTTGCAGCAAATAACAATATGTACGGACTTTCAATGCGCGGCATTGTCAAACCCAAAATGTAAACACCATTTCATCACAAAAAAATTATTTCAATTTTGAAATATTCTGTGATTGAGTAGAATTTTGTAGTAATTTTGATTACAAAAACATAACTTTAAGCTCTTATCATGTAGCTTTCCTAAGATTTAAATCAGAATATCAATTTTATGACAATTACAACTTTCATAAATTCAGTAGCCTCTTGTGTTGATATCATCTAATTTCTTCCAAATTACTTGTGAACAATGGATATCTAATTTCCAGCCTATATTTAATGATTTACAGAAGTTAAGAGAAGTTTAATAATGATTTAAATTCTAGATAAACTGACGATGAATTTCATCTTGTCATCGAGGGATTATACACTTCTCTTCCTGTATTTGCAGGTAAATTTCGTGATTTAGTCGCGGAAAGCTATTGGTCGTGTTCACAGAACGTTAAAAACAACATTAATTTCCGCTATAGTCCCCAAATGGATAATTCCTCTTCGTCAGTGGTTTGACTCTCAAAGTGGAAGTTATCGGAGTTGCTGCATGACTTACTAACTTATTTGTTGTGATATTGAATCTATTTCTTAGTTATTTGTCAAATCGGAAACAAGTTTACCATTTGTGAGAGAGGATATTTGACTTTATAACCAGAGTCGGAATCTGATGTTGTCTTTACTTAATTATGATGAAACAGAATGTAAATGTTATGATGAAGCGGAATGTAGGCGGCATGATTGCCGACTTGTACAAATTTGTACTCATCGCTGGCTAATAAATCTGAAATCATTCGCAATATTTATTGAGCTCATATAGATTCAGAGGAACGTTACGGATGCTCATAATAATGTCAAATACTGAAACTGTAAAGTTGAATTTATTTTTCTCCTCTTCAATGAAATCTCGAAGGATTTCAGATGATTGCAATGGATGAAGAGTCATTTTATGTAAAATCAAAGGGCGACATTTTCTGATCTCCGAAGAGACGATGTGAATCAAGGTTGAATTGATAACTACATGCAGAATGGAGTCATAAATTCTCAAAGAACTATTCTGTATGTGAAAAGATGACTTCTGACGTCCTCCACAATGCACTTGCATGCATGTACATGTACATACTCAGTGATGAACAATATTGATCAGTCATCACATTTCAGTTCTGCGAATTACCAGCAATTTTTGGCACTACTGCAGTTTAGTGCACCCTCTTTTACCCCTACTGCAGTTTAGTGCACCCTCTTTTACCCCTACTGCAGTTTAGTGCACCCTAAAATGCATGTGAGAACAACATGATTTAATCAACAGAATAAATGCCGTTCGTTCTTCCCTATAGTTATAAATGAGTGTCTTTGTGTCTTCGTGTGTCTTCGTCTTCGTCTTCGCACATTACACCGAGCGCGCGCTTCGGTGTAATGTGCGTAGTCATCGTTTGCGGGAGAATGCGCCGTTGTTTTAGGATGCACTAAACTGCAGTAGTGCCCAATTTTTCACATGGACTTTAGACAAAGTACGAATCTGTACACGACATCAATGCAAGTATGTCTCGACCTTGTTTTGCAGATATTTGCAGACCATTGCGGAGTTACTATTCAATGTTTAGCCTAGGAGCCATTTCCTTCGCAATAAAATAAAATAAAAAAGCAAATAACTTGCACGAATTTTCGCAAGGATGTCATGATGACTGGATTACACTTGTAGAATTGAAATTTGAATTAACAAGATAGGATATAGGACACAGTGAGACTCACTAAATAATCAAAAAGCTATGCTAGAGCATAGAAGACCGTCAAGCATTGATAAGCAAGTAATTCTCATACAATGATGAAAATCATCCCAGCAGCCATTTATAATTGAATATAATGCATGATTTTGCAAGGCTTTCTCTGTCCACATGTTAATAAGTTCCACGAAGCAGGTAATTATAATAGAATATAATGTTTACTAATTCAAATTATTAATTGAAGTAGTCCTAATGAGGACTGATGGCGTTCTCCAATCCGCAAGTGTACAGAGGCAATGCTACTGTAACCATTGGATTAATCAGTTTCTTAAAAGGACTAAATGGAGCTTTCTCGTGGCAACGAATTAAAATTGATCAGCTTTGGCCCAATATCTGGTAAAAATGCAAATCTTAAGACTTGTACTAATACCATAGATTCCAAACACTGCCGTATACACGTTCAAAACAGACTTCTAATATACTGTACCGACTACAGATGCTGATAGTGGAAATAGAATAAGATAATGGTCACCATAGGTGAAGGAAATTAAAAATGGATATTATAAAACAAACAGGAGACTGATGGATAAAAATTGGAAAAGTGGAGGTAAAACATGGAAATACAACGATGCTACTACACCGATTCTGACACTACACAATAATGGTAATAGTGGATAATGGTAAGAGTGGATAAGGGGTAAGTGGATAATGTAGGTAAACAATAGAACTACAATGACACTCTACTACACCGAAAGCAATGAAACTATACACATTATACCTAAGACTACACATGGAAAATACTATTTCTTCACTTGAATTTGTTATCGCCAGTTTCTTCATCCGTCTATAATACTTCATGTATTCCCACATTTCTTCATTTGAAATACAATACATCGACTACTACTTCAGCTACCGATTAAGGGATATAAAACATAATATTGCAGCCCGTCAGTCATCAGCAGGTACTCGTCTAGTTGTGTTTCGACCCTAACCTGAACACTCAAACCCAGACGAGCGGGGTCCCACACATAGTGGCTGACAAAATACTTAGTAGGTAATGATATGTCTTGAAAGATATGTCACAAAGATAAATCAGACATCATTCAAATGTTGCGTTTCCCACATGTAAACTGATCCTGTCATTAAATTCATCCCATCAATAACTACAGTATGCTTTTGCGATCCTCACATGTAAACAAATCCTGTACATCAATCTTTGCCTTTTCGATTCCCACAAGTAAACTGATCCTGTCATTAAATTCATCCCATCAATAAATACAGTATGCTTTTGCGATCCTCACATGTAAACAAATCCTGTACATCAATCTTTGCCTTTTCGATCCGCACATGTAAACAGATCCTGTCACTAAATTCATCCCATCAATCTTTGCCTTTTGGATTCCACAAAAGAACAGATCCTGTTCATCCTCGATGTAATCGTTGTGTGATAAATATGTAATCCGCCTTTACACAAACTTCGCCTCATACATCAAGACTTAACAATGGGAGCTCTCTCATCTCCCGTAAGCCACGCTAAGCGCTCTGTATTCACTCTTCATCGTCCCCCAAAGATTAAATAGAAAGATGGAAGAAATGGAGAGTCAGGGAAGAAAATTTGGAGGGCCAAAGTCCTTGCATCCGTTGATGAGAATCCAGAATGTCATCTGAGGCCTTGTTCATAAAATGGTTGTCAACGGATGCAAAGGCTTTGACCCTCCAAATGTTCTTACCTGACTTTCCATTTCCTCCATATTTTCTATCTAATTTCATCTTTTTTACTTACCTATTGATGTTTGTCATGAAAAAAATTTATGAGCTTTTTTCAGATTGAAAATCGTTCTTTACAAGAAGTGAGTAATCATCGTGGGTACAGCGTGCTCATAGCATATGCACATGATACATTCGACCTGAAGACATACCGAGCCAAAGAGAGCTGCTCTCTATTTAGAATTCCTCACTTCATAGAGTAGTTATATTAGGTAGAGTGGTAACTTCGCATTTATTACATTCCCAATGTGCATACACTTTCGACTTCATTAAATGAACTTAAGGGGATACAGGCGGAATAGTTTCCAAATGTGAGATCTGCGCATTTGTACAGTTTTAAAGAAATTACATCGGAATTGAATGATCATGATAGCATAAAGCAGAAGGAAATGATAGCATTTTACAGATCGTCCGTGTCATGACAGCCTTGGAGAGGTAATGTTTGTTAAATTAGCAATTCGATGACCTGCTTTGCTTTCATGCTGAACGTCAAGAGAATCCTCTTAAGCGTGATCAATTCATAAGCAACCTGCCACTGGCAGAGCAAAAACACATAAAGACGATGATTTCATTTAACTTTGAAAGATGTGAATGGGTCCTCATCACCATTCAGATTCAAGAAATGAAACATGAATTTAGTTAATCATAAAATCATACCGGTGAAAATTGAATTGAAAACTTGAAATTTCAGCCAAGAAAGTACGAATAATATCGCGACTCTCCCTTTAGCAAGCCATTACATAATGTTTAGCTTCTTTGCGAAGCTAGCACTATTTCAACTTATCAGGGAGTTGGCAAACATGTTCCTGACTGCTACGTAGCCATCGCCAAATCTACATTGCAAGTTTACCATAGAGATCTAAGCATAAATTGACACGTTATGCAGAGCATGTGATTATTCGGTATGAATTGAGCGTTAGACCACTGGATGGATTATTCCAGAGAAAACGATAAAGAAAGTGTTCTCTTCCGTTTCGGATTGGGATCCATCTTGCCATTCCTTGATATCATTGAAAGTGCCTTCAAAATGTTATCTTCATTATCGCTATCTGAACTTCAGTCTTGAATGGACCGGAATTGAAGTGATGATTTTGAGGTCTTTAGTCATTATCAGTCTTCTCACCACTTCCTCTCACTCGCTGAACCATTTCTGTTGCTTCTTCATCAGGAAATTGGAAGATATGAAATGTGATAACAGAATCGGAGGCGACTCATGGCATCAAGTGGGCAATCACTGTCGACGCGGTTTTCTCACTGCAATGTTTTTATTTGCACGCTACTTACACGTTCTCTCACCGGGTTTGCAGCCTCACCCATTCACCATGAGACTTGTGAGCGATCTGTCTGGGCAACCTTCGGCCTGATTTGAATACAATTGAACATTTTGGTGCATTTTGAGAGATGTTATAGGAACCAGCCCAGGCGCATTCTACACGAATCACGCGACATGATGGAGAATGATGCAGTCCTACAAGCATAGGTCCTAGAATCTGATTATTTCATGATATTAGAATACACAACAAATATATAGTTCGCAATGATAATTGTCGTCAACTTAATTTGTAAAATATGTCGATAGTATTTACTGATGCGCATTAACTGTTTTATTATACATGCCTGCCGATTGATCAAACCGATTATTGTTTAAAGTTTGCTATGACCATTGATAGGCTATTTATAACCAAGCATTTACAGAACTCTTCTTATTTTATGGCAAAAACAAAACTGAAATTCTTGAATTTTACCAATCAAATACTACCAATATTGGTGCTGTAGAAATACTCAACCATAGATTCATGTATGTGTTTTCAGTGCATCTTATATCGGAACCCAAGCGGCTGAAATGAGCCGACCGGGTCTGGAGCAGAAATTTCCCGAATTCTCTATGAAAACTTCCCGGTGAGTGATCAGACTGCATTTTTGCACATTTGTCTCATGCATTCTGTTTTTACAAAATAATAATAATGAGACGTTTATCTCAAGCGCCGCAAGTGGAATTCGTGGGCTCAAGTCATGCACAGAGACAGATATATTCCGTACATAGCAATGCAAGAACTGAACAAGAAAAAACCCGGGTTTAGTCACAAAGCAAAAAACCAGCAGATCGTCGAAAAAGGTGCAATATGAAATAGTACATGCGATAACTATTACATAGTAAATCCGTTTTTGATAACTTAGCCATAGATATGAAATAGCTATTACTTCTCATTGCTGTTGCTCACACGGAAATCAAAAACATTTTTGAATAATGGAATCGCTCAGGCAACAAATGATGCAAAGGATGGTCCTCACTATTAACAATCTTCAAGAGGAATTAGTGCCCCTGGATCGTACGGCGGTAACTTTGTGGAACAAACTGTACATTGATAGCAACAATCTGATTTTTCGCAGATAATGCGATGGCGGCAATTGTATAAATGCTCCAATAAGTCGGAACTGGTGGATTGTGTTTTTCAAACATGTTCTAATGCAGAAAAATGCACCTCAATGATGAGATTATTAGGCAAAAATGTTTCAGCTGACGCATCACATAAATGTTTGAGGACGCTTTCTTCGGAATGTTCTCCTCACGTCAATATTCTATCAATAAATACAACGAGCAATCTTAAACAATGTACAATCTGAATTGATGACACTTTCAAAGCTTCAGCATCTCCTTGTATTGACAGTACATTTTGTTATTCTTGTTTCGCACATCGATTTCGTAGTAGAAATTAGACAACTTCTGCACTTTACAGTGGGCAGTCTGGGCATCCAATTCTGTTTTCCATTGCCGGAATGAGAATTTCCTGATTGCCGGATATGATTATCGTTGCGGAATTCCGACCATACTATTTTGCTTGAATGGTGAAGTTTTATTGCGTTACAAATTAATTGGAGCTGATGCCAAAAATGTTCTCCATATTCATCAACCATCTGTTTAATTAACAAATTAATTGAAGAAAACAGGGAATACTACTATTAAACACAATCATTTTAGAATACACAATCCTTTTGTCGACACGTTTCAGCTGAATTTCGTTCAAAGTGTACGTTTGTTGAAAGTCTGCCATGAAACTCTGCAATGAAAGCAATGAAAAATTCGAAAAAGACACTTCCACTTATGGTCTCCGTGGCACAGTGGTGAAGTGCTTGGCCTAGCGATCTTTCTGTCCCGAGGTCGAGCACCGAGAGTGTCATTGGAAGTCGGCAGGAAGGGCATCCGGTCTCCGTGGCACAGTGGTGAAGTGCTTGGCCTAGCGATCTTCTGGTGCAGAGGTCGAGCCCCGAGAGTGTCATTGGAAGTCGGCAGGAAGGGCATCCGGTCTCCGTGGCACAGTGGTGAAGTGCTTGGCCTAGCGATCTTTTGGTCCAGAGGTCGAGCCCCGAAAGTGTCATTGGAAGTCGGCAGGAAGGGCATCCGGTCTCCGTGGCACAGTGGTGAAGTGCTTGGCCTAGCGATCTTCTGGTCCGGAGGTCGAGCCCCGAGAGTGTCATTGGAAGTCGGCAGGAAGGGCATCCGGTCTCCGTGGCACAAAATGGTGAAGTGCTTGGCCTAGCGATCTTCTGGTGCAGAGGTCAAACCCCGAGAGTGTCATTGGAAGTCGGCAGGAAGGGCATCCGCTCTCCGTGGCACAGTGGTGAATTGCTTGGCCTAGCGATCTTCTGGTGCAGAGGTCAAACCCCGAGAGTGTCATTGGAAGTCGGCAGGAAGGGCATCCGGTCTCCGTGGCACAGTGGTCAAGTGCTTGGCCTAGCGATCTTTCTGTCTCGAGGTCGAGCCCCGAGAGTGTCATTGGAAGTCGGCAGGAAGGGCATCCGGTCTCCGTGGTGGAGTGGTGAAGTGCTTGGCCTAGCGATCTTTCTGTCCCGCGGTTGAGGCCCCGAGAGTGTCATTGGAAGTCGGCAGGAAGGGCATCCGGTCTCCGTGCACAGTGGTGAAGTGCTTGGCCTAGCGATCTTCTGGTCCAGAGGTCGAGCCCTGAGAGTGTCATTGGAAGTCGGCCTGACGGTCATCCGGTCTCCGTGCACAGTGGTGAAGTGCTTGGCCTAGCGATCTTTTGGTCCAGAGGTCGAGCCCCGAGAGTGTCATTGGAAGTCGACAGGACGAGCATCCGGTCTCCGTGGCACAGTGGTGAAGTGCTTGGCCTAGCGATCTTCTGGTGCAGAGGTCGAGCCCCGAGAGTGTCATTGGAAGTCGGCAGGAAGGGCATCCGGACTAAAAGATCACAGCGCTCCAGACTAAAGTCTGACTGCGTTAGCACTGTCCAAGCCCCCAGTAAGGGGGAGTACTGACGTCAAAACATCATCACTTCCGATTATGGAACATTCGAGAAAACTGCTGTGCCGCATATGAGATAAATAATAAATACTCTACACAAATACTTCATCAAATTATCAGGTTCCAGGTCATCCACATCTCAGGCTAAATCTTTACTAGCAGAATAAATGAATGCAGAAAAATGAATGTCATGAAAAGTTAGCACGAGTAAGTGTGCCGCCTACATGAACTGGAGGTACAGCATTCTACAGCGTTTGTTTCAATCAATGCTCTCCGCATCGCAAACTTTCTTCGAATTCAATTTTCAGTGTTCCGTGTTTCACGTGAAGAAATGAAGCTCATCCACCATTTCTTTGAAGTCCTCGGTTTTCCTGCTTAGTTTTAATTCTGCACTTTGTTATCGAGATTTTACTCATTAGACGCCTCATAGTGTGTTGCTATTCTTGCAGCGACATCAAGCTCGAATAAAAATGGAATTAGAAGTTCGTCTCTTAATGATAGACAATTGATTAGAGCAAGTGTTCCTGTTCTCCATCGGTCAGAAGTATGTAGCATTCACTTCTACCGCTTAAAAAGTCGAAGACAATGAGTGTGAAATGACAAGTCTTCAAATCCTCATCTTCATCGTCTAATTGTCTGACTCTGCTGACCGTTTGACTAATTAAGCTCACCTCAAAAAAGGACCTTTTAATTATACATTACTTTGTCACAAACTTAGCTGTTTGCTCCATCTATTTATCTAATTAACTGCTATGATGCACTACTTGCACTAGCAGAAAGAAGTTCAGTGCACGGAGATTTAAAAAAATAAATGTATAAACCTTGTTTATCCTCGTAACACATGAAACGGAGCCTTTCTTCCATGTGGCCCAGTTGTCATCCATCCCACTCATTCCTTCTGTGCTGAGTGTTTAGTAAGAATGCAGAGTCTGCATATTTCTAGTCTTAGATTTGACCCGACCAAGGTTCGAACCAAGGTCTCCCGAACGCAGAGCGAACAGTCTACCACAAGGCCACTGCACCAAGGTCTCTCGGACGCAGAGCGAACAGTCTACCACAAGGCCACTGCACCAAGGTCTCCCGGACGCAGAGCGAACACTCTACCACAAGGCTACTGCACCAAGGTCTCCCGGACGCAGAGCGAACACTCTACCACAAGGCCACTGCACCAAGGTCTCCCGGACGCAGAGCGAACACTCTACCACAAGGCCACTGCACCAAGGTCTCCCGGACGCAGAGCGAACAGTCTACCGCAAGGCTACTGCACCAAGGTCTCCCGGACGCAGAGCGAACACTCTACCACAAGGCCACTGCACCAAGGTCTCCCTGACGCAGAGCGAACAGTCTACCACAAGGCCACTGCACCAAGGTCTCCCTGACGCAGAGCGAACACTCTACCACAAGGCCACTCCACCAAGGTCTCCCGGACGCAGAGCGAACAGTATACCAAAAGGCTACTGCACCAAGGTCTCCCGGACGCAGAGCGAACAGTCTACCGCAAGGCCACTGCACCAAGGTCTCCCGGACGCAGAGCGAACAGTCTACCACAAGGCCACTGCACCAAGGTCTCCCGGACGCAGAGCGAACAGTATACCGCAAGGCCACTCCACCAAGGTCTCCCGGACGCAGAGCGAACAGTATACCAAAAGGCTACTGCACCAAGGTCTCCCGGACGCAGAGCGAACAGTCTACCACAAGGCCACTGCACCAAGGTCTCCCTGACGCAGAGCGAACACTCTACCAAAAGGCTACTGCACCAAGGTCTCCCGGACGCAGAGCGAACACTCTACCACAAGGCCACTGCACCAAGGTCTCCCGGACGCAGAGCGAACACTCTACCACAAGGCCACTGCACCAAGGTCTCCCGGACGCAGAGCGAACACTCTACCACAAGGCCACTGCACCAAGGTCTCCCGGACGCAGAGCGAACACTCTACCACAAGGCCACTGCACCAAGGTCTCCCGGACGCAGAGCGAACACTCTACCACAAGGCCACTGCACCAAGGTCTGCCGGACGCAGAGCGAACAGTCTACCACAAGGCCACTCCACCAAGGTCTCCCGGACGCAGAGCGAACAGTCTACCACAAGGCCACTGCACCAAGATCTCCCGGACGCAGAGCGAACAGTCTACCGCAGGGCTTTGTAACATTACTTTACGCGGCGCCTTGTTACTTTACTTTACTGAATTTACTTTCAATCGTTCGAACCACCACTGTACTGTACAAGGATCTTTGGCGAGTGGTCATTGTAAAAATGAAGACTTTTGCAACTGATTTATGTCTATGTTGCATCATTAGTTAATGTTTAGAAATCATTTAGTTCCTGAAGCCCTATGGAAAACCTGTTAATTATTCCAGCATGCAGATGTCATATTTTCACGATAAAATGGATTCTTACTCTTGATAAATAATGTTGTAGTGCATCAAAGTCGAGTGACAGACAGACTAAGCTCCGAAGAAAGGTAATTAAATCTTCCTCTTCCCAACTCTGATTGTTTCCCATCAGGAAGTAGGGATTCACAGTTGATTCATCATTCCTAATAAAAGGGGGTCATGGGACTACACTGCAAATCATGATGTGACAAATATGTGATGGAACATGTAAAAGATCAACCTGAAGAATGCCACTGACACAATGTGCCACAATGTGAATATTCTGTCAAATTATACGAGTATGTGACACAACCTGACGCAATGTGATAATAATCTGTCACATTATATGTGACACAACCTGACAAGATGTGACAATAATCTGTCACATTATATGTGACACAACCTGACGCAATGTGGCAATAATCTGTCACATTATATGTGACATAACCTGACACAATGTGACAATAATCTGTCACATTATATGTGACACAACCTGACGCAATGTGACTATTCTGTCATATTATATGTGACACAACCTGACGCAATGTGACAATAATCTGTCATATTATATGTGACACAACCTGACGCAATGTGACTATTCTGTCATATTATATGTGACACAACCTGACGCAATGTGACAATAATCTGTCACATTATATGTGACACAACCTGACGCAATGTGACTATTCTGTCACATTATATGTGACACAACCTGACGCAATGTGGCAATAATCTGTCACATTATATGTGACACAACCTGACGCAATGTGACTATTCTCATATTATATGTGACACAATCTGACGCAATGTGACAATAATCTGTCACATTATATGTGACACAACCTGACGCAATGTGACTATTCTGCCACATTATATGTGACACAACCTGACGCATGTGACTATTCTGTCACATTATATGTGACACAACCTGACGCAATGTGACTATTCTGTCACATTATATGTGACACAACCTGACGCAATGTGACAATAATCTGTCACATTATATGTGACACAACCTGACGCAATGTGACTATTCTGCCACATTATATGTGACACAACCTGACGCATGTGACTATTCTGTCACATTATATGTGACACAACAGACGCAATGTGACTATTCTCATATTATATGTAACACAACCTGACGCAATGTGACAATAATCTGTCACATTATATGTGACACAACCTGACGCAATGTGACTATTCTGTCACATTATATGTGACACAACCTGACGCAATGTGACTATTCTGTCATATTATATGTGACACAACCTGACACAATGTGACAATAATCTGTCACATTATATGTGACACAACCTGACGGAATGTGACAATAATCTGTCACATTATATGTGACACAACCTGACGCAATGTGACTATTCTCATATTATATGTGACACAACCTGACGAAATGTGACAATAATCTGTCACATTATATGTGACACAACCTGACGCAATGTGACAATAATCTGTCACATTATATGTGACACAACCTGACGCAAAGTGACTATTCTTTCACATTATATGTGACACAACCTGACGAAATGTGACTATTCTCATGTTATATGTGACACAACCTGACGCAATGTGACAATAATCTGTCACATTATATGTGACACAACCTGACGCGATGTGACAATAATCTGTCACATTATATGTGGCACAATCTGACGCAATGTGACTATTCTGTCACATTATATGTGACACAACCTGACGTAATGTGACTATTCTGTCACATTATATGTGACACAACCTGACGCAATGTGACTATTCTGTCACATTATATGTGACACAACCTGACGCAATGTGACAATATTCTGTCACATTATATGTGACACAACCTGACGCAATTTGACTATTCTCATATTATATGTGACACAACCTGACGCAATGTGACAATAATCTGTCACATTATATGTGACACAACCTGACGCAATGTGGCAATAATCTGTCACATTATATGTGACACAACCTGACGCAATGTGACAATAATCTGTCACATTATATATGACACAACCTGACGCAATGTGACTATTCTGTCACATTATATGTGACACAACCTGACGCAATGTGACTATTCTTTCACATTATATGTGACACAACCTGACGCAATGTGACTATTCTCATATTATATGTGACACAACCTGACGCAATGTGACAATAATCTGTCACATTATATGTGACACAACCTGACGCAATGTGACAATAATCTGTCACATTATATGTGACACAACCTGACGCAATGTGACTATTCTTTCACATTATATGTGACACAACCTGACGCAATGTGACTATTCTCATATTATATGTGACACAACCTGACGCAATGTGACAATAATCTGTCACATTATATGTGACACAACCTGACGCAATGTGACAATATACTGTCACATTATATGTGACACAACCTGACGCAATGTGACAATTCTGTCACATTATATGTGACATAACCTGACACAATGTGACAATAATCTGTCACATTATATGTGACACAACCTGACGCAATGTGACTATTCTGTCATATTATATGTGACACAACCTGACGCAATGTGACAATAATCTGTCATTTTATATGTGACACAACCTGACGCAATGTGACTATTCTGTCATATTATATGTGACACAACCTGACGCAATGTGACAATAATCTGTCACATTATATGTGACACAACCTGACGCAATGTGACTATTCTGTCACATTATATGTGACACAAGCTGACGCAATGTGACAATAATCTGTCACATTATATGTGACACAACCTGACGCAATGTGACTATTCTCATATTATATGTGACACAACCTGACGCAATGTGACAATAATCTGTCACATTATATGTGACACAACCTGACGCAATGTGACTATTCTCATATTATATGTGACACAATCTGACGCAATGTGACAATAATCTGTCACATTATATGTGACACAACCTGACGCAATGTGACTATTACTGATTATTATTAATTTACTGATGTCTATATCAGTCAACGAGGTCCGGAACATTGAGTTTGAACTGTATGCAATTGTGCTTCAACATTGAATGCTCCATTTCAGAAATGGCTCATGCAGACACAATTTCATCATGCAGGAACATGGACGACGGCGCATTTGAACTCAATTCACCCACAGCAAATATCGGGACGTGTAAAAACTGTACCACGCAAGTATCAGAAACTGATATTCACTTAAAATGCGACCGTTGTGATCTCATCTTTCATGTTTCATGCATTGAACTTCCTGACTATGAAATTGTAAAGTACTTTCGCCATAGTAAAAGAAAATTTATTTGCAAAACCTGCATAATCAAGCTGCATCCTACAGACATACAAAACATACACGACTACACAAAAAACAGAACACGAAGCAGTCACACACAAACACACGAAACAGAAGATCAACAAAAAATCAAACTTTACGAAAAAACAAAAAAAGATTTACTGAAATCCATCGATGCATATGAAAACGAAATTCGAAAGAAAGAACAAGAGGCACTGGAATTACAAGCAAGGATCAATGGATTGGAAACCGAATTACAAAAGCAGCATCAAGAAATAAAAGAAGTACACTGCATGTATACAAAAATGAGAAGACATGAAAATGAAACAAAGAAAATCCACCACGAAAGTGAAAGTGACAGTGACAATGAGAGTGAAACAGATGATGAAGAACTAAAAGAAGTGTTATATGGAAGACAAATGTTCAAAGAAATTAGAAAGATATCTGAAAACATGAAAAAAATTGAAGCGGAAATACAGAGAAACAGCGAATTTAGAAGAACAATACAACAGCAACAAGAACGACAGCAACAACAACAACAACAACAACAGCATCTACAATGGCAACCAAGATATCATCACAATGACAGAAGAATGATATGTTATTTCTGCAGGAAGCCGGGACATCACATCAGAGACTGCTGGAACAGACAGAAACGAAATTTAAATAATAGCAGATATTATGACAGAAACGGGAGCCACAACCGGCGGAACGAACGATATGGACAGGATGAGCGAAGAAGAAGATACGATGATAGGCGTCATGGAAGATACGAAGATCAACATGAACAATACGACAACCGGAGAGAAGTTGACAGATACAACAACGAAAGACAAAGAATAGCAGAGGAAGAAGAACGATTCAGAGTAACGAGGACCGGGAGCAACAACACACACATACAACACTACACACCAACACGCATACTACATCACCGAACTGAAACACGACAGCGATCACCTGTAAGACCTTTCGTTTAGCACGCCAATGGAAGGAGAGGATGAAGACGAATTCACTGAATATTTGAATATTAAGTACGTCAACATAAACGGACTCAATGATGATAAAATTTTAAATTCTGACTTGATGAATGATATGGAAAATGCTGATATAATTTGCTTCTGTGAAACTCATTTGAAAGATATTGATAACTTTCCCATTATCAAAAATTATGAAGGTCACCACTCAATAGGAAAAAAAGAATGCAAACTTGGTAGAAACATAAAAGGAATATCAATATTCTTCAAAGATAGTTTAATCAATCTCAAATTTGAAAATATTGTGAATTATAAAGGCACAGTCATGATCGAAAAGATATCAAGCACTAAATTTCGTTGTTTTAAAGATATTTACCTAATTATCTGCTACAGAGGTAACAAAGAATCAAGATATAAAGATAAACAGTTTTTTCAAATCATTAAGAATTATATCCTCCAATACAATATGGAAAAATATAATCCTTATCGGAGATTTGAATGGACGGATTGGACTAGAAAATGACAACCTACACTTCGGTATTCCAAAAAGAGTATCTGCTGATACAACATTAAATAATTATGGTCGTGATATACTAACATTTTGCAATGAAACTAAATTGATCATAGCAAATGGTAGATTTGAGATAGAGGAATCCAAGGGTATGTGCACTTTTCATTGTGTTCAAGATATTACAGTAAAAAAATCTATGATAGATTATTTCATATTATCGGAATCAATTTTGACATTATTGGATAAGTTTAAAATCAGTCACCCTGTCTTATATACTGACCACTCACCGATAGAAATAACTCTAAAATTAACAACAAATAATGTCCAAAAGGAAAATAAGGAACCGAAGCAAATTCCTTTCCAACACTGTAAAATATTTCCCTATAAATGGACCCACGGAAATAATGTAAGCTTTGATGATACTATATTCCAAAGAAATTGTGAGGCTCTATCGAATAAAATTGACGCTCAATTGATGAATTGTAATGACATATATACAGAGCTTTTACAAATAAAAGATGAATCTACTATTCCTATAAATAGAATTAAGAAATCGAAATACTCGGGAAAAATAACAAAACTTAGAAATTTACATAGGAAAAATGTTACTATTTTCAAGCAGAATCAATCTGATAACAATTTGAAAAATTTACTAGTTTCCAAGAGACAACTAAAAACAGAAATTAGAAAAGAAAAAAGAAAGATAAAAAGTGATAATATAGATAAACTTATCTTTGCTAAAGAGACCAATGATCAAAAAAGCTATTGGAAGCTAATTAACAAAAATAAGAAACCTGTAATAACAAGCAATCTATCTGCTCAAGATTTCCTTAATCAAATTTTAAATGTAGACCGTTATCATTCCTATAAAACGACTACTGATAATCAGATTGAAATTAAAGAAATAAACTGCGATGAACATTTAGATACCATGATCACAAAAAATGAAATAAAGCAAACTATAAAATTAATGAAAAGCGGTAAATCAAGTGGTCCAGATAAATTGGTATACGAAATGTTTAAAATAAATGACAATTCAATACACATTTTACAAAATCTGTTCAACAAAATTATGACTGAAAATGACGAAATACCATTCTCCACAAGTTGGATTACTCCTATCTATAAATCTGGAAATAAAAATGATGCAACCAGTTACAGGTATATAAATTTGAGTTCAAGTGTCGAAAAAATATTAACGAAAATTTTGAATGAACGATTGAATGAATTGTTATATCATCATAAAATAATTCACGAATGCCAGATAGGATTTCGAAAGGGTAATTCCACCGTTGATGGAATCTTTATCGTTAAAGAAATTAGCCAAATATATAAGAATTACAAACAGCCT
The DNA here is from genome assembly GCA_907163375.1 of Prostheceraeus crozeri. NCBI lineage: Eukaryota > Metazoa > Platyhelminthes > Polycladida > Euryleptidae > Prostheceraeus > Prostheceraeus crozeri. The sequence goes on along the minus strand of CAJQUW010007592.1, from coordinate 36,220 downwards.
CTCTATCTATGTTTCATAGATTTATCAAAGGCATTTGACTCGGTTCCAAAAACTTTAGTTATTAAGACGTTACAATCTGTTTTACCAAACAGCAATTTTCTCCGTCTAATGACCAAACTAATAATTGATAAGAAATATAGAATACTATATAATGGAAATGAAACTGATTTATTTACATTGCAAAATGGTGTGCCTCAAGGAGACAGTTTGTCGCCGACTTTATTCTCATTATTTATGAATAGTTTAATAAACGAAATTCATTCTAAGATAAATGAAATCAATGCAGCTAATATCGGTCATATCAAAATTCCTTGTTTAATATACGCCGATGACATTGTGCTAATGAGTAACGATAAAACTGGATTAATTGATCAAATCAAAATTGCTCACTTCTTTTGTCGGAAAAATGGACTGAAAATTAATTATGAAAAAACAAAAGTAATGATTCAAAATGATAAATATGATCATGATTATCTTGACATTGACTTCAACGTCGAGAAGAGACGAATTGAGATAGTAAAGGAATATAAATATCTGGGTCTATGGCTCTCACATAACACTAAAAAGCACCTTGAATACTTGTGTAAAAAGGGTAACAAATTTGCCTATCTGACAGCAAAAAAATTAAGAGAATTTGGACATGTGAATGGATTAGTCGTGAAGAATACGTTCGACATGCTAACTTTATCAAAAATGAAATACGGTGGAGAATTTTGTTTTCACAACAAACTATCTGATCTCAATAAAATTCAAGCACAATTTTACAAACGTTTCTATCATTTGAATAACACGACAGCAAACTATTGCCTGAATGGCGAATTTGGTCTGCTGCCATTTGAATATCATTTTTACAAAGCAGCAATCAATTATTGGATTAAAATAGTTTTTTGTGATGGCAATAATATCATAAAAATGTGCTACAACCACATAAAAGAAAACTTAGTTGAAATGAAATATTCCTATACCTGGTGTTGGCGTATACAAAAACTCCTGAAACAGTTGAATTTATTATATCTTTGGCAAAATCAAAAACATTTACAGATAAGTGAGAGAAAATGCAAGTCCATTGTCAAAACGCGATTAATAGAGCACTTTAGAAATGAATGGTTGGACAGCGCTAAGAAGAGTCAAACCGGCATGGACTATTTAGAATTAACGCAATTTGACTGTCAGTTGAAGAACTACTTAACCTTCAATTTCAATCAGAAAGATGTCATAACTTTGCTAAAATTTAGATGTGGAAACCATGATTTAATGGTAAGAATAGGCAGTTATAAAAACAGATTTGCTTATGAAGATCGAATCTGCAATTTATGCGCTGAACAAAAGGTGGAAACAATATTTCATTTCATTTGTGAATGCACCTTATACAATGATATCAGAACACGTTTCATACCATTCTGTATTGATGCTTCTAAATACGATTTCTATGACATGATGCAGAAGCTAAATGTAGGTAATCTATTGAAGTTAACGAAATACATCAGAATGGCCAATGACATTAGAGCAATAAAGAAATCGGAAGGGTACTTGTTAGGTGATTAATATTCACATGCATCGTATTGAGAAAGATTATCGACGATCAGTCTAAATCATTTTCGTGCTGAACGAGGAGGTCCGGAGCAACGTGCAATTTTGCAAGATTAAAAACGCGTGATTTTCCTCTGAATTACAGGTAAGTTTAACTTTGATAGTCATTCATTTATTTTAAAATATGTAATGATGATAAATAAGACCCTTTTTCTGCTCCGGACCTCATGTTCAATAAATAATTGTGATTATACTTTGCAAATCGACTAGGAAAGGAATTTACCAATCTTGATACTTAAATATAACACTAACTTCATCATGCCGTTTATGTTATTCAACTAATATCTCCTGACCATTATTAGAAATTGATGCATCAAATGGTGAATTACATTTGCAGGTCCTCTCCTTCCAGCGTGACTGATATTTTTTCATCTCAGCTATCATTTCATTGTCTCATCTCGAAATTGTAAATAGATATCATCACAAATTGTCATGCGCATCATAATTTGTAATCATCATGATAATGAACGTGTTTTCATTTTTGAAAAATAAACGTTTCTGACTTCTGACTTCTGACTTCTGACTTCTGACTTCTATTCTGTCACATTATATGTGACACAACCTGACGCAATGTGACAATAATCTGTCACATTATATGTGACACAATCTGACGCAATGTGACTATTCTGCGACATTATATGTGACACAACCCGACGCATGTGACTATTCTGTCACATTATATGTGACACAACCTGACGCAATGTGACTATTCTCATATTATATGTAACACAACCTGACACAATGTGACAATCATCTGTCACATTATATGTGACACAACCTGACGCAATGTGACTATTCTGTCACATTATATGTGACACAACCTGACGCAATGTGACTATTCTGTCATATTATATGTGACACAACCTGACGCAATGTGACAATAATCTGTCACATTATATGTGACACAACCTGACGCAGTGTGACTATTCTCCTACATTATATTCGACACAACCTGACGCAATGTGACTATTCTCATATTATATGTGACACAACCTGACGCAATGTGACAATAATCTGTCACATTATATGTGACACAACCTGACGCAATGTGACTATTCTTTCACATTATATGTGACACAACCTGACGCAATGTGACTATTCTCATATTATGTGTGACACAACCTGACGCAATGTGACTATTCTCATATTATATGTGACACAACCTGACGCAATGTGACAATAATCTGTCACATTATATGTGACACAACCTGACGCAATGTGACTATTCTGTCACATTATATGTGACACAACCTGACGCGATGTGACAATAATCTGTCACATTATATGTGACACAACCTGACGCAATGTGACTATTCTGTCACATTATATGTGACACAACCTGACGTAATGTGACTATTCTGTCACATTATATGTGACACAACCTGACGCAATGTGACTATTCTGTCACATTATATGTGACACAACCTGACTCAATGTGACAATAATCTGTCACATTATATGTGACACAACCTGACGCAATGTGACTATTCTGTCACATTATATGTGACACAACCTGACGCAATGTGACTATTCTGTCACATTATATGTGACACAACCTGACGCAATGTGACAATAATCTGTCACATTATATGTGACACAACCTGACGCAATGTGACTATTCTTTCACATTATATGTGACACAACCTGACGCAATGTGACTATTCTCATATTATATGTGACACAACCTGACGCAATGTGACTATTCTGTCACATTATATGTGACACAACCTGACGCAATGTGACTATTCTTTCACATTATATGTGACACAACCTGACGCAATGTGACAATAATCTGTCACATTATATGTGACACAGCCTGACGCAATGTGACAATAATCTGTCACATTATATGTGACACAACCTGACGCAATGTGACTATTGTCATATTATATGTGACACAACCTGACGCAATGTGACAATAATCTGTCACATTATATGTGACACAACCTGACGCAATGTGACTATTCTCCTACATTATATTCGACACAACCTGACGCAATGTGACTATTCTCATATTATATGTAACACAACCTGACGCAATGTGACAATAATCTGTCACATTATATGTGACACAACCTGACACAATGCGATAATAATCTGTCACATTATATGTGACACAACCTGACGCAATGTGACTATTCTGTTACATTATATGTGACACAACCTGACGTAATGTGACTATTCTCATATTATATGTGACACAACCTGACAAAATGTGACAATAATCTGTCACATTATATGTGACACAACCTGACGCAATGTGACTATTCTGTCACATTATATGTGACACAACCTGACGCAATTTGACTATTCTCATATTATATGTGACACAACCTGACGCAATGTGACAATAATCTGTCACATTATATGTGACACAACCTGACGCAATGTGACTATTCTGTCACATTATATGTGACACAACCTGACGCAATGTGACTATTCTGCCACATTATATGTGACACAACCTGACGCAATGTGACTATTCTGTCACATTATATGTGACACAACCTGATGCAATGTGACTATTCTGTCACATTATATGTGACACAACCTGACGCGATGTGATTATTCTGTCACATTATATGTGACACAACCTGACGCAATGTGACAATAATCTGTCACATTATATGTGACACAACCTGACGCAATGTGACAATAATCTGTCACATTATATGTGACACAACCTGACGCAATGTGACTATTCTGTCACATTATATGTGACACAACCTGTAGCAATGTGACTATTCTGCCACATTATATGTGACACAACCTGACGCAATGTGACAATTCTGTCACATTATATGTGACACAACCTGACGCAATGTGACAATAATCTGTCACATTATATGTGACACAGCCTGACGCAATGTGACAATAATCTGTCACATTATATGTGACACAACCTGACGCAATGTGACTATTCTGTCACATTATATGTGACACAACCTGACGCAATGTGACAATAATCTGTCACATTATATGTGACACAACCTGACGCAATGTGACAATAATCTGTCACATAATATGTGACACAACCTGACGAAATGTGACAATAATCTGTCACATTATATGTGACACAACCTGACGCAATGTGACTATTCTCATATTATATGTGACACAACCTGACGCAATGTGACAATAATCTGTCACATTATATGTGACACAACCTGACGCAATGTGACTATTCTTTCACATTATATGTGACACAACCTGACGCAATGTGACTATTCTCATATTATATGTGACACAACCTGACGCAATGTGACAATAATCTGTCACATTATATGTGACACAACCTGACGCGATGTGACAATAATCTGTCACATTATATGTGACACAACCTGACGCAATGTGACTATTCTGTCACATTATATGTGACACAACCTGACGTAATGTCACTATTCTGTCACATTATATGTGACACAACCTGACGCAATGTGACTATTCTGTCACATTATATGTGACACAACCTGACGCAATGTGACAATAATCTGTCACATTATATGTGACACAACCTGACGCAATGTGACTATTCTTTCACATTATATGTGACACAACCTGACGCAATGTGACTATTCTCATATTATATGTGACACAACCTGACGCAATGTGACAATAATCTGTCACATTATATGTGACACAACCTGACGCAATATGACTATTCTGTCACATTATATGTGACACAACCTGACGCAATGGGACTATTCTGTCACATTATATGTGACACAACCTGACGCAATGTGACTATTGTCATATTATATGTGACACAACCTGACGCAATGTGACAATAATCTGTCACATTATATGTGACACAACCTGACGCAATGTGACTATTCTCCTACATTATATTCGACACAACCTGACGCAATGTGACTATTCTCATATTATATGTGACACAACCTGACGCAATGTGACAATAATCTGTCACATTATATGTGACACAACCTGACGCAATGTGACTATTCTGTCACATTATATGTGACACAACCTGTAGCAATGTGACTATTCTGCCACATTATATGTGACACAACCTGACGCAATGTGACAATTCTGTCACATTATATGTGACACAACCTGACGCAATGTGACAATAATCTGTCACATTATATGTGACACAGCCTGACGCAATGTGACAATAATCTGTCACATTATATGTGACACAACCTGACGCAATGTGACTATTCTGTCACATTATATGTGACACAACCTGACGCAATGTGACAATAATCTGTCACATTATATGTGACACAACCTGACGCAATGTGACAATAATCTGTCACATAATATGTGACACAACCTGACGAAATGTGACAATAATCTGTCACATTATATGTGACACAACCTGACGCAATGTGACTATTCTCATATTATATGTGACACAACCTGACGCAATGTGACAATAATCTGTCACATTATATGTGACACAACCTGACGCAATGTGACTATTCTTTCACATTATATGTGACACAACCTGACGCAATGTGACTATTCTCATATTATATGTGACACAACCTGACGCAATGTGACAATAATCTGTCACATTATATGTGACACAACCTGACGCGATGTGACAATAATCTGTCACATTATATGTGACACAACCTGACGCAATGTGACTATTCTGTCACATTATATGTGACACAACCTGACGTAATGTCACTATTCTGTCACATTATATGTGACACAACCTGACGCAATGTGACTATTCTGTCACATTATATGTGACACAACCTGACGCAATGTGACAATAATCTGTCACATTATATGTGACACAACCTGACGCAATGTGACTATTCTTTCACATTATATGTGACACAACCTGACGCAATGTGACTATTCTCATATTATATGTGACACAACCTGACGCAATGTGACAATAATCTGTCACATTATATGTGACACAACCTGACGCAATGTGACTATTCTGTCACATTATATGTGACACAACCTGACGCGATGTGACAATAATCTGTCACATTATATGTGACACAACCTGACGCAATGTGACTATTCTGTCACATTATATGTGACACAACCTGACGTAATGTGACTATTCTGTCACATTATATGTGACACAACCTGACGCAATGTGACTATTCTGTCACATTATATGTGACACAACCTGACTCAATGTGACAATAATCTGTCACATTATATGTGACACAACCTGACGCAATGTGACTATTCTGTCACATTATATGTGACACAACCTGACGCAATGTGACTATTCTGTCACATTATATGTGACACAACCTGACGCAATGTGACAATAATCTGTCACATTATATGTGACACAACCTGACGCAATGTGACTATTCTTTCACATTATATGTGACACAACCTGACGCAATGTGACTATTCTCATATTATATGTGACACAACCTGACGCAATGTGACTATTCTGTCACATTATATGTGACACAACCTGACGCAATGTGACTATTCTTTCACATTATATGTGACACAACCTGACGCAATGTGACAATAATCTGTCACATTATATGTGACACAGCCTGACGCAATGTGACAATAATCTGTCACATTATATGTGACACAACCTGACGCAATGTGACTATTGTCATATTATATGTGACACAACCTGACGCAATGTGACAATAATCTGTCACATTATATGTGACACAACCTGACGCAATGTGACTATTCTCCTACATTATATTCGACACAACCTGACGCAATGTGACTATTCTCATATTATATGTAACACAACCTGACGCAATGTGACAATAATCTGTCACATTATATGTGACACAACCTGACACAATGCGATAATAATCTGTCACATTATATGTGACACAACCTGACGCAATGTGACTATTCTGTTACATTATATGTGACACAACCTGACGTAATGTGACTATTCTCATATTATATGTGACACAACCTGACAAAATGTGACAATAATCTGTCACATTATATGTGACACAACCTGACGCAATGTGACTATTCTGTCACATTATATGTGACACAACCTGACGCAATTTGACTATTCTCATATTATATGTGACACAACCTGACGCAATGTGACAATAATCTGTCACATTATATGTGACACAACCTGACGCAATGTGACTATTCTGTCACATTATATGTGACACAACCTGACGCAATGTGACTATTCTGCCACATTATATGTGACACAACCTGACGCAATGTGACTATTCTGTCACATTATATGTGACACAACCTGATGCAATGTGACTATTCTGTCACATTATATGTGACACAACCTGACGCGATGTGATTATTCTGTCACATTATATGTGACACAACCTGACGCAATGTGACAATAATCTGTCACATTATATGTGACACAACCTGACGCAATGTGACAATAATCTGTCACATTATATGTGACACAACCTGACGCAATGTGACTATTCTGTCACATTATATGTGACACAACCTGTAGCAATGTGACTATTCTGCCACATTATATGTGACACAACCTGACGCAATGTGACAATTCTGTCACATTATATGTGACACAACCTGACGCAATGTGACAATAATCTGTCACATTATATGTGACACAGCCTGACGCAATGTGACAATAATCTGTCACATTATATGTGACACAACCTGACGCAATGTGACTATTCTGTCACATTATATGTGACACAACCTGACGCAATGTGACAATAATCTGTCACATTATATGTGACACAACCTGACGCAATGTGACAATAATCTGTCACATAATATGTGACACAACCTGACGAAATGTGACAATAATCTGTCACATTATATGTGACACAACCTGACGCAATGTGACTATTCTCATATTATATGTGACACAACCTGACGCAATGTGACAATAATCTGTCACATTATATGTGACACAACCTGACGCAATGTGACTATTCTTTCACATTATATGTGACACAACCTGACGCAATGTGACTATTCTCATATTATATGTGACACAACCTGACGCAATGTGACAATAATCTGTCACATTATATGTGACACAACCTGACGCGATGTGACAATAATCTGTCACATTATATGTGACACAACCTGACGCAATGTGACTATTCTGTCACATTATATGTGACACAACCTGACGTAATGTCACTATTCTGTCACATTATATGTGACACAACCTGACGCAATGTGACTATTCTGTCACATTATATGTGACACAACCTGACGCAATGTGACAATAATCTGTCACATTATATGTGACACAACCTGACGCAATGTGACTATTCTTTCACATTATATGTGACACAACCTGACGCAATGTGACTATTCTCATATTATATGTGACACAACCTGACGCAATGTGACAATAATCTGTCACATTATATGTGACACAACCTGACGCAATATGACTATTCTGTCACATTATATGTGACACAACCTGACGCAATGGGACTATTCTGTCACATTATATGTGACACAACCTGACGCAATGTGACTATTGTCATATTATATGTGACACAACCTGACGCAATGTGACAATAATCTGTCACATTATATGTGACACAACCTGACGCAATGTGACTATTCTCCTACATTATATTCGACACAACCTGACGCAATGTGACTATTCTCATATTATATGTGACACAACCTGACGCAATGTGACAATAATCTGTCACATTATATGTGACACAACCTGACGCAATGTGACTATTCTGTCACATTATATGTGACACAACCTGTAGCAATGTGACTATTCTGCCACATTATATGTGACACAACCTGACGCAATGTGACAATTCTGTCACATTATATGTGACACAACCTGACGCAATGTGACAATAATCTGTCACATTATATGTGACACAGCCTGACGCAATGTGACAATAATCTGTCACATTATATGTGACACAACCTGACGCAATGTGACTATTCTGTCACATTATATGTGACACAACCTGACGCAATGTGACAATAATCTGTCACATTATATGTGACACAACCTGACGCAATGTGACAATAATCTGTCACATAATATGTGACACAACCTGACGAAATGTGACAATAATCTGTCACATTATATGTGACACAACCTGACGCAATGTGACTATTCTCATATTATATGTGACACAACCTGACGCAATGTGACAATAATCTGTCACATTATATGTGACACAACCTGACGCAATGTGACTATTCTTTCACATTATATGTGACACAACCTGACGCAATGTGACTATTCTCATATTATATGTGACACAACCTGACGCAATGTGACAATAATCTGTCACATTATATGTGACACAACCTGACGCGATGTGACAATAATCTGTCACATTATATGTGACACAACCTGACGCAATGTGACTATTCTGTCACATTATATGTGACACAACCTGACGTAATGTCACTATTCTGTCACATTATATGTGACACAACCTGACGCAATGTGACTATTCTGTCACATTATATGTGACACAACCTGACGCAATGTGACAATAATCTGTCACATTATATGTGACACAACCTGACGCAATGTGACTATTCTTTCACATTATATGTGACACAACCTGACGCAATGTGACTATTCTCATATTATATGTGACACAACCTGACGCAATGTGACAATAATCTGTCACATTATATGTGACACAACCTGACGCAATATGACTATTCTGTCACATTATATGTGACACAACCTGACGCAATGGGACTATTCTGTCACATTATATGTGACACAACCTGACGCAATGTGACTATTGTCATATTATATGTGACACAACCTGACGCAATGTGACAATAATCTGTCACATTATATGTGACACAACCTGACGCAATGTGACTATTCTCCTACATTATATTCGACACAACCTGACGCAATGTGACTATTCTCATATTATATGTGACACAACCTGACGCAATGAGACAATAATCTGTCACATTATATGTGACACAACCTGACACAATGCGATAATAATCTGTCACATTATATGTGACACAACCTGACGCAATGTGACTATTCTGTTACATCATATGTGACACAACCTGACGTAATGTGACTATTCTCATATTATATGTGACACAACCTGACGAAATGTGACAATAATCTGTCACATTATATGTGACACAACCTGACGCAATGTGACTATTCTGTCACATTATATGTGACACAACCTGACGCAATTTGACTGTTCTCATATCATATGTGACAAAACCTGACGCAATGTGACAATAATCTGTCACATTATATGTGACACAACCTGACGCAATGTGACTATTCTGTCACATTATATGTGACACAACCTGACGCAATGTGACTATTCTGTCATATTATATGTGACACAACCTGACGCAATGTGACAATAATCTGTCACATTATATGTGACACAACCTGACGAAATGTGACAATAATCTGTCACATTATATGTGACACAACCTGACGCAATGTGACTATTCTCATATTATATGTGACACAACCTGACGAAATGTGACAATAATCTGTCACATTATATGTGACACAACCTGACGCAATGTGACAATAATCTGTCACATTATATGTGACACAACCTGACGCAATGTGACTATTCTTTCACATTATATGTGACACAACCTGACGCAATGTGACTATTCTCATATTATATGTGACACAACCTGACGCAATGTGACAATAATCTGTCACATTATATGTGACACAACCTGACGCGATGTGACAATAATCTGTCACATTATATGTGACACAACCTGACGCAATGTGACTATTCTGTTACATTATATGTGACACAACCTGACGTAATGTGACTATTCTGTCATATTATATGTGACACAACCTGACGCAATGTGACTATTCTGTCACATTATATGTGACACAACCTGACGCAATGTGACAATAATCTGTCACATTATATGTGACACAACCTGACGCAATGTGATTATTCTGTCACATTATATGTGACACAACCTGACGCAATGTGACTATTCTGTCACATTATATGTGACACAACCTGACGCAATGTGATAATAATCTGTCACATTATATGTGACACAACCTGACGCAATGTGACAATAATCTGTCACATTATATGTGACACAACCTGACGCAATGTGACAATAATCTGTCACATTATATGTGACACAACCTGACGCAATGTGACTATTCTTTCACATTATATGTGACACAACCTGACGCAATGTGACTGTTCTCATATTATATGTGACACAACCTGACGCAATGTGACAATAATCTGTCACATTATATGTGACACAACCTGACGCGATGTGACAATAATCTGTCACATTATATGTGACACAACCTGACGCAATGTGACTATTCTGTCACATTATATGTGACACAACCTGACGCAATGGGACTATTCTGTCACATTATATGTGACACAACCTGACGCAATGTGACTATTGTCATATTATATGTGACACAACCTGACGCAATGTGACAATAATCTGTCACATTATATGTGACACAACCTGACGCAATGTGACTATTCTCCTACATTATATTCGACACAACCTGACGCAATGTGACTATTCTCATATTATATGTAACACAACCTGACGCAATGTGACAATAATCTGTCACATTATATGTGACACAACCTGACACAATGCGATAATAATCTGTCACATTATATGTGACACAACCTGACGCAATGTGACTATTCTGTCACATTATATGTGACACAACCTGACGTAATGTGACTATTCTCATATTATATGTGACACAACCTGACGAAATGTGACAATAATCTGTCACATTATATGTGACACAACCTGACGCAATGTGACTATTCTGTCACATTATATGTGACACAACCTGACGCAATTTGACTATTCTTATATTATATGTGACACAACCTGACGCAATGTGACAATAATCTGTCACATTATATGTGACACAACCTGACGCAATGTGACTATTCTGTCACATTATATGTGACACAACCTGACGCAATGTGACTATTCTGCCACATTATATGTGACACAACCTGACGCAATGTGACTATTCTGTCACATTATATGTGACACAACCTGATGCAATGTGACTATTCTGTCACATTATATGTTACACAACCTGACGCGATGTGACTATTCTGTCACATTATATGTGACACAACCTGACGCAATGTGACAATAATCTGTCACATTATATGTGACATAACCTGACGCAATGTGACAATAATCTGTCACATTATATGTGACACAACCTGACGCAATGTGACAATAATCTGTCACATTATATGTGACACAAACCTGACGCAATGTGACTATTCTGTCACATTATATGTGACACAACCTGTAGCAATGTGACTATTCTGCCACATTATATGTGACACAACCTGACGCAATGTGACAATTCTGTCACATTATATGTGACACAACCTGACGCAATGTGACAATAATCTGTCACATTATATGTGACACAGCCTGACGCAATGTGACAATAATCTGTCACATTATATGTGACACAACCTGACGCAATGTGACTATTCTGTCACATTATATGTGACACAACCTGACGCAATGTGACAATAATCTGTCACATTATATGTGACACAACCTGACGCAATGTGACAATAATCTGTCACATTATAAGTGACACAACCTGACGAAATGTGACAATAATCTGTCACATTATATGTGACACAACCTGACGCAATGTGACTATTCTCATATTATATGTGACACAACCTGACGAAATGTGACAATAATCTGTCACATTATATGTGACACAACCTGACGCAATGTGACAATAATCTGTCACATTATATGTGACACAACCTGACGCAATGTGACTATTCTTTCACGTTATATGTGACACAACCTGACGCAATGTGACTATTCTCATATTATATGTGACACAACCTGACGCAATGTGACAATAATCTGTCACATTATATGTGACATAACCTGACGCGATGTGACAATAATCTGTCACATTATATGTGACACAACCTGACGCAATGTGACTATTCTGTCACATTATATGTGACACAACCTGACGTAATGTCACTATTCTGTCACATTATATGTGACACAACCTGACGCAATGTGACTATTCTGTCACATTATATGTGACACAACCTGACGCAATGTGACAATAATCTGTCACATTATATGTGACACAACCTGACGCAATGTGACTATTCTGTCACATTATATGTGACACAACCTGACGCAATGTGACTATTCTGTCACATTATATGTGACACAACCTGACGCAATGTGATAATAATCTGTCACACTATATGTGACACAACCTGACGCAATGTGACTATTCTGTCACATTATATGTGACACAACCTGACGCAATGTGACAATAATCTGTCACATTATATGTGACACAACCTGACGCAATGTGACTATTCTTTCACATTATATGTGACACAACCTGACGCAATGTGACTATTCTCATATTATATGTGACACAACCTGACGCAATGTGACAATAATCTGTCACATTATATGTGACACAACCTGACGCGATGTGACAATAATCTGTCACATTATATGTGACACAACCTGACGCAATGTGACTATTCTGTCACATTATATGTGACACAACCTGACGCAATGGGACTATTCTGTCACATTATATGTGACACAACCTGACGCAATGTGACTATTGTCATATTATATGTGACACAACCTGACGCAATGTGACAATAATCTGTCACATTATATGTGACACAACCTGACGCAGTGTGACTATTCTCCTACATTATATTCGACACAACCTGACGCAATGTGACTATTCTCATATTATATGTGACACAACCTGACGCAATGTGACAATAATCTGTCACATTATATGTGACACAACCTGACACAATGCGATAATAATCTGTCACATTATATGTGACACAACCTGACGCAATGTGACTATTCTGTTACATCATATGTGACACAACCTGACGTAATGTGACTATTCTCATATTATATGTGACACAACCTGACGAAATGTGACAATAATCTGTCACATTATATGCGACACAACCTGACGCAATGTGACTATTCTGTCACATTATATGTGACACAACCTGACGCAATTTGACTGTTCTCATATCATATGTGACACAACCTGACGCAATGTGACAATAATCTGTCACATTATATGTGACACAACCTGACGCAATGTGACTATTCTGTCACATTATATGTGACACAACCTGACGCAATGTGACTATTCTGCCACATTATATGTGACACAACCTGACGCAATGTGACTATTCTGTCACATTATATGTGACACAACCTGACGCGATGTGACTATTCTGTCACATTATATGTGACACAACCTGACGCAATGTGACAATAATCTGTCACATTATATGTGACACAACCTGACGCAATGTGACTATTCTGTCACATTATATGTGACACAACCTGACGCAATGTGACTATTCTGTCACATTATATGTGACACAACCTGACGCAATGTGACTATTCTGTCACATTATATGTGACACAACCTGACGCAATGTGACTATTCTCATATTATATGTGACACAACCTGACGCAATGTGACAATAATCTGTCACATTATATGTGACACAACCTGACGCAATGTGACTATTCTTTCACATTATATGTGACACAACCTGACGCAATGTGACTATTCTCATATTATATGTGACACAACCTGACGCAATGTGACTATTCTCATATTATATGTGACACAACCTGACGAAATGTGACAATAATCTGTCACATTATATGTGCCACAACCTGACGCAATGTGACAATAATCTGTCACATTATATGTGACACAACCTGACGCAATGTGACTATTCTTTCACATTATATGTGACACAACCTGACGCAATGTGACTATTCTCATATTATATGTGACACAACCTGACGCAATGTGACAATAATCTGTCACATTATATGTGCCACAACCTGACGCGATGTGACAATAATCTGTCACATTATATGTGACACAACCTGACGCAATGTGACTATTCTGTCACATTATATGTGACACAACCTGACGCAATGTGACAATAATCTGTCACATTATATGTGACACAACCTGACGCAATGTGACTATTCTGTCACATTATATGTGACACAACCTGACGCAATGTGACTATTCTGTCACATTATATGTGACACAACCTGACGCAATGTGATAATAATCTGTCACATTATATGTGACACAACCTGACGCAATGTGACTATTCTGTCACATTATATGTGACACAACCTGACGCAATGTGACAATAATCTTTCACATTATATGTGACACAACCTGACGCAATGTGACTATTCTTTCACATTATATGTGACACAACCTGACGCAATGTGACTATTCTCATATTATATGTGACACAACCTGACGCAATGTGACAATAATCTGTCACATTATATGTGACACAACCTGACGCGATGTAACAATAATCTGTCACATTATATGTGACACAACCTGACGCAATGTGACTATTCTGTCACATTATATGTGACACAACCTGACGCAATGGGACTATTCTGTCACATTATATGTGACACAACCTGACGCAATGTGACTATTGTCATATTCAATGTGACACAACCTGACGCAATGTGACAATAATCTGTCACATTATATGTGACACAACCTGACGCAATGTGACTATTCTCCTACATTATATTCGACACAACCTGACGCAATGTGACTATTCTTATATTATATGTGACACCACCTTACGCAATGTGACAATAATCTGTCACATTATATGTGACACAACCTGACACAATGCGATAATAATCTGTCACATTATATGTGACACAACCCGACGCAATGTGACTATTCTGTTACATTATATGTGACACAACCTGACGTAATGTGACTATTCTCATATTATATGTGACACAACCTGACGAAATGTGACAATAATCTGTCACATTATATGTGACACAACCTGACGCAATGTGACTATTCTGTCACATTATATGTGACACAACCTGACGCAATTTGACTATTCTCATATTATATGTGACACAACCTGACGCAATGTGACAATAATCTGTCACATTATATGTGACACAACCTGACGTAATGTGACTATTCTGTCACATTATATGTGACACAACCTGACGCAATGTGACTATTCTGTCACATTATATGTGACACAACCTGATGCAATGTGACTATTCTGTCACATTATATGTGACACAACCTGACGCGATGTGACTATTCTGTCACATTATATGTGACACAACCTGACGCAATGTGACAATAATCTGTCACATTATATGTTACACAACCTGACGCAATGTGACAATAATCTGTCACATTATATGTGACACAACCTGACGCAATGTGACAATAATCTGTCACATTATATGTGACACAACCTGACGCAATGTGACTATTCTGTCACATTATATGTGACACAACCTGTAGCAATGTGACTATTCTGCCACATTATATGTGACACAACCTGACGCAATGTGACAATTCTGTCACATTATATGTGACACAACCTGACGCAATGTGACAATAATCTGTCACATTATATGTGACACAACCTGACGCAATGTGACTATTCTGTCACATTATATGTGGCACCACCTGACGCAATGTGACCATAATCTGTCACATTATATGTGACACAACCTGACGCAATGTGACTATTCTTTCACATTATATGTGACACAACCTGACGCAATGTGACTATTCTCATATTATATGTGACACAACCTGACGCAATGTGACAATAATCTGTCACATTATATGTGACACAACCTGACGCGATGTGACAATAATCTGTCACATTATATGTGACACAACCTGACGCAATGTGACTATTCTGTCACATTATATGTGACACAACCTGACGCAATGGGACTATTCTGTCACATTATATGTGACACAACCTGACGCAATGTGACTATTGTCATATTATATGTGACACAACCTGACGCAATGTGACAATAATCTGTCACATTATATGTGACACAACCTGACGCAATGTGACTATTCTCCTACATTATATTCGACACAACCTGACGCAATGTGACTATTCTCATATTATATGTAACACAACCTGACGCAATGTGACAATAATCTGTCACATTATATGTGACACAACCTGACACAATGCGATAATAATCTGTCACATTATATGTGACACAACCTGACGCAATGTGACTATTCTGTTACATTATATGTGACACAACCTGACGTAATGTGACTATTCTCATATTATATGTGACACAACCTGACGAAATGTGACAATAATCTGTCACATTATATGTGACACAACCTGACGCAATGTGACTATTCTGTCACATTATATGTGACACAACCTGACGCAATTTGACTATTCTCATATTATATGTGACACAACCTGACGCAATGTGACAATAATCTGTCACATTATATGTGACATAACCTGACGCAATGTGACTATTCTGTCACATTATATGTGACACAACCTGACGCAATGTGACTATTCTGCCACATTATATGTGACACAACCTGACGCAATGTGACTATTCTGTCACATTATATGTGACACAACCTGATGCAATGTGACTATTCTGTCACATTATATGTGACACAACCTGACGCGATGTGATTATTCTGTCACATTATATGTGACACAACCTGACGCAATGTGACAATAATCTGTCACATTATATGTGACACAACCTGACGCAATGTGACAATAATCTGTCACATTATATGTGACACAACCTGACGCAATGTGACAATAATCTGTCACATTATATGTGACACAACCTGACGCAATGTGACTATTCTGTCACATTATATGTGACACAACCTGTAGCAATGTGACTATTCTGCCACATTATATGTGACACAACCTGACGCAATGTGACAATTCTGTCACATTATATGTGACACAACCTGACGCAATGTGACAATAATCTGTCACATTATATGTGACACAGCCTGACGCAATGTGACAATAATCTGTCACATTATATGTGACACAACCTGACGCAATGTGACTATTCTGTCACATTATATGTGACACAACCTGACGCAATGTGACAATAATCTGTCACATTATATGTGACACAACCTGACGCAATGTGACAATAATCTGTCACATAATATGTGACACAACCTGACGAAATGTGACAATAATCTGTCACATTATATGTGACACAACCTGACGCAATGTGACTATTCTCATATTATATGTGACACAACCTGACGAAATGTGACAATAATCTGTCACATTATATGTGACACAACCTGACGCAATGTGACAATAATCTGTCACATTATATGTGACACAACCTGACGCAATGTGACTATTCTTTCACATTATATGTGACACAACCTGACGCAATGTGACTATTCTCATATTATATGTGACACAACCTGACGCAATGTGACAATAATCTGTCACATTATATGTGACACAACCTGACGCGATGTGACAATAATCTGTCACATTATATGTGACACAACCTGACGCAATGTGACTATTCTGTCACATTATATGTGACACAACCTGACGTAATGTCACTATTCTGTCACATTATATGTGACACAACCTGACGCAATGTGACTATTCTGTCACATTATATGTGACACAACCTGACGCAATGTGACAATAATCTGTCACATTATATGTGACACAACCTGACGCAATGTGACTATTCTTTCACATTATATGTGACACAACCTGACGCAATGTGACTATTCTCATATTATATGTGACACAACCTGACGCAATGTGACAATAATCTGTCACATTATATGTGACACAACCTGACGCAATGTGACTATTCTGTCACATTATATGTGACACAACCTGACGCAATGGGACTATTCTGTCACATTATATGTGACACAACCTGACGCAATGTGACTATTGTCATATTATATGTGACACAACCTGACGCAATGTGACAATAATCTGTCACATTATATGTGACACAACCTGACGCAATGTGACTATTCTCCTACATTATATTCGACACAACCTGACGCAATGTGACTATTCTCATATTATATGTGACACAACCTGACGCAATGAGACAATAATCTGTCACATTATATGTGACACAACCTGACACAATGCGATAATAATCTGTCACATTATATGTGACACAACCTGACGCAATGTGACTATTCTGTTACATCATATGTGACACAACCTGACGTAATGTGACTATTCTCATATTATATGTGACACAACCTGACGAAATGTGACAATAATCTGTCACATTATATGTGACACAACCTGACGCAATGTGACTATTCTGTCACATTATATGTGACACAACCTGACGCAATTTGACTGTTCTCATATCATATGTGACAAAACCTGACGCAATGTGACAATAATCTGTCACATTATATGTGACACAACCTGACGCAATGTGACTATTCTGTCACATTATATGTGACACAACCTGACGCAATGTGACAATAATCTGTCATATTATATGTGACACAACCTGACGCAATGTGACAATAATCTGTCACATTATATGTGACACAACCTGACGAAATGTGACAATAATCTGTCACATTATATGTGACACAACCTGACGCAATGTGACTATTCTCATATTATATGTGACACAACCTGACGAAATGTGACAATAATCTGTCACATTATATGTGACACAACCTGACGCAATGTGACAATAATCTGTCACATTATATGTGACACAACCTGACGCAATGTGACTATTCTTTCACATTATATGTGACACAACCTGACGCAATGTGACTATTCTCATATTATATGTGACACAACCTGACGCAATGTGACAATAATCTGTCACATTATATGTGACACAACCTGACGCGATGTGACAATAATCTGTCACATTATATGTGACACAACCTGACGCAATGTGACTATTCTGTTACATTATATGTGACACAACCTGACGTAATGTGACTATTCTGTCACATTATATGTGACACAACCTGACGCAATGTGACTATTCTGTCACATTATATGTGACACAACCTGACGCAATGTGACAATAATCTGTCACATTATATGTGACACAACCTGACGCAATGTGATTATTCTGTCACATTATATGTGACACAACCTGACGCAATGTGACTATTCTGTCACATTATATGTGACACAACCTGACGCAATGTGATAATAATCTGTCACATTATATGTGACACAACCTGACGCAATGTGACAATAATCTGTCACATTATATGTGACACAACCTGACGCAATGTGACAATAATCTGTCACATTATATGTGACACAACCTGACGCAATGTGACTATTCTTTCACATTATATGTGACACAACCTGACGCAATGTGACTGTTCTCATATTATATGTGACACAACCTGACGCAATGTGACAATAATCTGTCACATTATATGTGACACAACCTGACGCGATGTGACAATAATCTGTCACATTATATGTGACACAACCTGACGCAATGTGACTATTCTGTCACATTATATGTGACACAACCTGACGCAATGGGACTATTCTGTCACATTATATGTGACACAACCTGACGCAATGTGACTATTGTCATATTATATGTGACACAACCTGACGCAATGTGACAATAATCTGTCACATTATATGTGACACAACCTGACGCAATGTGACTATTCTCCTACATTATATTCGACACAACCTGACGCAATGTGACTATTCTCATATTATATGTAACACAACCTGACGCAATGTGACAATAATCTGTCACATTATATGTGACACAACCTGACACAATGCGATAATAATCTGTCACATTATATGTGACACAACCTGACGCAATGTGACTATTCTGTCACATTATATGTGACACAACCTGACGTAATGTGACTATTCTCATATTATATGTGACACAACCTGACGAAATGTGACAATAATCTGTCACATTATATGTGACACAACCTGACGCAATGTGACTATTCTGTCACATTATATGTGACACAACCTGACGCAATTTGACTATTCTTATATTATATGTGACACAACCTGACGCAATGTGACAATAATCTGTCACATTATATGTGACACAACCTGACGCAATGTGACTATTCTGTCACATTATATGTGACACAACCTGACGCAATGTGACTATTCTGCCACATTATATGTGACACAACCTGACGCAATGTGACTATTCTGTCACATTATATGTGACACAACCTGATGCAATGTGACTATTCTGTCACATTATATGTGACACAACCTGACGCGATGTGACTATTCTGTCACATTATATGTGACACAACCTGACGCAATGTGACAATAATCTGTCACATTATATGTGACATAACCTGACGCAATGTGACAATAATCTGTCACATTATATGTGACACAACCTGACGCAATGTGACAATAATCTGTCACATTATATGTGACACAACCTGACGCAATGTGACTATTCTGTCACATTATATGTGACACAACCTGTAGCAATGTGACTATTCTGCCACATTATATGTGACACAACCTGACGCAATGTGACAATTCTGTCACATTATATGTGACACAACCTGACGCAATGTGACAATAATCTGTCACATTATATGTGACACAACCTGACGCAATGTGACAATAATCTGTCACATTATATGTGACACAACCTGACGCAATGTGACTATTCTGTCACATTATATGTGACACAACCTGACGCAATGTGACAATAATCTGTCACATTATATGTGACACAACCTGACGCAATGTGACAATAATCTGTCACATTATAAGTGACACAACCTGACGAAATGTGACAATAATCTGTCACATTATATGTGACACAACCTGACGCAATGTGACTATTCTCATATTATATGTGACACAACCTGACGAAATGTGACAATAATCTGTCACATTATATGTGACACAACCTGACGCAATGTGACAATAATCTGTCACATTATATGTGACACAACCTGACGCAATGTGACTATTCTTTCACGTTATATGTGACACAACCTGACGCAATGTGACTATTCTCATATTATATGTGACACAACCTGACGCAATGTGACAATAATCTGTCACATTATATGTGACATAACCTGACGCGATGTGACAATAATCTGTCACATTATATGTGACACAACCTGACGCAATGTGACTATTCTGTCACATTATATGTGACACAACCTGACGTAATGTCACTATTCTGTCACATTATATGTGACACAACCTGACGCAATGTGACTATTCTGTCACATTATATGTGACACAACCTGACGCAATGTGACAATAATCTGTCACATTATATGTGACACAACCTGACGCAATGTGACTATTCTGTCACATTATATGTGACACAACCTGACGCAATGTGACTATTCTGTCACATTATATGTGACACAACCTGACGCAATGTGATAATAATCTGTCACACTATATGTGACACAACCTGACGCAATGTGACTATTCTGTCACATTATATGTGACACAACCTGACGCAATGTGACAATAATCTGTCACATTATATGTGACACAACCTGACGCAATGTGACTATTCTTTCACATTATATGTGACACAACCTGACGCAATGTGACTATTCTCATATTATATGTGACACAACCTGACGCAATGTGACAATAATCTGTCACATTATATGTGACACAACCTGACGCGATGTGACAATAATCTGTCACATTATATGTGACACAACCTGACGCAATGTGACTATTCTGTCACATTATATGTGACACAACCTGACGCAATGGGACTATTCTGTCACATTATATGTGACACAACCTGACGCAATGTGACTATTGTCATATTATATGTGACACAACCTGACGCAATGTGACAATAATCTGTCACATTATATGTGACACAACCTGACGCAGTGTGACTATTCTCCTACATTATATTCGACACAACCTGACGCAATGTGACTATTCTCATATTATATGTGACACAACCTGACGCAATGTGACAATAATCTGTCACATTATATGTGACACAACCTGACACAATGCGATAATAATCTGTCACATTATATGTGACACAACCTGACGCAATGTGACTATTCTGTTACATCATATGTGACACAACTGACGTAATGTGACTATTCTCATATTATATGTGACACAACCTGACGAAATGTGACAATAATCTGTCACATTATATGTGACACAACCTGACGCAATGTGACTATTCTGTCACATTATATGTGACACAACCTGACGCAATTTGACTGTTCTCATATCATATGTGACACAACCTGACGCAATGTGACAATAATCTGTCACATTATATGTGACACAACCTGACGCAATGTGACTATTCTGTCACATTATATGTGACACAACCTGACGCAATGTGACTATTCTGCCACATTATATGTGACACAACCTGACGCAATGTGACTATTCTGTCACATTATATGTGACACAACCTGACGCGATGTGACTATTCTGTCACATTATATGTGACACAACCTGACGCAATGTGACAATAATCTGTCACATTATATGTGACACAACCTGACGCAATGTGACTATTCTGTCACATTATATGTGACACAACCTGACGCAATGTGACTATTCTGTCACATTATATGTGACACAACCTGACGCAATGTGACTATTCTGTCACATTATATGTGACACAACCTGACGCAATGTGACTATTCTCATATTATATGTGACACAACCTGACGCAATGTGACAATAATCTGTCACATTATATGTGACACAACCTGACGCAATGTGACTATTCTTTCACATTATATGTGACACAACCTGACGCAATGTGACTATTCTCATATTATATGTGACACAACCTGACGCAATGTGACTATTCTCATATTATATGTGACACAACCTGACGCAATGTGACAATAATCTGTCACATTATATGTGCCACAACCTGACGCGATGTGACAATAATCTGTCACATTATATGTGACACAACCTGACGCAATGTGACTATTCTGTCACATTATATGTGACACAACCTGACGCAATGTGACAATAATCTGTCACATTATATGTGACACAACCTGACGCAATGTGACTATTCTGTCACATTATATGTGACACAACCTGACGCAATGTGACTATTCTGTCACATTATATGTGACACAACCTGACGCAATGTGATAATAATCTGTCACATTATATGTGACACAACCTGACGCAATGTGACTATTCTGTCACATTATATGTGACACAAACCTGACGCAATGTGACAATAATCTTTTCACATTATATGTGACACAACCTGACGCAATGTGACTATTCTTTCACATTATATGTGACACAACCTGACGCAATGTGACTATTCTCATATTATATGTGACACAACCTGACGCAATGTGACAATAATCTGTCACATTATATGTGACACAACCTGACGCGATGTAACAATAATCTGTCACATTATATGTGACACAACCTGACGCAATGTGACAATAATCTGTCTCATTATATGTGACACTACCTGACGCAATGTGACTATTCTGTCACATTATATGTGACACAACCTGACGCAATGTGACTATTGTCATATTATATGTGACACAACCTGACGCAATGTGACAATAATCTGTCACATTATATGTGACACAACCTGACGCAATGTGACTATTCTCCTACATTATATTCGACACAACCTGACGCAATGTGACTATTCTTATATTATATGTGACACCACCTTACGCAATGTGACAATAATCTGTCACATTATATGTGACACAACCTGACACAATGCGATAATAATCTGTCACATTATATGTGACACAACCCGACGCAATGTGACTATTCTGTTACATTATATGTGACACAACCTGACGTAATGTGACTATTCTCATATTATATGTGACACAACCTGACGAAATGTGACAATAATCTGTCACATTATATGTGACACAACCTGACGCAATGTGACTATTCTGTCACATTATATGTGACACAACCTGACGCAATTTGACTATTCTCATATTATATGTGACACAAACCTGACGCAATGTGACAATAATCTGTCACATTATATGTGACACAACCTGACGTAATGTGACTATTCTGTCACATTATATGTGACACAACCTGACGCAATGTGACTATTCTGTCACATTATATGTGACACAACCTGATGCAATGTGACTATTCTGTCACATTATATGTGACACAACCTGACGCGATGTGACTATTCTGTCACTTTATTTGTGTCACAACTGACGCAATGTGACAATAATCTGTCACATTATATGTTACACAACCTGACGCAATGTGACAATAATCTGTCACATTATATGTGACACAACCTGACGCAATGTGACAATAATCTGTCACATTATATGTGACACAACCTGACGCAATGTGACTATTCTGTCACATTATATGTGACACAACCTGTAGCAATGTGACTATTCTGCCACATTATATGTGACACAACCTGACGCAATGTGACAATTCTGTCACATTATATGTGACACAACCTGACGCAATGTGACAATAATCTGTCACATTATATGTGACACAACCTGACGCAATGTGACTATTCTGTCACATTATATGTGGCACCACCTGACGCAATGTGACAATAATCTGTCACATTATATGTGACACAACCTGACGAAATGTGACAATAATCTGTCACATTATATGTGACACAACCTGACGCAATGTGACTATTCTCATATTATATGTGACACAACCTGACGAAATGTGACAATAATCTGTCACATTATATGTGACACAACCTGACGCAATGTGACAATAATCTGTCACATTATATGTGACACAACCTGACGCAATGTGACTATTCTTTCACATTATATGTGACACAACCTGACGCAATGTGACTATTCTCATATTATATGTGACACAACCTGACGCAATGTGACAATAATCTGTCACATTATATGTGACACAACCTGACGCGATGTGACAATAATCTGTCACATTATATGTGACACAACCTGACGTAATGTCACTATTCTGTCACATTATATGTGACACAACCTGACGCAATGTGACTATTCTGTCACATTATATGTGACACAACCTGACGCAATGTGACGATAATCTGTCACATCATATGTGACACAACCTGACGCAATGTGATAATAATCTGTCACATTATATGTGACACAACCTGACGCAATGTGACAATAATCTGTCACATTATATGTGACACAACCTGACGCAATGTGACTATTCTGTCACATTATATGTGACACAACCTGACGCAATGTGACTATTCTCATATTATATGTGACACAACCTGACGCAATGTGACAATAATCTGTCATATTATATGTGACACAACCTGACGCGATGTGACAATAATCTGTCACATTATATGTGACACAACCTGACGCAATGTGACTATTCTCCTACATTATATTCGACACAACCTGACGCAATGGGACTATTCTGTCACATTATATGTGACACAACCTGACGCAATGTGACAATAATCTGTCACATTATATGTGACACAACCTGACACAATGCGATAATAATCTGTCACATTATATGTGACACAACCTGACGCAATGTGACTATTCTGTTACATTATATGTGACCCAACCTGACTTAATGTGACTATTCTCATATTTTATGTGACACAACCTGACGAAATGTGACAATAATCTGTCACATTTTATGTGACACAACCTGACGCAATGTCACTATTCTGTCTCATTATTTGTGACACAACCTGACGCAATTTGACTATTCTCATATCATATGTGACACAACACCTGACGCAATGGTGACAATAATCTGACACATTATATGTGACACCACCTGCCGCAATGTGACTATTCTGTCACATTATATGTGACACAACCTGACGCAATGTGACTATTCTGCCACATTATATGTGACACAACCTGACGCAATGTGACCATTCTGTCACATTATATGTTACACAACCTGACGCAATGTGACAATAATCTGTCACATTATATGTGACACAACCTGACGCAATGTGACAATAATCTGTCACATTATATGTGACACAACCTGACGCAATGTGACTATTCTGTCACATTATATGTGACTCAACCTGTAGCAATGTGACTATTCTGCCACATTATATGTGACACAAACCTGACTCAATGTGACAATTCTGTCACATTATATGTGACACAACCTGACGCAATGTGACAATAATCTGTCACATTATATGTGACACAGCCTGACGCAATGTGACAATAATCTGTCACATTATATGTGACACAACCTGACGCAATGTGACTATTCTGTCACATTATATGTGGCACCACCTGACGCAATGTGACAATAATCTGTCACATTATATGTGACACAGCCTGACGCAGTGTTAGTGTGACAATAATCTGTCACATTATATGTGACACAAGCTGACGCAATGTGACTATTCTTTCACATTATATGTGACACAACCTGACGCAATGTGACTATTCTCGTATTATATGTGACACAACCTGACGCAATGAGACAATAATCTGTCACATTAGATGTGACACAACCTGACACAATGTGATAATAATCTGTCACATTATATGTGACACAACCTGACGCAATGTGACTATTCTGTCATATTATATGTGACACAACCTGATGCAATGTGACGATTCTGTTACATTATATGTGACACAACCTGAAAGATGTGACTATTCTGTCACATTATATGTGACACAACCTGACGCAATGTGACTATTCTGTCACATTATATGTGACACAACCTGACACAATGTGACAATAATCTGTCACATTATATGTGACACAACCTGACGCAATTTGACTATACTCATATTTATGTGACACAACCTGACGCAATGTGACAATAATCTGTCACATTATATGTGACACAAACTGACGCAATGTGACTATTATGTCACATAATATGTGACACAACCTGACCGCAATTTGACAATAATCTGTCACATTATATGTGACACAACCTGACGCAATGTGACTATTCTGTCACATTATATGTGACACAACCTGACGCAATGTGACTATTCTGTCACATTATATGTGACACAACCTTACGCAATGTGATAATAATCTGTCACATTATATGTGACACAACCTGACGCAATGTGACAATAATTAGTCACATTATATGTGACACAACCTGACGCAATGTGACAATAATCTGTCACATTATATGTGACACAACCTGACGCAATGTGACTATTCTGTCACATTATATGTGACACAACCTGACGCAATGTGACAATAATCTGTCACATTATATGTGACACAACCTGACGCAATGTGACTATTCTGTCACATTATATGTGACACAACCTGACGCAATGTGACTATTCTTTCACATTATATGTGACACAACCTGACGCAATGTGACAATAATCTGTCACACATTATATGTGACACAGCTGACGCAATGTGACAATAATCTGTCACATTATATGTGACACAACCTGACGCAATGTGGACTATTCTGTCACATTATATGTGACACAACCTGACGCAATGTGACTATTCTCATATTATATGTGACACAACCTGACGCAATGTGGCAATAATCTGTCACATTAGATGTGACACAACCTGACGCAATGTGACTATTCTGTCACATTATATGTGACACAACCTGACGCAATGTGACAATTCTGTCACATTATATGTGACACAACCTGACGCAATGTGACAATAATCTGTCACATTATATGTGACACAGCCTGACGCAATGTGACAATAATCTGTCACATTATATGTGACACAACCTGACGCGATGTGACTATTCTGTCACATTATATGTTGGACCACCTGACGCAATGTGACAATATTCTGTCACATTATATGTGACACAGCCTGACGCAGTGTGACAATAATCTGTCACATTATATGTGACACAAGCTGACGCAATGTGACTATTCTTTCACATTATATGTGACACAACAACCTGACGCAATGTGACTATTCTCTTATTATATGTGACACAACCTGACGCAATGAGACAATAATCTGTCACATTAGATGTGACACAACCTGACACAATGTGATAATAATCTGTCACATTATATGTGACACAACCTGACGCAATGTGACTATTCTGTCACATTATATGTGACACAACCTGACGCAATGTGACTATTCTCATATTATATGTGACACAACCTGACACAATGTGACAATAATCTGTCACATTATATGTGACACAACCTGACGCAATGTGACAATAATCTGTCACATTAGATGTGACACAACCTGACACAATGTGATAATAATCTGTCACATTATATATGACACAACCTGACGCAATGTGACTATTCTCATATTATATGTGACACAACCTGACGCAATGCGACAATAATCTGTCACATTAGATGTGACACAACCTGACGCAATGTGACTATTCTGTCACATTATATGTGACACAACCTGACGCAATTTGACAATAATCTGTCACATTATATGTGACACAACCTGACGCAATGTGACTATTCTGTCACATTATATGTGACACAACCTGACGCAATGTGACTATTCTGTCACATTATATGTGACACAACCTTACGCAATGTGATAATAATCTGTCACATTATATGTGACACAACCTGACGCAATGTGACAATAATTAGTCACATTATATGTGACACAACCTGACGCAATGTGACAATAATCTGTCACATTATATGTGACACAACCTGACGCAATGTGACTATTCTGCCACATTATATGTGACACAACCTGACGCAATGTGACCATTCTGTCACATTATATGTTACACAACCTGACGCAATGTGACAATAATCTGTCACATTATATGTGACACACACTGACGCACTGTGACAATAATCTGTCACATTATATGTGACACAACCTGACGCAATGTGACTATTCTGTCACATTATATGTGACACAACCTGTAGCAATGTGACTATTCTGCCACATTATATGTTGACACAACCTGACGCAATGTGACAATTCTGTCCACATTATATGTGACACAACCTGACTCAATGTGACAATAATCTGTCACATTATATGTGACACAGCCTGACGCAATGTGACAATAATCTGTCACATTATATGTGACACAACCTGACGCAATGTGACTATTCTGTCACATTATATGTGGCACCACCTGACGCAATGTGACAATAATCTGTCACATTATATGTGACACAGCCTGACGCAGTGTGACAATAATCTGTCACATTATATGTGACACAAGCTGACGCAATGTGACTATTCTTTCACATTATATGTGACACAACCTGACGCAATGTGACTATTCTCGTATTATATGTGACACAACCTGACGCAATGAGACAATAATCTGTCACATTAGATGTGACACAACCTGACACAATGTGATAATAATCTGTCACATTATATGTGACACAACCTGACGCAATGTGACTATTCTGTCATATTATATGTGACACAACCTGATGCAATGTGACGATTCTGTTACATTATATGTGACACAACCTGACAAGATGTGACTATTCTGTCACATTATATGTGACACAACCTGACGCAATGTGACTATTCTGTCACATTATATGTGACACAACCTGACACAATGTGACAATAATCTGTCACATTATATGTGACACAACCTGACGCAATTTGACTATTCTCATATATGTGACACAACCTGACGCAATGTGACAATAATCTGTCACATTATATGTGACACAACCTGACGCAATGTGACTATTCTGTCACATTATATGTGACACAACCTGACGCATTTGACAATAATCTGTCACATTATATGTGAACTACAACCTGACGCAATTTGACTATTCTGTCACATTATATGTGACACAAACCTGACGCTTTGTGACTATTCTGTCACATTTATATGTGACACAACCTTACGCAATGTGATAATAATCTGTCACATTATATGTGACACAACCTGACGCAATGTGACAATAATTAGTCACATTATATGTGACACAACCTGACGCAATGTGACAATAATCTGTCACATTATATGTGAAACAACCTGACGCAATGTGTCTATTCTGTCACAATTATATGTGACACAACCTGACGCAATGTGACAATAATCTGTCACATTATATGTGACACATCCTTGACGCAATGTGACTATTCTGTCACATTATATGTGACACAACCTGACGCAATGTGGGACTATTCTTTCACATTATATGTGACACACAACCTGACGCAATGTGACAATAATCTGTCACATTATATGTGACACAGCCTGACGCAATGTGACAATAATCTGTCACATTATATGTGACACAACCTGACGCAATGTGACTATTCTGTCACATTATATGTGACACAACCTGACGCAATGTGACTATTCTCATATTATATGTGACACAACCTGACGCAATGTGGCAATAATCTGTCACATTAGATGTGACACAACCTGACGCAATGTGACTATTCTGTCACATTATATGTGACACAACCTGACGCAATGTGACTATTCTCATATTATATGTGACACAACCTGACGCAATGTGACAATTCTGTCACATTATATGTGACACAACCTGACGCAATGTGACAATAATCTGTCACATTATATGTGACACAGCCTGACGCAATGTGACAATAATCTGTCACATTATATGTGACACAACCTGACGCTATGTGACTATTCTGTCACATTATATGTGTCACCACCTGACGCAATGTGACAATAATCTGTCACATTATATGTGACACAGCCTGACGCAGTGTGACAATAATCTGTCACATTATATGTGACACAAGCTGACGCAATGTGACTATTCTTTCACATTATATGTGACACAACCTGACGCAATGTGACTATTCTCGTATTATATGTGACACAACCTGACGCAATGAGACAATATAATATCTGTCACATTAGATGTGACACAACCTGACACAATGTGATAATAATCTGTCACATTATATGTGACACAAACCTGACGCAATGTGTGACTATTCTGTCATATTATATGTGACACAACTGATGCAATGTGACGATTTGTTACATTATCCACAACCTGACAAGATGTGACTATTCTGTCACATTATATGTGACACTACCTGACGCAATGTGACTATTCTGTCACATTATATGTGACACAACCTGACACAATGTGACAATAATCTGTCACATTATATGTTGACACAACCTGACGCAATGTGACTATTCTCATAATATATGTGACACAACCAGACGCAATGTGACAATAATCAGTCACATTATATGTGACACAAACTGACGCAATGTGACTATTCTGTCACATTATATGTGACACAACCTTGACGCAATTTGACAATAATCTGTCACATTATATGTGACACCAACCTGACGAAATGTGACTATTCTGTCACATTATATGTGACACAACCTGACGCAATGTGACTATTCTGTCACATTATATGTGACACAACCTTACGCAATGTGATAATAATCTGTCACATTATATGTGACACAACCTGACGCAATGTGACAATAATTAGTCACATTATATGTGACACAACCTGACGCAATGTGACAATAATCTGTCACATTATATGTGACACAACCTGACGCAATGTGACTATTCTGTCACATTATATGTGACACAACCTGACGCAATGTGACAATAATCTGTCACATTATATGTGACACAACCTGACGCAATGTGACTATTCTGTCACATTATATGTGACACAACCTGACGCAATGTGACTATTCTTTCACATTATATGTGACACAACCTGACGCAATGTGACAATAAATCTGTCACATTATATGTGACACAGCCTGACGCAATGTGACAATAATCTGTCACATTATATGTGACACAACCTGACGCAATGTGACTATTCTGTCACATTATATGTGACACAACCTGACGCAATGTGACTATTCTCATATTATATGTGACACAACCTGACGCAATGTGGCAATAATCTGTCACATTAGATGTGACACAACCTGACGCAATGTGACTATTCTGTCACATTATATGTGACACAACCTGACGCAATGTGACTATTCTCATATTATATGTGACACAACCTGACACAATGTGACAATAATCTGTCACATTATATGTGACACAACCTGACGCAATGTGACAATAATCTGTCACATTAGATGTGACACAACCTGACACAATGTGATAATAATCTGTCACATTATATATGACACAACCTGACGCAATGTGACTATTCTCATATTATATGTGACACAACCTGACGCAATGCGACAATAATCTGTCACATTAGATGTGGCACAACCTGACGCAATGTGACTATTCTCTCACATTATATGTGACACAACCTGACGCAATGTGACTATTCTCATATTATATGCGACACAACCTGACGCAATGCGACAATAATCTGTCTTATTAGATGTGACACAACCTGACAAGATGTGACTATTCTGTCACGTTATATGTGACACAACCTGACGCAATGTGACTACTGTCACATTATATGTGACACAACCTGACGCAATGTGACAATAATCTGTCACATTATATGTGACACAACCTGACGCAATGTGACTATTCTGTCACATTAATTGTGACACAACCTGACGCAATGTGACGATTCTGTCATGTTATATGTGACACAACCTGACGCAATGTGACTATTCTGTCACATTATATGTGACACAACCTGACGCAATGTGACTATTCTGTCACATTAATTGTGACACAACGGGACGCAATGTGACAATAATCTGTCACATTATATGTGACACAACCTGACGGAATGTGACTATTCTTTCACATTATATGTGACACAACCTGACGCAATGTGACTATTCTCGTATTATATGTGACACAACCTGACGCAATGAGACAATAATCTGTCACATTAGATGTGACACAACCTGACACAATGTGATAATAATCTGTCACATTATATGTGACACAACCTGACGCAATGTGACTATTCTGTCATATTATATGTGACACAACCTGATGCAATGTGACGATTCTGTTACATTATATGTGACACAACCTGACAAGATGTGACTATTCTGTCACATTATATGTGACACAACCTGACGCAATGTGACTATTCTGTCACATTATATGTGACACAACCTGACACAATGTGACAATAATCTGTCACATTATATGTGACACAACCTGACGCAATTTGACTATTCTCATATATGTGACACAACCTGACGCAATGTGACAATAATCTGTCACATTATATGTGACACAACCTGACGCAATGTGACTATTCTGTCACATTATATGTGACACAACCTGACGCAATTTGACAATAATCTGTCACATTATATGTGACACAACCTGACGCAATGTGACTATTCTGTCACATTATATGTGACACAACCTGACGCAATGTGACTATTCTGTCACATTATATGTGACACAACCTTACGCAATGTGATAATAATCTGTCACATTATATGTGACACAAACCTGACGCAATTTGACAATAATTAGTCACATTATATGTGACACAACCTGACGCAATGTGACAATAATCTGTCACATTATATGTGACACAACCTGACGCAATGTGACTATTCTGCCACATTATATGTGACACAACCTGACGCAATGTGACAATAATCTGTACATTATATGTGACACACTGACGCACTGTGACTATTCTGTCACATTATATGTGACACAACCTGACGCAATGTGACTATTCTTTCACATTATATGTGACACAACCTGACGCAATGTGACAATAATCTGTCACATTATATGTGACACAGCCTGACGCAATGTGACAATAATCTGTCACATTATATGTGACACAACCTGACGCAATGTGACTATTCTGTCACAGTATATGTGACACAACCTGACGCAATGTGAGTATTCTCATATTATATGTGACACAACCTGACGCAATGTGGCAATAATCTGTCACATTAGATGTGACACAACCTGACGCAATGTGACTATTCTGGTCACATTATATGTGACACAACCTGACGCAATGTGACTATTCTCATATTATATGTGACACAACCTGACACAATGTGACAATAATCTGTCACATTATATGTGACACAACCTGACGCAATGTGACAATAATCTGTCACATTAGATGTGACACAACCTGACACAATGTGATAATAATCTGTCACAAAATATATGACACAACCTGACGCAATGTGACTATTCTCATATTATATGTGACACAACCTGACGCAATGCGACAATAATCTGTCACATTAGATGTGGCACAACCTGACGCAATGTGACTATTCTCTCACATTATATGTGACACAACCTGACGCAATGTGACTATTCTCCTCACATTATATGTGGAACACAACCTGACCGCAATGTGAATACTCTCATATTTATAGCGACACAACCTGACGCAATGCGACAATAATCTGTCTTATTAGATGTGACACAACCTGACAAGAGGTTGTGACTATTCTGTCACGTTATATGTGACACAAAACAACCTGACGCAATGTGACTACTGTCACATTATATGTGACACAACCTGACGCAATGTGACAATAATCTGTCACATTATATGTGACACAACCTGACGCAATGTGAGTATTCTGTCACATTAATTATGACACAACCTGACGCAATGTGACGATTCTGTCATGTTATATGTGACACAACCTGACGCAATGTGACTATTCTGTCACATTATATGTGACACAACCTGACGCAATGTGACTATTCTGTCACATTAATTGTGACACAACGGGACGCAATGTGACAATAATCTGTCACATTATATGTGACACAACCTGACGGAATGTGACTATTCTGTCACATTAATTGTGACACAACCGGACGCAATGTGACAATAATCTGTCACAT